>CM037794.1:3452389-3484041 GCA_021229015.1 Solen grandis | reverse complement strand
GCATATCACCATGATAGAAAAAAGTCACTTTTCGATTTTTTTACCAGTTTTGTCCTATGACTGAATTTGATCCTAACGTTGAGAAAATTTTCATTTTTGTCTTAGTTTTTGCCGCTAGGTGGCGTTTTCTAAAAATGACTAGGGGCTAATAACTCTGTTATTTGAGGTCCGATTCAAATGTGGTTTTTTTGCATTGTGTTCCTTGTCAGAAACTTAATAAAATATGATAGGTATCAATTATTTGCGTATATAAAACTTTCGTGCTACAGGAGGTTGAATGTTTGAATCTCGAAAAAACTATGAAATAAAGTGTAGGTCTACGAAAAAAGTCCACATTTTTTTCAGAGATGAGATAGGAGAATTTTGTTTGTTGCATATGATTCGCAAGACATATACGTACAAAATATATGGTGTGGCGATTTTGAGAAATGCATGGTTTGTCCACAGTACGCGGTCAAACATAACCAATAATTTCGAAAAATCAACATTTTAAAAGTATGACTTTTAAGGTTTATTTGCAGCTACTGAATTTATTTTTTGTTCAATATACATCATTATTTTAATGTTTATGCAATTTTATAAAACAAATAAAATCATAGAAAAAAAATCAAGCATAATATGCAAAGGTCAAGGTCATATACCAATTATTATTATTTTATCGGCATAAAATAGCTCCAAATCTAAAAATATTTTATAGAAAGTATATGAACAAAAGTTTGAGGTTGTGAGGAGATCTTTCCATAAATGTTTAGTTTTTGAAGATCGGACTTCATTTGATCAAATGACCACAGTCCAAAGTTTGATCCTCTTATCAAACAATTGTATATCCATATGTTTCCTCTTTTTTGCTGCTCCTGACTTTATTTTTTGTTCAATCTTCATCATTATTTCACTGTTTATGCATTTAAATAATACAAACAAACTCATAGTAAATAACGATGAAAATATGCAACGGTCAAGGTCATAATACCGATTATTTTATTTTTATCGGCACAAAACAGCTTCAAATCTAAAATTATTTTAAAGAAGGTATATGAACAAATGTTTGAGTTTGTGAAGAGATCTTTCCATTGCTGTTTAGTTTTTGAAGATCGGACTTCATTTGATTAAAAATTTCTAAAAGTCGAAAATTTGATCCTTTTATCAAAAAAATTTTTAAAAACCAAAATTTTGCCCTTTTTTTTTGCAGTCCCCCGACTTTTTTTTTGTTCAATCTTCAAATTTTTTTTACGTTTATGCATTTAAAAAAATACAAATTTAAACACATGTAAATAACGATGAAAAATATGGGAAAAAGGCCAAGGTTCCCAAAATTATCCGGGTTTTTGTTAATTTTTTTCGGCACGAAATGTTCAAATCTAAAAATATTTTATGAAAGTATATGAAAAAGAATTTTAGGGTTTTTGGGGAGGGCATTTCCCTTGGTTTTTAGTTTTTGGGAAAATCGGGGGGTTTAAATTTTTTGAGTTTTTATGAAAGGCGAAAAGTGTACTTTTAACCCAAATTGAAACGCTGTAGTTTCAGAACTTTGAAATCAAAAATTATGATTTTTTCAGCATTTTAAAAACATGGGAAAAAAGAAAGGGGAAGTAAAACGCAAGGAATATTTTTGGTCACGTTTATTATGATTTCATTTCATATTTAAGCAGAAATTATTAAAACATTTTATATAAAATCGACAAGTTGATGTTTGAAGGGTTTAAATTTGCATGGGAAAGCCGGGAGACAAAAATGTGCCCAAAAATCCCCGAAAAAATTTAAGTGAAATTTCCCTTTAACAAACCCCTTTGGGAGATTTCATGTTTTTCGGATAAGGGCTTGTTTTACGAAAATCTAGCAATTTGGAAATAAGGGAAAAAAGGCGGGTTAAATTGGGGTTTGGGTTTCCCCCCGAAACCGGACGTTTTCCCACCCCAGGAAAGAGTGCCCGTTTGAAAGGTGAAATTTCGAGGTATTTGAGAAATGAGGTGCATTTTTGGGTGCAATGGTGTCACCAGGACCGAAAGCACCTTGCCTTATTATAACGGGTTTCTTCAAAAATTTTATTAGGGGTTTCGCCTCAAGTTTTAAATTTTTAAAGGGTTTTGATCCGCCCGGGGCGAAAACCCATTGTTCTTCTTCTGTTTTTTTTTTTTAGGGTTTTCCCCACCCCAGTGCGAAAACCCATTGGTTTTTCTTTGTTTTATTTTTTTTTTTTTTTTTAGGTTTCGCACCCCGCAGTGCGGAAAAAATTTGTTTTCTTCTGTTTTATTTTTTTTTGGGTTTTTGCCCCCGCATTTCCCAAAACCATTTTTTTCTTTTTGTTTTTTTTTTTTTTAGGTTTTCCCCACCCGCAGTGCGGAAAAACCCATTGTTCTTCTTTTTGTTTTTAATTTTTTTTTTTTTTTTTTTTTTTTTTAAAACCTTTTTTTTTTGAAAGGCATATCACCATGAAGAAAAAAAATCACATGTATAAAAAATTTTTTTTTTTTTTACCCGTATTTGAAAAAGATCCTAACGTTGAAAAAAAATTTTTATTTTTTGTCTTTCTTTTCCCCCCAGGGGGCGGTTTTTCATGAAAAATTTATTAAAGGTAATAACTTCCCCTTATTTGAGGTCCCATTCAAATGCGGTTTTTTTGCATTCTGTTTTTTTGTTGATAGCCAAATAAAAAAAAGATAGGTTTTCCCAGGGTACGGTCGGGTGAAATCTTTGGCCTACAGAAGGGAAAGTTTTGAACCCCTTTAAAAAATGGCAAATGAGGGTAGGTTTACGAAAAACCAAACCATTTTTGTTAGAGATCGATAAAAAATTCTGTTTTTCTGCAAAAGGTTTTCAAGACATATACGACAAAATATATGGGGGTTTGGGGAATTTAAGAAAGTAAGGGTTTTTCCTTGGAAACGGTAAAAATTACCCAAATTTTAGGGGAAAAATTAAAAATTTCAAAAAAATGTTTTTTATCGCTTCTGACTTTATTTTTTGTTCATTCTTCATTTATATTTTTTAAATTATGTAATTTTTTATTTCCCGGGAAAAGGGGGTCACAATTAAAAAGTAAAAAAATTTAAAAAAAAAGGGCAAGGTTTATTTTTTCGATTATTTTTGGTTTTTATTCGGGCCCCCAAATAGCTCAAAAAATAAAAATAATTCATTGAGATAAATTTTTAGAAAAGTTTTAGATCTTGAAGAGCCCTTTTTATTAATGTTTAGTTTTTTTAAAAAACGGACTTGATTTGGTTTATATTTCGGGAGTCCAAAGTTTGATCCTTTTTTGGAAATTTAAAATTTTTATACCAAAATTTTTGGCCCTTAAAAAATTTTGGGTAAATAAAAAATTTGAAAAATTGACTAGTGCCCACTTGTTACTTTTTTGAACTGTTTGCTGGGTTTTAGGTACCAAAAGGTAAAATTTTAATCAATTTTTTTTCTCATTTTGGGGCCGCTAGGGACGCTTTGCTTGAAATCAAATCTTTTGCTTTTTAACTCAAAAAGTTGAAAAACCCGATTCAAATTTCGGTTTGGGTTTCTTAGTTCATTGTTGATAGCCTAATAAAATAGGGGTAAATTCAAGGTATGATTTACTGAAAAGGTTTTAGTTAGTAAAGGAAGGTTGGAGTTCGAACCCCGCAAAAAAACGTGCAGTGAGGGAAGGGTTAAAGAAAAACCTATCCCTTTTGTTTGACAAACAGATAGAAGAATTTGTTTTCCCGCAAATTATTTCAAGACATTTTTCAAAAAAAATATTAGGGGGCGAAATTTTTAAAGGGATGGTTTTTCCTTAGAAACGGTCAAACTTCATAAAATTTTTGGAAAAATTAAAATTTCATAACCCTTTTTTTTGGTTTGTCCTGACTTTAATTTTTTTTTTGGTTTTTTTCTTCATGAAAATTTTACAAGTTATGTATTGTTATGTTTTTAAAGGGCCCCACAATTAAAAAAATTTAAAAAAAGAATGAAAAAATCAAGGTCCTATTCGAATTTTTTGGGTTTTATTCGGCCCAAATAGCTCCAAAATAAAAATATTTCAATGAGAAATATATGAAAAAAAGTTTTATGTTTTTCAAGGCTCTTTCCATTGAGGTTTTTTGTTTTTTTAAGATCGGGGCTTGGGTTTGGGGCATTTTAAAAGGCCCGTCCAAACTTTGATCCTTTTTTGGGGTTTGTTTTTAAATCAGTTTTTATGCCTTTAAATTTTGGGTATTAAAAAATAAAAATGATCGGGCTAGTGCGACTTGTTACTGTTTTAACTATTTGCTGCTTGCTAGGTTTCCCAATTGGAAAAAATTGTAATCTTTTTTTTCTTTCCAATTTTTTCCCCTTTGGGGGGGCTTAGCTTGGAAGCACTCTCTACTTTTAAAAATCAAAAAATTGAAGTCTGATCCAAATGCGGGTTTTTTGCATTGTGGGTTTCCCTTTTAAAAGCCTAAAAAAAAAGAAAATGTTTTTTAGGGTTTAGTGGTTGAAAAAAATTTTTAGCAATAACGGAAGGTTGAAAGTTCGAACCCCGCAAAAAAAAAAAAAAAAAAAAATGTCAGTTTTGGGTGGGTTTCGAAAAAACCCATCCATTTTTGTTAGACCCTCAAATAAAAGAATTCTGTTTACTCAAATGAAATTTAAAAAGGGAAAATACCCCCAAAATAATTTTGGGGGGGGCAAATTTAAAAAAGATGGTTTTTCCCCCTAGAAACGGTAAAAATTTTACTAAATTTTAGGGGAAAAAAAAAATTTTTAAAAAACATATTTTTTGTCGCTCCTGACTTAATTTTTAGTTCATTTTCATGATATTTTTCACATTTTATGTATTGTTATGTTTGAAAAGGGGGGGCACGATTAAAAGGTTAAAAAATAAATGAAAAAGGTCAAGGTCAATTACGATTAAATTTTGTTTTTATTTCCCGGGCCCCCCAAAAAGCTCCAAAACTACAAAAATTTATTGGAAAAATTATGAACAAAAGTTTTAGTTTTTCAAGACTTTTTTCCAGTGATGTTAAGTTTTTTTAAGATCGGGGTTTTTAATTGGTTTTAGTTATGGCAGAAAGGGGAAAGTGGGACTTTTTAAAGAAAATTTAAACGCTGGGAGTTTCATGAATTTTGAGTCCCCAAAAATTTTGTTTCTTCAGGGTTAAGACAAGAAAAAATGAAAGGGGTGTTAAATTTCAAGGAAAAATTTGTTTGGGCACGGATTATGACCTAAAGCTATTTTTAAACAAGAATTATTAAAAAAAAACATATAAAATCGGAAGTTTGGGGTATAAAATTGAAAATTTTCCGGAAATTTTCGTAGCCTAGGGGTGCAAAAAGTCCTGAAAATTTCAGATGATTCCTTTCAAAAAACATGGCAGTATTCATGTTTTTCGGATAAGGGGTTGTACACGAAAATCAAAAAGTTGAAATAAAAAAAGAAGGGGGGTTATTGGTTTGGTTTTCCCTCTATCCGGACGTTCCCCACGCAGGAAATAGTGCCCCGGGGTTTTTAAAGGGGAATTGCGATGCTATTTGAGAAATGAGGTGCATTTTAGGATGCAATTTGTGAAAAACCAGGGAACCCATAAAATATTTCCTTTGCTTAAAGCTTTTCCAAACTTTTTTTATTGGTTTTCGCACCCCGCAGTGCGGAATTTTTTGTTTTTCTTTGTTTTTTTTTTTTTTTTTTGGTTTTCCACCTCGCAGTGCGAAAACCCTTTGGGTTTTTTCTGTTTTTTTTTGTTTTTTTTTTTATTTTTTAAAACCTTTTTTTTTTGAACGGCATATCAAAAAAAGATAGAAAAAATCACAGTATGAAATTTTAATTTATTATTTCCACGTATTTGAAAAAAAGATCCAAAAAGTTGAGAAAATTTTTATTTTTGCCCTTTCTTTTCCCGCCAGGGGGGGTTTTTCATGCAATTTATTAAAGGCTAATAACTCAAATTATTTGAGGTTTCCCTTTTAAATACGGTTTTTTTTTCATTTTTTTTTTCTTTTTTTAAAAGCCAAAAAAAATAAAATAATTTTGAGGGTACGTGTCGCTGAAAATTTTGAGTACAGAAGGTTGAATGTTTTTGAACTGCAAAAAACTGTGCAAAAGAGGGTAGGGCTACGAAAAAAACCCATCCCTTTTTGTTAGAGAAACAGTAGATGAATTTTTTTGGGTGCAAATTAAAATTTTCAAGACATATACGCACAAAAAAAAATGGGGGGGGGAATTTTTAAAAAATGTATGGTTTGTCCCTGGAAACGGCCAAACTTCCTAAATTTTAGGAAAAGTTTTAAAAGGGTTTAAAAAAAGGTTTTTTTTTCGCTTCTGACTTTATTTTTTTTTAATTCTTCATGATATTTTCACAAGTTATGTATTGTTATGTCTGAAAGGGGGTCACAATTAAAAAATTTAAAAAAAAAAATTTAAAAGGGCAAAAGGGCATAAATTTCGATTATTTGGGTTTTAATTTTTGGGCCCCAAATGCTCAAAAACTAAAAAAATTTTATTGAAAGATATGAACAAAGTTTTTGGTATGCAAAAGCTTTTTTTCCCGTGATGTTTAGTTTTGAAGTCGGACTTGATTTGGTCATTTTTTCCCGGCCCGTCCAAAGTTTGATCCTTTTTTTTGGAAAAATTGTTTAAAAAGGTTTTTTTGCTTTAAATTGTGATATATAAGAAATAAAATTTTCGGGCTAGTGCGACCCTTTCGACTTGGGTTGAACTATTTGCGCATTGCAGGTACCCCAATGGTTTAAAAATTTTTAACAATTTTTTTTTCATTTTTTGGGTAAAGGGGGGTTAGCTTAAAAACACTCTTTTAAATTATAACTCAAAAAAAATTGAAGGGCTGATCCAAATGCGGGGGGTTGCATTGTGTTTTCCCTTTTTGATACTTAATAAAAATATAGTTTCCATTATGAGTGGGGTAAAAATTTTTGAGCTACTAAAAGGGAAAGGGTTTTAAAATTCGAACCCCCGCAAAAAAAAAAAGTGCGGGGGGGGGTAGGGCAGAATAACCTATTTTTTTTGTTTTGAGATCAATTTGAATAAAATTTGTTTGCTGCAAATTAAAATTTTCAAAACCCTTTTCGACAAAATATAATTGGGGGGCGAACTTAATAAATGCATGGTTTTTTTCCCCCTAGAAACGGGCAAACTTTTACTAAATTTTAAAGGAAAAATCAAAATTTCAAAACCCTGGTTTTTTTTTGCTCCCGACTTTATTTTTAGTTTATTCTTATGATATTTTCACAAGGGTTTGTATTGTTATTTTTGAAATGAACCCCCCAAAAATTTAAAAAGTTTAAAAAAAAAATTTCAAAGGGCAAGGGCCTTTTTACGAAATTTCGTGTTTTTTTTCGGCTCAAAAAAAGCTCAAAAACAAAAAAAATTTTTTTGAAAGTGTTGAAAAAAGTTTTAGTTTTTGAAGAGCCCTTTCCCGTGATGTTTAGTTTTTGAAGAATGATCTTGAAATTTTGGGCATTTTCGGCAGTCCAAATTTTTATTCTCTTTAAAAAAATTGTAAATTTTTTAGGTTTTAAACTTCCAAAAAATTTTATATATTTAAAGGGAAAAGAAAATTTGGGTAGTGCGAATTGTAAAAATTGATTGAACCAAATTTTCTGCATTGAAGGGGGCCCCAATAAAAATATTTTCTCAATTTTGTTTTTTCGTTTTGCCGCTAGGGGGGGCCCTTTGGGTTGAAAAAACACCTTTATAAAAAAAAATTGAAGTCTGATTTTTTTGCCCAAAATTTTTTTTTTCATTCTGTTTCCCTTGGGGACATCAAATTTTAAACAACACTTTAAAAAACAAAGCATATTTTTCATGAAAATGATAGTAATTCAATGTAAAAAATTTGTCTGTAATAGTGTTGAGTTTCATAATATTTGTGCGTGTTTTTGTCCCTTTGCAATTTTTGTTTAAACGAGTACAATTGGTTTGTATGTGCCATCCTAAAGCAAACAACACATATAACTTTGCAGTCCCAAGTCCTAAAAAAATTTTTTAAGTTTGCGATACAAACAGGGCAGGGAATACTTAAAAGTGTTTTCTTGGGAAAAAGTTTCTTAAAAATTGCAACAAAAAAGTTTTTTAAAGATCACTGTTAAACATTTTCAACAAGCCATTGAAAGAAGAAAAAAGTTTTTTGAAACATGCCCCCTCGTAATGAAAAAAAATTGATTTCGTGAAAATTTATGATATCCGACTAAATAATGACAGGTAAAATCAACAAAAATTTTTTTGGGTAAAAAGTCTGCTTAAACATTGGGGACAAAAAAAGTTTGAAAAAATCACGTTAAAAAGTAAAAAAAAAGCCATTTAACGAAGGGAAAAGTTTTTCGAATCATGGGAAAATCGGAATGAATGGAATTGCTTTGTGAAAAAAATTTATTTTCGCCCACTACATAAAATGACAGGTAATATCAAAAAATATTTTTTTGGGGAAAAAGCTTGCTAAAACATTTCAAAAAAAGGTTTTAAAGCCCCTGTTAACATTTTTAAACAAACCATTGTAAGAAGAAAAAATTTTTTGAATAATGGATCGTGAACTGAATGGAATTTTCTTTTGGGAAAAAACCATGATATGCGATTGCGATTTAAATTTTTTTTATTTTTCTAAACCTTTTTTTTTTGAACGGAAACTCCCCTGAAAAAAAAGTCAAAATGTAAAAAAAAATTTTTTTTCAGTTATTACCACGTTTTTAAAAAGATCCCTAACTTTAGAAAATTTTCATTTATGTCTTACTTTTCCCCCAGGGGGCGTTTTGCAAGGGAAATTTTTAATGGTAATAAAAAAACTTATTTGGGTCCCCATTCCAAAAGCGGTTTTTTTTTTTGTTCCTTTTTGATAGCCAAAAAAAATATGATTGGTTTCGAGGGAAAGGTCGGAAAATTTTGCCTTTCAGAAAGGGTTTAAAAATTCGAAAACCCCTTTAAAAAATGTGCAAATGGGGTAAAGGTTACGAAAAAACCCATCCATTTTTGTTGAGATCAATAGAAAAATTTTTGTTTTTTTTTTCCCCGGGGAAAAAAGATTTGCAAGACAAAACGCAAAAAAATATGGGGTGGCGAAATTTTAAAAAATGGTTTTGGTTTGTCCTCGGAAACGGTCAAAAATTCACTAAAAAATAGGAAAAATTAAAGTTTCAAAAACCCTTTTTTTTTTTATCGCCCTTTGATTTATTTTTTAGTTCATTTTCGAATTTTTTTACAAATTTTTGTATTTTTATGTCTGAAAGGGGGTCACAATTAAAAAGTAAAAAAAAAAATGAAAAGGGCAAAGGGCATATTACGAAATTTTTGGGTTTTTTTTCGGCCCCAAGTAGCTCAAAAACTAAAAAAAATTCATTGAGAGTATTGTAGAAAAGTTTTAGATCTTTAAAGCCCTTTTCATTTAAAGTTTAGTTTTGGGAAAATCGGACTTTATTTGGTCATATTACGGCAGTCCAAAATTTGATCCTTTTTTGGAATAATTTTTTATAAAACCCTTTTATGCCCTTTAAAAATTTTGATATATAAAAAAATAGAAAGTTGCTAGTGCGATTGAAAACTTTATTGAACTGTTTGGGTGCATTGCTAGGTACCTAATGGTAAAATTTTTAAACAAATTTTTTTTCTCATTTTTTCCCCTAGGGGGGCGCTTTGGTTTAAATCATTTTTGCTTATAATCAAAAAAATTTAAGGCCCGATTCAAATGCGGTTTTTTGCATTTGTTCATTGTTTATAAACCTAATAAAATAGGGTTTAAAATTTTTTGGTATGGTACGAAAAGTTTGGTTTGTAAAGGAAGGGTTGGGGGTTCGAAACCCCGCAAAAAAAAAGTGGGGAAAGAGGGTAGGTCCCAAAGAAAAACCTAACCATTTTTGTTAGACATCCGATAAAAAGAATTCGGTTTTTTTGCAAAAAAATTTACAAGGGGCCTATATGCAAAAAATATATGAGGGGGCGAAATTTTAAAAAAATGCGGTTTTCCCCTTGAAACGGGCCCCCAAAATTTTACCCAAAAATTTTTGGAAAAATTTAAAAATTTTATAACATGTTTTTTGTCGCCCCGACTTTATTTTTGTTCATTCTTATGATATTTTCCCCAAGGGTTTTGTAATGTTATGGGTTTTAAAAGGGCCCCAATTAAAAAGTTTAAAAATGAATGAAAAGGTCAAGGTCATATTAAAGATTATTGTGTTTTATTCGGCCCCCAAAAAGCTTTCCAAAAAATAAAAAAAATTTTAAAAGAGGGGTATATGAACAAAAGTTTTAGTTTTTTCAAAAGCTTTTCCATTTAGGTTAGTTTTTGAAGACGGGCTTGATTTTTTTGGGCCCCTTTTACGGCGTCCAAACTTTTATCCTTTTTTTGGGAAAAGTTGTTTAAAACAGTTTTTTTTGCTTTTAAATTTGATATATAAGAAATAGAATGATTTGACTTGCGACTTGTATACTTGAATTTAACTATTTGCGGGAATTTCTAGGTACCTAATGGAAAATTGTAAAAATTTTTTTTCCTTCTCATTTTGCCGCTAGGGGGGGGGCCCTTTGCTTGGAAGCACTCTTCTACTTATAACTCAAAAATTTTAATCTGATCCAAATTTCGGTTTTTTGAAATTTTGTTCCTTGTTAATAGCCCAAAAAAAAAAAAAAGATATTTCTAAGTTTTTGGGTTTAAAAAATTTTTAGCAAGTTAAAGGAAAAGGTTTAAAGTTCGAACCTCGCAAAAAAAAAAAAAAAAAAAAAGTCAGGGTTAGGGGAGGTCTAACGAAAAAAAACCCATCCATTTTTGTTAGACAACAAAAAAGAATTCTGTTTACTTGGGAAAAAGATTTGAAAGGGCATATAGCACAAACTATTGGGGGGGGCAAATTTAAGAAAAAGCATGGTTTTTCCTCAGAAAAGGTCAAACTTCACTAAATGTTAGAAAAATTAAAAATTTTTAAAAATATTTTTTGTCGCCCCGGGCTTAAAAATTTTTTTATTCTTCCGTTTTTCACATTTTATGTATTGTTATTTTTGAAAGGGCACACGATTAAAAAGGGTTTTTAAAAAAAAATAAAAAAGGTTTAAGGTCATATTTCGATTTTTGTGTTTTTATTCGGCCCCAAAGAGCTTTCCCAAAAATACAAATAATTTTTATTGAAAATATATGAACAAAAGTTTTTTGTTTTCGAGCCTTTTTCCCGTGATTTAAGTTTTTGAAGTCGGGGTTGAATTGGTTAGTTTTGGCAAAAAAGGCGAAAAGTGTACTTTTAAAAGAAATTTAAACCTGTAGTTTTATGAATTTTTATCCAAAAAAATTTTGAAATTTTTTCAAGGGTTAAGACACTGAAAAGTGAAATGATTATTTCTGCAAGGAAAAATTTGTTTTGGTAAAGTTTATGAAAGGCCTGCAAATTTAAACAAAAATTATTAAAAAAAACATTTTAAAATCGGCAGTTTTGGGGTAAGAAGTTTAAATTTTTCAGGATTGCCCAAACCCAGGGGGTGCAAAAATCCTGAAAATTTCAGATGATTCCTTTAACAAACATGGCGTTTTTTTTTTTTCGGATAAGGGTTGTACAAAGAAAAATTTTAGCAATTGAAGTAAGAAAAGAAGGGGGTTATTGGGTTGGGGTTTCCCCCTAACCGGGGGTTTTCCCAGCAGGAAAAAAAATGCCCCGGGTTTTAAAGGGGGAATTTTCGATGCGTATTTGAGGAAAAGAGGTGCCAATTTTGGAAACAATTGTGTACACCAGGACCGATAAAGCATATTGCCTTTTTCATTACGGCTTTTCCCCCAAACTTTTTTATTAGGTTTTTTCCCCCTCGCCTTTCGGAAAAACCCAATTTTTCTTTAGGTTTTCGGGACCTGCAGGCGAAAACCCCATTGTTCTTCTTTGTTTTATTTTTTTTTTTTTATTATTTTTTCTAACCTTTTTTTTTTGAACGGCATTCCCCTGAAGAAAAAAGTCCCGAATTTAAAAATTTTTAAACAGGGTTTTTACCACCTATTTGAAAATGAAAAAACCTAACGGGTTTAGAAAAATTTTATTTAGTCTTACCCTTTCCCCCCTAGGGGGGGGTTTTTTCAAAAGAAATTTATTAATGGCTAATAACACCTATTTTGAGGGGCCGATTCAAAAGCGGTTTTTGCATTCTGTTCCTGTTGATGCCCAAAAAAAATATGATAGGTTTTTTGGGGGAGTGTCGCCCCCCGAAAGTAATTTTAACTAACAGAAGTTGAAAGTTCGAATCGGAAAAACTGTGCAAATGAGGGTAGGTGTAGAAAAAACCTATCCATTTTTGTTTGAGATCCCGTAGAAGAAAATTTGTTTGTGCAAAAGAAATTTTCAATAATTTTTCGCACAAAAAAATATGGGGTGGGGAATTTTAAAAAAATGTATGGTTTGTCCCCTGGAAACGGCAAACTTCACTAAATTTTTTAAAAAAATTAAAGTTTCAAAAACATTTTTTTTTATCGCTTTGACTTTTTTTTTGTTAATTTTTCATGTATTTTCACAATTTTATTGGGTATGTCGGGGAAAGGGGGTCACAATTAAAAAAATTTAAAATGAAATTGAAAGGGCAAGGTCATATTACGATTATTGTGTTTTTTTTTCGGCTCCAAATAGCTGCAAAAAAAAAAATATTTCTTAGAAAAGTTTATTAACAAAATTTTTGTTTTTTTAAGAGCCCTTTCCAGTGATTTTTAGTTTTTTAAAATAGATTGAAATTTTGGGCATTTTTTCGGCAGTCCAAAGTTTTTATCCTTTTTTGGAAAAATTTAAAAACAGTTTTAAAAAGCTTCAAATTTTAAAAAACAAATAGAAAAGTTCGCCCAGTGCGGAAATTGTATCCTTTATTTAAAATATTTTCGCATTGCTAGGAACCCCAATGGAAAAAATTGTAATCAAATTTTTTTTCCCTTTTGGGGCCCCTAGGGGGGGCCCTTTGCTTTAAAACATCTTCTACTTATAACTTTAAAAAGTTGAAAATTTTTCAAATGTGGTTTTTTTTTGCATTTAAATTCCTTGGGTTTAAAGCCTAATTAAAAATGATACTTTTTAGTTATAAAAAGGGGTGAAACGTTTTTAGAATTTAAGGAAGGTTGAAATTCGAACCCGCAAAAAAATTGCAGATGAGGGTAAGGGTTTCGAAAAACCCACCATTTTTTTTTTAGAGTTTAGATAGAAAGAATTTTGTTTGCGCAAATGTTTTTCAAGAAAATAAAGACAAAATTAAAATTGGGGGGCGAATTTAAAAAAATGCCTTTTTTTTCCCCTTTTTAAAAAGGGTTTAAACTTCACTAAATGTTAGGAAAAAAACAAATTTTAAAAAAATGTTTTTTTTCGTCCCGCCTTTTTTTTTTGTTCATTCTTCATGATATTTTCCCAAATTATTTTGTTAAGTCTGAAAGGACCTCACAATTAAAAAAATTAAAAAGAAAAATTTCAAAGTTCAAGGGATATTCGATTATTTGTGTTTTTATTTTTTCCCAAAAAGTTCCAAAACAAAAAAAATTTTTTTTTGAAAGTTAAAAAAACAAAAGTTTTTTTCTTAAAGAGCCCTTTTCCCTGTGTTTAATTTTTGAAGGGTCGGACTTGATTTGGGATTTTTTTCGGAGCCAAAATTGTGATCCTCTTTAGAACAATTGTAAAAACATTTTTATGCTTCAAAAATTTTTGGGGATACATGTATAAGGGAAAAGAATGATTGCTAGTTGCACTTGTTCTTTATTTTAACATTTTTCTCATTGCTAGGGGACCTAAAAGTTTTAAAAATTTTTAAACAGTTTTTTTTTTCTCATTTTTTTGCGATTTTTTTGCATTTGTTCTTCGGGAATCAACCCTTTAAATGATTAAAAAAAAATTATGGATATTTTATGAAAATTTTTAGTAATTTAATGCAACCGGGTTTTTCGTAATAGGGTTTTAATTTGGGAATTTTTGCTTGTTGTGTCCTTTGATATGTTGTTTGGGCGTTTCAATTTTTTGTTTTTTCGAAAACAATTTTTTCATTTGTTCTTCCAAATTTAAAACAAAATACAAAATTAACATTGCAGTACCCGAAGTCCTTAAAAAAAGTTTTCAAGGGTTTCGCCCACTAACAGAAAGGGAATACTCAAAATATTTTCTTGGGAAAAGGTTTTGAAATTACATTTGGGCAAAAAAGTTTGGGAAAAATCATGTTTACAGTATTCAACAAAACCATTTAACGAAGAAAAAATTTTATTCGAAAAAATGCGACCGTGGAATGGAATTTCTTTCGGGGGAAAACCGATGATACGCCAATTTTATAACTGCAGGTAAAACTCAACAATACTTTTCTTGGGGAAAAAGGTTTCTTAAACATTTTCCCACCGGGGAAAAGTTTTAAAGATCACTGTTAAAATTAAAAAATAGCAATTGAAGAAGAAATGTTTTTTTGAATCATGCGATCTGAATGAAAGGGAAATTTCTTACCTGAAAAAACCCATGTATCGCGACTACATAACTGACAGGGGAATACTTTAAAAAATCTTCTTTTGGGTAAAAAGTCTTCCCTTTAAAAATTGCGACAAAAGTGTTTGAAAGATCACTGTTTAACCCTTATTTAAAAAGCCATTTAACAAAGAAAAATTTTTTGAACATGGGACTCGTGGAAAAAAAATGGAATTGCTTTGGGAAAAAGATTTATTAAACGCGATTGCGGGTTTAAATTTATTATTATTTTTTCTAACCTTTTTTTTTTGAACGGCCTAAACAACCAAAAAAAAGAAAAAATCACAATTTTTGATTTTTTTACCAGTTTTGTCCGAAGATCTGAATTTGACCTAACGTTGAAAAATTTTCATTTTTGTCTTTTGTTTTGCCGCTAGGGGGGCGTTTTGTAAAAAAGACTAAGGGCTAATAAATCTGTTTTTTGAGGGCCCATTCAAATGCGGTTTTTTTTTCATTGTGTTTCTTTTCAAAACTTAATAAAATTGATACGTTTAATTATTTGCGTATATAAAACTTTCGTGCTACAGGAGGTTAAAAGTTTTGAACTCGAAAAAAATTGGGTATAAAGGGAGGTTTAAAGAAAAAAAGGGCCCCTTTTTTTTTTGAGAAAATAGGAGGAAAATTTTTTTTGTTGGGATGTGGGTTCGCAAGACCTATACGCCCAAAAAATTTTTGGTTTTTGGCGTTTTTGAGAAATGCGGTTGGGGCCAAATATTTCGGTCAAACTTTTCCCAAAATTTTTTAAAAATTTAACATTTTAAAGCATGATTTTACGGTTATTTGCAGCCCCCACTTTAATTTTTTTTTCCCAAATTTTATCATTATTTCATGTTTTTTGCATTTTTTAAAACAAAAAAATTCATAGGGAAAAAAAAACCAAACATAAAATGCAAAGGCAAGGGTTTATATTTCCAATTTTTATTATTTTTATCGGCATAAAAAAAACTCCAAAATCTAAAAAAAATTTTATAGAAAGTATATGAACCAAAGTTTTTGTCTGTGAAGAGATCTTACTTTAAAATTTAGTTTTTGGGGGATTGACCCTTTAAATTTTATCAAAAGCCACAGTCCAAAGTTTTTATCCTTTATTTAAAAAAATTGGAAAATCCAATGTTTCCCCCTTTTTTCCCCTGCTCCCGACTTTTTTTTTGGGCAAAACTTTCTATCTTATTTCATGTTTATTTATTTTATAAAACAAAAAAAAAATTTGAAAAAAATAAGCATAAATGCAAAGGGCAAAAAGGGCAATACCCAAAATTTTATTTTTTTTCGGCATAAAAAGCTCCAAATCTAAAAATATTTTTTGGGGGTATTGAAAAAGTTTTAGCGTTGAAAAGATCTTTCCATTAATGTTTTGTTTTTGAAAAATCGGACCCTTTAATTTATCAAATGACCAAGTCCAAAGTTTGATCCTTTTCCCAAAAAATTGTTATCCTAGTTTCCCCTTTTTTGCTGCTCCTACTTTTTTTTTTTGTTTTAAATTTTAACATTATTTCAAATTTTAAAGCATTTTTAAAAAAACGGATAAAATTTATAGAAACGAAAAAAACAAACATAATATGCAAAAAGGGCAGGTTTTTAAAAACAAGTTTTGTTATTTTTATCGGCATAAAATAGCTCCAAAAACTAAAAAAATTTTAAAAGAAAAATATATGAAAAAAAGTTTTAGTCTGTGAAAAAGATCTTTCCAAAAGGTGTTTAGGGTTTTTTAAAAATTTGGGCCCCAAATTTGATCCTCTTAAACAACCCAAATTTTTATATCCATATGTTTTCCTATTTTTTTTGCTCCTTACCCTTTTTTTTTTTTCAATCAACATCAAATTTTTTCATGTTTATGCATTTTTTTAAAACAAATAAAATTTAGAAAAAAAACAAGCTAATAGGGCCCGGTCAATACCCAATTTTTGCCTTTTTTTTTTTGCACAAAAAAGCCCTAAATCTAAAAAGATCTAATAAAAAAACGTTTCAATTTCTGTTCTTAAAAAAAATGATTGAATTTTCGAAAACCCATAAAAATCGCAATTTTGTTGCGTTCAGTTTATTATTTTTTTTTAACCTTTTTTTTGTGAAAGGGATATCACCATGATAGAAAAAAATCAATTTTTGTTTTTTTCCCCGTTTTGTCCCGAAATCTGAATTTGACCCCAACGTTGAGAAAATTTTCATTTTTGTCTTAGTTTTTTTTGTAGGTTTGGGGTTTTGTAAAAAAGACTAAGGGGTAATAACCTTTTTATTTGAGGCCCATTCAAAAGCCGGGGGTTTTTCATTGTTTCCTTGCAAAAAAACTTTAAAAAAATATGATAGTTTCAATTATTTTCGTAAATAAAACTTTCGTGCTCAGGAGGTTGAAAGTTGAATCTCGAAAAAACGATGATATAAAATAGGGGTTTCGAAAAAAAATCCCCATTTTTTTTGGAAAGATAGGAGAATTTTTTTTTTATGTGATTCGCAAGACATATAAAACCCCAAAATAATGGGTTTGGGGATTTTTAGAAATTAAAGGTTTTTCCACAGTAAAGGGGGTCAAACTTTACCAATATTTTGAAAAATTTAACATTTTCAGAGCAAAAACTTTTACGGTTTTGGGAGTCCTGACTTTATTTTTTATTCTTTTCCCTTTATTTATTATTTCACGGTTTTTGCATTTTTATAAAAACAAAAAAATTCATAGAAAAAAATTCAAGGGAAAAATATGCAAAGGTCAAGGGGCATTTACCCCAAATTTTTATTATTTTTATCGGCATAAAATAGCTTAAATCTAAAAATATTTTTTTGAAAGTTTTATGAACAAAAGTTTTTGGTTTGTGAAGGATTTACCCTTAAATTTAGGGTTTTTTAGGGGTTGGACTTCTTTGATAAATTTACCACCCGTCCAAAATTTATCCCCTAAACAAACAATTGTATATCCATATTTTTCCCCCTTTTTTTGCTGCTCCTACTTTATTTTTTTTTTTCAAACTTCATCATTATTTCACTGTTTAGCATTTTCATAAAAAAAATAAATTCGTAGAAAAAAATTTAAAATTTAATTAAGGGAAAGTTTAATGTCTAAACCAATTATTTTTTATTTTTCGGGTAAAATAGCTCCAAATCTAAAAAAAATTTTTAGAGAGGGATATAAAAAAAGTTTTAGTCGTTGAAGAGATCTTTCCATTAAAGTTTAGTTTTTGAAAATCGGACTTCAATTTTTTAAATTTACCACACCCAAAAATTTGATCCCCTTTTCAAACAATTGTTTTTCCATATGTTTCCCCTTTTTTTTTTGCTCCTTAAATTTATTTTTTTTTTCAATCTTCATCTTTTTCACGTTTATTTTCATTTTATAAAAAAAAAAATAAAATCATAGAAAAAAAAACAAATTAATATGCAAAGGGCAAAAGGGCATATAAACCCAAATTTTTATTATTTTTTTTTTTTGGGTCCAAATAAAACTCCAAAAAAAAAAAAATTTTTAATTTAAAGTTATGAACAAAAAATTTTAGTTTTTTGAATGCCCCTTTTCCCTTTGTGTTTTTTTTTTGAAGATCGGGCTTGATTGGGGCTTTTACGGCAGTCCAAGGTTTGTCCTCTTTTGAATAATTGTAAATCCTTTTTTTGCTTCAATTTTGATATAATTTGGGGTAGAAGGGTTTGGGCTAGTGCGACTTGTTTTAAATTGATTGAACCATTTGGGGTGCATTGCAGGTTTCCCAATAGTAAAAAATTTTTTTCAGTTTTTTGGTTTTCATTTTGCCGCTTGGGGGGGATTAAACTTGAAATCACTATTAAAAATTTTAAAAAAAAAAGAAGTTATTTTTTTTACGAAATTTTTTTGCATTTGTTCTTCGTGACCTCAAATTTTTAAATTGGGCACAAAAAAAATTAAATTTGGGTATTTTTAAAAATGATATTTAATTTTTAAAGCAACAGTTGTTCGTAATAGTGTGGCTGGCATATTGGGTTGTCGTGTGCATTTTTTTTACTGTTGGGTTTTTCGTTTTCAAATTTTTTGGTTTTTAAAAACGAATTTCAAATTTTCAATTTTGTCTCCATCATAAAGCAAAACACACATTAACCCTTTTCAGTACCCGAAGTCCGTAAAAAAAATTTTTCAAGGGTTTTCAAATTTCACAACAGACAGGTAATACCGAAAGTTTCTTCTTGGGAAAAAGTCTGATTATACATTGCGAAAAAAAAAAAAAAATGTTTGAAAAGTCACTGTTTTAAAAGTATTCAACAAGCCATTTACGGAAAAAAATATTTTTTGAATCCTGCGACTCATGAATGAATGGAATTTTCTTTCATAAAACCCGAAAGATATCGCGATTTTATAAATGACAGGTTTAAAACTCAACAATCCCCTTGGGAAAAAGTTTTGCCCTTTAAAAAATTGCGCTAGAAACGTTTTTAAAGATCACTGTTAAAAGTAAACAACCCAAACAATTGGGAAAGAAGAAATGTTTTTCGAATCATGCGATCGTGAACCCGAATGGAAAATTTCTTTCCCCTGAAAACCCCTGATTAAGCGACTACAAAAGATAGGGCTACTCAAAAAATTTCTTTTTGGGGAAAAAATTTTTTAAACCTTTCGACCCAAAAATGTTTTTAAAAATCGCTGTTAAACATTATAAACAAGCCCTTGAACGAAGAAATGTTTTTCCCAATCATGCGACTCGTGAATTAATGGTTTTCTTTTTCGAAAAGATTTATCGCGATTGCGTTTTTAGTTTTTTTCTAACCTTTTTTTTTTGAACGGCTTTTCCCCATGATAGAAAAAAGTCCCATGTATGGGAAAATTTTTAAACATTATTAGCACGTATTTGAAAAAGATCCCAACGTTGAGAAAATTTTCATTTATGTCCTTTCTTTTCCCCCCAAAGGGGGGGTTTTGCATGAAATTTTTAATGGCTAAAAATACTTATTTGAGGCCGATTCAAAAGCCGGTTTTTTTTATTCTGTTCCCTTTTTTGGGTAGCCAAATAAAATATGAAGTTTCGAGGGGACGTTCGCTTTAAAATATTTGAGGGCCTTTTTAGAAGGTTGAAAGTTTGAAAACCCCGCAAAAAAATTGCAAAAAGAGGGGGGTCCTTTCGGAAAAAAACCCAACCCTTTTTGTTAGAGATCAGATAGAAGAATTCCTTTTTTGCCCGGGAAAGGGTTTTCAAGACTTTTACGACAAAATTTATGGGGGGGGGAATTTGGAAAGTATGGTTTGTCCTCTGGGAAAAGGTCAAAATTCACTAAATTTTGGGAAAAAATTTTAAAATTTCAAAAAATGTTTTTTTTCGCTTCTGACTGTATTTTTTGTTAAAATTTTTCTGGGTAAATTTTTACAAGTTATGGGATTGTTATGTCTGAAAGGGGATCACAATTAAAAAAAATTTAAAAAAAAAATGAAAAAGGGCAAAGGGCATATTACGATTTTGTGTTTTTTTTCGGGCCCCAAAAAAGCTCCCAAAAAAATTTAAAAAAAAATTTCATTGGAGAATATGAACAAAAATTTTTTGTTCTTAAAGAGTTCTTTCCAATGAGTTTTGTTTTTTTAAGATCGGAGTTTTATTTGGGCCCTTATACGGCAGTCCCAAATTTGATCCTTTTTTGGGGTAAAATTTTTAAATCAGGTTTTAGCTTCAAATTTTGAACTAAGAATAAAAAATTTGTCTTGTGCGACTATTTTACTTGATTTAAATATTTGGGGGCTTTGTAGGTACCTAACAGTAAAATTTTAATCAATTTTCTTTTTCTTTTGCCGAGGGGGCGCTTTTTTTGAGACATTTTTTTGCTTATAAATCAAAAAAATTGAAGTCCGATTCGAAGCGGTTTTTTTTTCATTCTGTTCCCTTTTATATGCTAAAAAACATATGAAGGTTTCGAGGATCCGTTTTGGCTGAAAAAACTTTTGAGCTACGGGAAAGGGTTAATGCGAAACCCCGCAAAAAAAAAAAAAAAACTGGTTTCAAAAAAAAAGGGGAGGGTCTTCAGAAACTTTTTTGTTCTGTTTTATATTTAAAATTGTGGCGAGTTGAAATAATGTGGTTCAAGTTGATTAGGTTAAAAAACCCAAAACCAGATACCGCTTGCGGTTTTTAGTTAGGTTTTTGCATTTGCTTGCGAAAAAACCCCTTTTTTCTTCTTCTGTTTTATTTTTTTTTTTTGGGTTTTTGCCCTCGCAAATGCGGAAACCATTTTCTTTTCTGTTTTTTTTTTTTTTTTTTTTTAAATTTTTTTTTCTAACCTTTTTTTGTGAACGGCATACCCATGATTTGAAAAAAATCACATGTTTTGAAAATTTTATCCGTTTTTTACCAGTATTTGAAAATGTCCCCAAGTTGGGAAAAATTTTTAAATTTTGTCTTACTTTTCCCCCCGGGGGGGTTTTGCAAAAGAAATTTATAAAGGTAATAACTCATTATTTGGGTCCCATTCAAATGCGGTTTTTTTGCATTCTGTTCCGGGGTTTATAGCCAAATTTAAAAAAATGATAGGTTTCGGGGTACGGTTTTTGCTTTAAAGTATTTGACCCACTAAGGTTGAAAGTTCGAAACCCCTCAAAAAAATGTGCAAATGAGGGGAGGCTACGAAAAACCTATCCCCTTTTTGTTTTGAATCAGATTTGAAGAATTCTGTTTGCTGCAAATGTTTGCAAGACAAAAAAGCACAAAAAAATTTGGGGGGGCGAATTTTGAAATGTATGGTTTTTTTCCTCGGAAACGGGCAAAATTTTACCCAAATTTTAGGAAAAATTTAAAGTTTTTAAAAAAAATGTTTTTTTTTCGCTTCTGACTTTTTTTTTAGTTCATTTCATGATTTTTCACAAGTTTTGGGATTGTTATTTGAAAAAAAGGGTCACAATTAAAAAAATAAAAAAATAAATTTAAAAGGTCCCAAAGGGCATTTCCCATTATTTTTGTTTTTTTTCGGCCCAAAATAGCTCAAAAAATAAAAAAAATTCATTGAAGAAAATGTAAAAAGTTTTTTGATCTTTAAGAAACCCCTTTTTATTAAAATTTTTGGTTTTTTAAGATCGGGGGTTTATTTGGGCAATTACGGCCCGTTCCCAAAATTTGATCCTTTTTTTGGAATAATTGGTTTTTAAAACCCTTTTATTTCTTAAAATTGTATATTAAGAAATAAAAAAGTTCGACTAAATGCGACTTTTTATACCCTTTTTTGAAATGTTTTGCAAATTTCTAAAATACCTAATGGAAAAAATTTTTAAACAATTTTGTTCTCATTTTGCCCCAAAGGGGGCGCTTTGCTTGAAATCATCTTTTGCTTATAAAATCAAAAAATTTAAAACCCCGATTAAATGCGGTTTTTTTGCATTAAAAGTTCATTTTGAAACCCAATAAAATTTGGAAAAAATTCAAGGGATGAGTTACGAAAAGTTTTAAGGGTTTGTAAAGGGAAAGGGGAGAGTTCGGAAACCCCGCAAAAAATGTGCAGATGAGGTAGGTCTACGAAAAACCCATCCATTTTTTTTAGACATCAGATAGAAGAATTCTGTTTTTCTGCAAAAAATTTTTTACAAGACTATTGCAAAAAATATATGAGGTGGGGAAATTTAAAAAATTTATGGTTTTTTCCTCTAGAACGGTCAAAATTACTAAATTTTAGGAAAAATTTAAAATTCATAAAAAATTTTTTTGTCGCTCCCGACTTTTTTTTAGTTCATTCTTTATGATATTTTCACAAGTTTGTATTGTTATGTTTTTAAAGGGCCCCCACAAAATTAAAAAAAAATTTTTTAAAAGAATGAAAAAACAAGGTCATAATTCGATTTTTGTGTTTTTTTTTCGGCCCCCAAAAAGCCCCCAAAAAATAAAAATATTTTAAAGAGAGTATTGGGAAAAAAAAGTTTAGTTCTTTAAGAGCTCTTTCCTTGGGGGTTTTGTTTTTGAGATCGGATTGAATTTTGGCATTTTCGGCAGCCAAAATTTGATTTCCTTTTTTTTGGGAAAAGTTGTAAATTTAGTTTTTTTTGCTTCAAATTGTGTTTTATAAGAAAAAGAATTTATCGATGTGCGACTTGTATACTTGATTGAATATTTTCTGCATTGCTTTGGTCCCCAATGGAAAAAAGTAATCTTTTTTTCTCTTCATTTTGCCCCTAGGGGGCGCTTAGTTGGGAACACTTTTACTTATTTTCAAAAAATTTAAGTCTTTTCCAAATGCGGGTTTTTTGCATTGTGTTTTTTTAATTTGCCTAAAAAAAAAAAAAAGATAGTTTCTAGGGATAGTGGGGTTTAAAAAATTTGAGCAAGTAAAGGAAGGTTTTTTTGGAAAATTTTGAAAACCCGCAAAAAAAAAAAAAAAAAATGTCAGATTAGGGTAGGTCTACGAAAAACCATCCATTTTTGTTTGGGCCCTCAAATAAAAGAATTTTTGTTTTCTGCAATGATTGAAAGGGCATATACCACAAATATTGGGGGGGCAAATTTTAAAAAAATGATGGTTTGTCCCTAGAAAAGGTCAAACTTCACTAAAAATTTTTGGAAAATTAAAATTTTTTAAAAACTATTTTTTGTCGCTCCCGACCTTTAATTTTTTGTTCATTCTTCATGATATTTTCAAAAATTTTTTGTATTGTTATGTTTGAAAGGGCCCCCACGATTAAAAGGTTAAAAAAAAAAAGAAAAAGGGCAAGGTTTATATTTGATTATTGTGTTTTTTTTTTCGGGCCCCAAAAAGCTCCCCAAAAAATTTCAAATATTTCATTTTAAAAAATTTAAAAACAAAGTTTTTGTTCTTCAAGAGCTCTTTCCAGTGATGTTTTAAATTTTTGAAAATTGGGGTTGAATTGGTTTGAGTTATGGCAGAAAAAGGCGAAAAGGTACTTTTAACGAAATTTAAACGCTGTAGTTTTTTCCTTTAATTTTGAGTCAAAAATTATGTTTTTTTCAAGATTAAAAACAAAAAAGTGAAGTGAGTATAGCAAGGAATAATTTTTTTGGTCAAGTGGAAATTTTGGACTTTATGCCTATTTTAAACAAGGGAAATTTTTAAAAAAAACATATAAAAAACGGGAAGTTGGCGTATGAAGTTGAAATTTGCAGGATTGCCTAGCCTACGGGTGCAAAAAATCCGAAAATTTCAGATGATTCCTTCAAAAAAAACTTTGGGAGATATTCAGTTTTTCGGAAAAGGGGTTTTTCACAAAAAATTTTTAACAAGTTGAAATAAGAAAAAAAGGCGGTTATTGGGGTTTGGTTTCCCCAAACCGGACGTTTCCCCAAGCAGGAAATGTGCCCGTGTTTTAAAGGGGAATTGCGATGCGTATTTGGGGAGAATGAGGTGATTTTGGATGCAAATTTTGAAAAACCAGGACCGAAAAACATATTGCCCCTTTTTCCTTTTCGGGCTTTCTCCCCAAAATTTTTTTTATTAGGTTTTTGCACCTCGCAGTGCGGAAAACCCCATTGTTCTTTTTTTTCGAAACCCGCAAATGCGAAAACCCTTGTTTCTTTTTCTGTTTTAATTTTTTTTTTTTTTTTATTAAATTTTTTAAAACCCTTTTTTTTTTGGAAAAGGGGATATCACCATGATAGAAAAAAAATCACATGTTGAAAATTTAAAACAGTTAAATTAAACCCCCTATTTTAAAATGACCTAACGTTGAGAAAATTTTATTTATGTCTTACCTTTCCCGCTAGGGGGGGTTTTTCACGAAATTTATTAATTGGGTTTAAAAACTCATTATTTGAGGGCCGATTCCCAAAAGCCGGGGGTTTTTCATTCTGTTCCTTGTTGATAGCCAAAAAAATATGATAGGTTTCGAGGGTAGTGGGCGCTGAAAGTATTTTAGCTACAGAAGGTTGGAAAAATTCGAACCTCGCAAAAAACTGTGGGAAATGAGGGAAAGGGGTAAAAAAAACCTATCCCTTTTTGTTAAAAAGGGTAGAAAAAGAATTCTGTTTGCTGGGAAATGATTTGCAAAAAACAATTTTAAAGGGACCAAAAAAATAGGGGGGGGCGAAATTTAAAAAAATGTATGGTTTGTCCTCTGGAAACGGTCAAACTTCACTAAAATTTTAAAAAAAAGTTAAAATTTTCCCAAAAAAATGGTTTTTTATCGTTCTGGGGCTTTATTTTTTTTTTAATTCTTATGAATTTTTTACAAGTTAAAGGATTTTATATGTCGGAAAGGGGATCACAATTAAAAAGTTAAAAAAGAATTTCAAAGGTCAAGGTCATATTCCCATTAATTTTGGGGTTTTTTTTTCGGGCCCAAAAAGCTGAAAAAAAAAAAATATTTCTTAGGGGATATATTAACAAAAATTTTTTTCTTTAAGAGCTCTTTCCCCGTGATGTTTATTTTTGAAGATTCAGACTTGATTTTGGGCATTTTAAAAGGCAGTCCAAAAATTTTTTTTCCTTTTTTTTGGGTTTAATTTTAAATCCCTTTTAAAAAGCTTCAAATTGTTATATACGAAATAGAAGGTTTTGCTATTTCGAATGTATACTTTAATTTAACTATTTTTTTTTCATTGCTAGGTACCCAATGGGAAAAATTTTAATCATTTTTTTTCATTTTGCCCCAAAGGGGGGGTTTCTTTTAAAAAACTCTTCTACTTAAAACTCAAAAAATTTAAATCTGGGTTTAAAAGTGGTTTGTTGGGTTTTATTCCTTGTGAAAGCCTAATTAAAAAAAGGGTAGCTTCTATTTTTAAAAGGGTGAAAAGGGTTTTTAGCTAATTTAAAGGAAGGTTGAAAGTTTGAAACCCCGCAAAAAAAAATGTGCAGATGAGGGGAGGTCTAACGAAAAACCCATTCCCTTTTTCTTAGAGATCGATAGAAGAATTCTGTTTGCTGAAAAGAAATTTCAAGACAAAAACGCCCCAAATATAGGGGGGGCGAAAATTTTAAAAAATGCATTGTTTGTCCTCTAGAAATGGGCAAACTTTACTAAATGTTTGGAAAAATCCAAAAATTTTTAAAACAGTTTTTGTTCCCCTCCCCCGACTTTTTTTTTTGTTTAATTTTTTCCTGAATTTTTAAAGTTATGTCTTGTTAAAGTCTGAAAGGACCCCACAATTAAAAACTTAAAAAGGGAAAATTTCAAAGTTTTTAAAGGGGATTTACGATTATTGGTTTTTATTTTGCTCCAAAAAAGTTCCAAAACAAAAAATATTTTTTTTGAAAAATATATAAAAAAAAGTTTTAAATTTTTTAAAGAGCCCTTTCCCGTGAAAGTTAAAATTTTTTAAGCTCGGACTTGATTTGGGCATTTTTCGGCAGCCCCAAGTTGTGATCCCTTTTAAAAACAATTGTAAATCAGTTTTTTTTTTGGGTTTTTTTTTTTTTTTTTTTTTTGTTTTTTTTTTTTTTTTAAAATTTTTTTTTTTTTTTTTTTTTTTTTTTTTTTTTTTTTTTTTTTGCTTTAAATTGGGAAAAGATTTAAAATAAAAAAAGATGGTTTTCCGATATTTTATTTAAAATTTTTGGTTAAATTTAAAAAAACAGTTTTTTTCTAATTTTTTGAAAATTTTTTTTCATTTGTCTTGGGGGTAATTGAAAAGATGGTTTTTGGTTTTTCAATTTTTGTTTTAATTCAATTTCCCTTTTTTTCCAAAATTTAAGCAACAAAACCCCTTTCAATTTTTATACCGGTTTCCCTTTAAAAAAATTTTTTTTTTCGAATAAAATTTCCCGGGGTTATAAAAAAAAAAATAAAAATTCTTGGGAAAAAAAATTTTTGGTTACCCGCACAAAAAAAGGGTTTTTAAAATTTTTTTTAAAAATTATTAAAAAGGGGCCAAAATTTTTAAAGAAAAATGTTTTATTCCGAAACCAAAAAAGGCGACTCCCCCGGGCTTGGGAAAGGAAAAAGCTTTTGTGAAAAATATGAATTTTCGCAATTTCATAAATGGACAGGAAAAACTCAACAAAACTCTTTGGGGGAAAAAATGTTAAACATTGCGAGGAAACGTTTGAAAGATCACTGTTAACAGTACCCAAAAAGCAAAATTTAACGAAGAAATGTTTTTCGAATTTATGCGGGCTCGTGAACCGAATGGGAAATTTCTTACATGAAAAAGGGTGATATGGGGACTACATAACTGGGAAAGGTTTAAAACTCAAAAATCTTTTTTTTGGGTAAAAAGTCTTTTTTAAAAAAATTGCGACAAAAGTGTTTGAAAGATCCCCGTTAACTTATAAAAAGCCATTGAACAAAGAAATTTTTTTCGAATCATGCGACTCGTGAAAATTTAATGGAATTGCTGGGTTTCGAAAACCGTTTATTTTCGCGATTTTCGATCCCAGTTTTTATTATTTTTTAACCTTTTTTTTTGGGCGGGCATATCCCCATGAAAAGAAAAAAGGGGACATTTTTGATTTTTTTTACCCGTTTGGGCCGAAGAAACTGAATTGATCCCAAAGTTTAGAAAATTTTTATTTTTTTTCTTAGTTTTTTTCCCCTAGGTTTGGGGTTTTTTAAAAAAAGACCCAAGGGGTAAAAACTCCCGTTATTTGAGGTCCGATTCAAAAAGCGGGTTTTTTTCATTGTGTTTTTGTCAGAAACTTAAAAAAATTTGGGTACGTTTCAATTTTTGCGTATATAAAACTTTTGTGCTACAGGAGGGTTTAACGTTCGAAACTCGAAAAAAAAACGATAAAATAAAGGAGGGCTACGAAAAAAAACCCCCCTTTTTTTTAAGATAAGAAAAGGAGAATTTTTTTTTGTTTATGTGATTCGCAAAACATATACCCCAAAAATATTGGGTGTGGCGATTTTGAGAAAAGCCCTGGTTTTTTCCCCAGTATCGGGCAAACTTTAAACCCCTTTTTTTTTAAAAATCCAAAATTTCAAAGCAGGGCTTTTTCGGTTTATTTGCAAACTCCTGAAATTTATTTTTTATTCAATTTTTCCCTATTAAATTTTACTGTTTATTTCATTTTTATAAAACAAATAAATTCATAGAAAAAAAAATTTAAGCATAAAAAATGCAAAGGTCAAGGTCATTTACCAATTTTTTATTTTTTTCGGCATAAAATAGCTCCAAATCTAAAAAATTTTAATTTGAAAGTTATTTTACAAAGTTTTTGTCCCGTGAAAGGGTCTTAATTAAAAATTTAAATTTTGAGGGTTAGACTTAATTTTACAAATGACCACAGTCCAAAGTTTGATCCTCTTTAAACAAACAATTGTAAATCCATATGTTTTCCCCTTTTTTTTGCTGCTCTACTTTTTTTTTGTTCAATCTTCATCATTATTCACTGGTTTTTGCCTTTTTTAAAAAAAAAAAATTGTAGAAAAAAAATCAAGGGATAATATGCAAAGGTCAAGGTTTATATTTCCCCAAATTTTTATTATTTTATCGGGAAAAAAAAGCCCCCAAATCTAAAAAAAAATTTTGGAGAGTATATGACAAAAGTTTTAGTGTTGAAGAGATTTTCCCCTTAAAAGTTTTGTTTTTTAAGATCGGACTTCAATTTATCAAATGACCCCAGTAAAGTTTTTATCCCCCTTTTCAAACAATTTTATATCCCCTATGTTTCCTCTTTTTTTTCTGCTCCTGACTTTAAATTTTTTTTTCAATCTTCATCATTATTTCACTTTTTTAAAGCATTTTTTTAAAAAAGGATAAATTCTTAGAAAAGAAAAACAAGCATAATAAGCAAAGGTCAAAAGGGCATATACAAGTTAAATTGGTTTTTTTTATCGGCAAAAAAATGTCCAAATCTAAAAAATTTTATAGAAAGTATATGAACAAAAAATTTTTGTTGTGAAGAGGGTTTTTCCATTGGTGTTTTGTTTTTTAAGGGTCGGGCCCAAAGGTTTTATCCCCCTTTCAAAAAAATTGTAAAATCCATATGTTTTCCCATTTTTTGTGTCCTGACTTTATTTTTTTTTCAATCATCATCATTAATTTTTACTGTTATTCATTTTTTTTAAAAAAAATAAAATCAAAGAAAAAAACAAGCATAATTTGTCAAGGTCATAAAACCAAATTTTGGGCATTTTTTTTTGCACAAAAAAACCCAAAAACTAAAAAAGTCTAATAAAGTTCGTTTTCAATTTCTGTTGCTTAAAAAATTATTGAAATTTCGAAAACCGATGATATCGCAAATTTTGTTTTCGATTTTAGTTTATTTTATTTTTTTTAACCCTTTTTTTGTGGGAAAGGGGATATCACCATGAAAGAAAAAAAAAACTTTTGATTTTTTTTTCCAGTTTTTTCCTGGGAAACTGAATTTTTATCCTAAAGTTGAAAAATTTTCATTTTTTTTTTTCTTAGTTTTGCCGCTAGGGGGCGTTTTGGGAAAAATGACTAAGGGCTAATAACTCTGTTATTTTTAGGTTTCCCATTCAAATGCGGTCCTTTCCCTTTTGTTCCTTTTCAGAAACTTAATAAAATTGATACCTTTTAATTTTTTGCGTATATAAAACTTTCGTTCACAAGGGGGTTTTGAAAATTGAATTTTGAAAAAAAAGATGATAAAAAGTAGGTTACGAAAAAATCCCCAAATTTTTTTTAGAGATGAGATAGGGGGAATTTTGTTTTTTGCAAAGTGATTCGCAAGACATATACACCAAAAATAAAGGTGTGGCGATTTTTTGGGAAAAGTATGGTTTGTCCCCCGTATGGGGGCAAACCTTTTCCAAAATTTTCGAAAAAAACAAATTTTAGAGCTAACTTTTACGGGTTTTTTCAGCTCCTGACTTTATTTTTATTCAAACTTCATCAATTTTTTCACTGTTTTTTGCAAATTTTTTTAAAAAAAATAAAAACATAAAAAAAGTTCAAGCTTTTTTATGCCCAAAAGGGCCCAAAGGGCATATACCCTTTTTTATTATTTTTATCGGCATAAAAAACTCCCAAAACTAAAAAAAATTTTATAGAAAGGGAAATGAAAAAAAAGTTTAAATTGTGAAAAAATCTTTCCAATTTTTATTTAGTTTTTTTAGGTTGGAAATTTATTTGATCAAATGAAACCCCCAGTCCCAAAAATTTTTTCCCCCTTATCAAACAATTGTTAAACCATATGTTTCCTCTTTTTCGCTGCTCCTGACTTTATTTTTTTTTTTAAAACTTACCCTTTTTTCAAGTTTATGCATTTTCATAAAACAAATTTAAAATTCCCTAGAAAAAAAAAAGATAATATGCAAAGGTCAAAAATATATACCAATTATTAATTTTTTTTATCGGGATAAAAAAAGCTCCAAATCAAAAAAAAATTTTTTAGAGATAAATGAACCAAAAATTTTAAAACCCTTGAAGAGACTTTCCCTTTAAAGTTTAAATTTTTTAAGTCGGGCTTCAATTGATAAAAGACCATCCCAAAATTTGATCCTCTTATAAAAAAAATTGAAAATCCTATGTTTCCCCCTTTTTTTCTGCTCCTGACTTTATTTTTTGTTTTAACTTCATCAATTTTTTTTCATGTTTTTTGCATTTTTTTTAAAAAAAAAATAAAATCATAGAAAAAAATCAAGCTTAATTGCAAAAGGGCAAGGAAAATACCAATTTTTATTATGTTTTTTTTTTTTGGCTCCAAATAGCTCCAAAACAAAAAAATATTTCATTTAAAATAAAATTTAAAAAAATTTTTTGTTTTGAATTCCCTTTCCCTTTGTGTTTAGTTTTTTAAGATCGGAAATTGATTTGGGGCATTTTTACGGGGAGTCCCCCAAGGGTTTGATCCCCTTTTAAAAAAAATTTTTAAATCAGTTTTTATGTTCAAATTGTGTATATAAGGGGTAGAAAAATTTGGGCTAGTGCACTTGTAAACTTTATTGAACCCTTTGCGGGATTTTCTAGGGACCCTAATAGTAAAATTTTAATCCGTTTTGGTTTTTTTATTTTGCCGCTTGGGGCCCATTACTTGAAATCACTTTAAAAAATTTAAAAAAAAAAAGAAGTCTGTTTTTTTACGATTTTTTTGCAATTTTGTTTTTCGGTTGACTCAATTTTTAAATGACAAAAAAAAAGATTTTAAAGCCCATAATTTTTTTAAAAATTTTAGAATTCAATGCAACAGTTTTTCGTAATGTGTTGACGGCATATTGCATTGTTCCCTGTGTCATTTTTACTGTTTTTTGTCGTTTGCAATTGTTGTTTATCGAATACAATTGTCATTTGTCCCAACATAAAACAAAAAACACATATTTAAAATTTCGTACCCGAAGTTTCCCTAAAAAAAGTTTTTAATTTACAACTACACAACAGACAGGAATACTCGAAAGTATTCTTCTTGGAAAAAATCTGATTATTTCCTGGCGACAAAAAAAGTTTGAATGTCACTGTTAACAATTCAAAAAGGCCCAAGGGAAAGAAGAAATATGTTTTTCGAATCAAAACGACTCTGAATGAAAGGAATTGCCTTTATGAAAACTGATGTTTTCCCCATTCATAACTGACAGGGAATACTTCAACAATACTCTCTTGGGGGAAAAAAATCTTCTTAAAAATTGCGCAGAAAAGTTTTCAAAGATCACGTTAACAGTAATAAAAAAGCAATTTAACGAAAAAAGTTTTTTTGAATCATGGACTCTGAACTGGAAAGGAATTGCTTTCATGAAAAACCCATGAAACGGATACTAACTGATAGGAATACTCAAAAAACCTTTTTTTTGGGGAAAAATCTTCTTTAAAAATTGCGACCAAAAATGTTTGAAAAATGTGTTAACATTATAAACAAGCCATTGGGAAAGAAGAAATGTTTTTCGAATCATCGACTCGTGAACTTAATGGAAATTTCTTTTGCGAAAACCCATGAAAATCGCGATTGCGATTCTAGTTATTTTTTAACCCTTTTTTTTTGAACCCGGGATATTACCCTGATAGAAAAAAAATCACATGTAGGAAAAAAATTAAACGTTATTGCACGTATTGGGAAAAAGATCCTAACGTTTTAGAAAAATTTTTAATTTTTGCTTACTTTTTTCCCCCCAGGGGGGGTTTTATGAAAATTTTTTAAAGGCAATAACCCCACTTATTTTAGGGCCCATTCAAATGGGGGTTTTTTTGCATTCTGTTCCTTGTTTAGCCAAATAAAATAGGGTAGGTTTTGAGGGTACTTTTCGCGAAAATATTTGAGTTCAGAAAGGGTTTAAAAAATTCGAACCCCCGGGAAAAAAATGTTTCAAATGAGGGTAGGGGCTACGAAAAACCTATCCATTTTTTTTAGGGGATCAGATAGAAGAATTCCCGTTTGCGCAAAATTATTTTCAAGCATATACGCAAAAAAAATATGGGGTTGGGGAAATTTTGGGAAAAGTATGGTTTTTTCCTTGGAAAAAAGGTCAAAAATTTACTAAATTTTAAAGGAAAAATTTA
>CM037794.1:3430660-3452289 GCA_021229015.1 Solen grandis | reverse complement strand
TTGAAACTCGTAGATTCATAATTTGGGAGTCAATTTTTTTGATTTTTTCGGGATAAAAACTTAAAATAAGTGATGTATACTGCCAGAAATATTTGTTTGGTCACGTGATTGTGACGTCATGAATATTAAAGCATGAATTATGAAATAAATCATATAAAATTAGCAAGTTGATGTATGAAGTCCGAATTTGCAGGAAGGACGCAACCTAAGATGTGCAAAAGTCGTGAAATTTCAAGCGATTACGTCATCAAACATGGCAGATATTCATGTTTTTCGGATAAGGGCTTGTATACGGAAATCTAGCAATTTGAAGTTAAAAAAAGGAAAGCGGTAATTGAGTTGTAAACCACGATCGGGACGTTCCTACGCAAGAAAGCTTGCCCGTGTTGAAAGGTGAGTTGCGCTGCATATTTAGAGAGAATGGGGTGCATTTTAGGATCAGGGGTTGTACACCGGGACCGATAAGCATGTTGTCTTTGTTAAAGGGCTTCTTAAAAATTTTTATTAAGGCTTCCTGTCTCAAGCAGAAAGTCCTATTGTTTTTTTTTTATTTTTAGGGCAGGAAGTCCAATAGGGTTTGTTATGTTTTTTTAGGTTTTCGCCTCTGCAGGGCGAAAACCTATTGTTCTTCTTCTGTTTTATTTTTTTTTTTATTATTATTTTTCTAACCTTTTTTTGTGAACGGCATATCACCATGATAGAAAAAAGTCACATGTATGAAATTTTAATCAGTTATTACCACGTATTTGAAAATGATCCTAACGTTGAGAAAATTTTCATTTATGTTTTACTTTTCCCGCCAGGGGCGTTTTGCATGAAATTTATTAAATGGCTAATAACTCACTTATTTGAGGTCCGATTCCCAAATACGGTTTTTTGCATTCTGTTCTTTGTTGATAGCCAAAAAAAATAAGAAAAGTTTCGAGGGTACGTGTCGCTGAAAGTATTTGAGCTACAGAAGGTTGAATGTTCGAACCTCGAAAAAAACTGTGCAAATGGGTGGGTCTACGAAAAACCTATCCATTTTTGTTAGAGATCAGATAGATGAATTCTGTTTGCTGCAAATGATTTGCAAGACATATACGCACAAAAATATAGGGGTTGGCAAATTTTTAAGAAATTAAGGTTTTTGTCCTCTGGAAAGGGTCAAACTTCACTAAATTTTAGGAAAAGTTAAAGGTTCAAAAAATTTTTTTTATCGCTTCTGACTTTATTTTTTGTTAATTCTTCATGATAATTTTCACAAGTTATGTATTGTTATGTCTGAAAGGGGATCACAATTAAAAAATTTAAAAAATAAATGAAAGGTCAAGGTCATTTTTACGATTATGTGTTTTTATTCGGCCCCAAATAGCTCAAAAACTAAAAAATATTTCATTGAGAGTATATGACAAAATTTTAGGTATGCAAAAGCTTTTCCAGTGATGTTTAGTTTTTGAAGACGGACTTGATTGGTCATTTTACGGCAGTCCAAAGTTTGATCCTTTTTTCGGAATAATTGTAAATCAGTTTTTATGCTTCAAATTGTGATATATAAGAAATAAAATGTTCGACTAGTGCGACTTGCGTACTTGATTGAACTATTTGCTGCATTGCTAGGTACCTAATGGTAAAATTTTAATCAATTTTGTTTCTCATTTTGCCGCTAGGGGCGCTTAGCTTAAAAACACTCTTCTACTTATAACTCAAAAAGTTGAAGTCTGATCCAAATGCGGTTTGTTGCATTGTGTTCCTTGTTGATACTCTAATAAAATATGATAGTTTCCAGTTATGAGTGGCTAACACTTTTTGAGCTACTAAAGGAAGGTTGAAAGTTCGAACCTCGCAAAAAACTGTGCAGATGAGGGTAGGTCTACGAATAACCTATCCATTTTTGTTAGAGATCAGATAGAATAATTCTGTTTGCTGCAAATTATTTACAAGACATATACGCACAAAATATATTGGGTGGCGAACTTAATAAATGCATGGTTTGTCCTCTAGAAACGGTCAAACTTCACTAAATTTTAGGAATAATCAAAATTTCAAAAACATGGTTTTTTTCGCTCCTGACTTTATTTTTAGTTCATTCTTATGATATTTTCACAAGTTATGTATTGTTATGTTTGAAATGACCCCACAATTAAGAAGTTAAAATGAAATTGCAAAGGTCAAGGTCATATTACGATTACTGTGTTTTTATTCGGCTCAAAATAGCTCAAAAACAAAAAATATTTTATTGAAAGTGTATGAACAAAAGTTTTAGTTCTTGAAGAGCCCTTTCCAGTGATGTTTAGTTTTTGAAGAATGATCTTGATTTGGTCATTTTACGGCAGTCCAAATTTTTATTCTCTTTAGAACAATTGTAAATCAGGTTTTATACTTCAAATTTTGATATATAAGGAATAGAATGTTTGACTAGTGCGACTTGTATACTTGATTGAACCATTTGCTGCATTGCTAGGTACCTAATAGAAAATATTTACTCAATTTTGTTTCTCGTTTTGCCGCTAGGGGGCGCTTGGCTTGAAATCACTCTTTATAAAAAAATAATTGAAGTCTGATTTTATGCAATTTTTTTTTGCATTCTGTTTCTTGGTGACATCAATTTGAAACAACACTAAAAATCAAAGCGATATTTCATGAAAATGATAGTAATTCAATGTAACATTAGTCTGTAATAGTGTTGAGTTGCATAATATATTGTTGCGTGTTATTGTCGTTTGCAATTCTTGTTTATCGAGTACAATTGTCGTATGTCGCCATCATAAAGCAACACACACATATAACGTTGCAGTACCCGAAGTCCGTAAAAAAGGTTTTCAAGTTTGCGACTACATAACAGACAGGTAATACTTAAAAGTGTTCTTCTTGGTAAAAAGTCTGCTTAAACATTGCAACAAAAATGTTTGAAAGATCACTGTTAACAGTATTCAACAAGCCATTGAACGAAGAAATATGTTTTTTGAAACATGCGACTCGTGAACTGAAAGGAATTGATTTCGTGAAAATTGATGATATCGCGACTACATAACTGACAGGTAATACTCAACAATATTCTTTTGGGTAAAAAGTCTGCTTAAACATTGCGACAAAAATGTTTGAAAGATCACTGTTAACAGTATCAACAAGCCATTGAACGAAGAAATGTTTTTCGAATCATGCAACTCGTGAACTGAATGGAATTGCTTTCGTGAAAACATTGATATCGCGACTACATAACTGACAGGTAATACTCAAAAATATTCTTTTGGGTAAAAAGTCTGCTAAAACACAAAATGTTTGAAAGATCGCTGTTAACATTATAAACAAACCATTGAATGAAGAAATATTTTTCGAATAATGCGACTCGTGAACTGAATGGAATTGCTTTTGCGAAAACCGATGATATCGCGATTGCGATTCTAGTTAGGTTTTCGCATCGCTTGCGAAAACCTATTGTTCTTCTTCTGTTTTATTTTTTTTTTTTTTATTATTATTTTTCTAACCTTTTTTTGTGAACGGCATATCACCATGATAGAAAAAAGTCACATTTCTGATTTTTTTACCACTTTTGTCCTATGATCTGAATTTGATCCTCACGTTGAGAAAATTTACATTTTTGTCTTAGTTTTGCCGCTAGGGGGCGTTTTGTAAAAGTTACTAAGGGCTAATAACTCTGTTATTTGAGGTCCGATTCAAATGCGGTTTTTTGCATTGTGTTCCTTGTTAGAAACTTAATAAAATATGATAGTTACAAAAAAATTGCGTATATAAAACTTTCGTGCTACAGGAGGTTGAATGTTCGAATCTCGAAAAAACGGTGAAATGAGGGTAGGTCTACGAAAAAAGTCCCCATTTTATTCAGAGATGAGAGAGGGGAATTTTGTTTGTTGCATATGATTTGCAAGACATATACGCACAAAATATATGGTGTGGCAATTTTGAGAAATGCATGATTTGTCCACAGTTCGCGGTCAAACATAACCAATATTTTCGAAAAATCAACATTTTAAAAGCATTTCTTTAAGGTTATTTGCAGCTCCTGATTTTATTTTTTATTCAATCTTCATCATTTTTTCACTGTTAATGCATTTTTATAAAACAAATAAAATCATAGAAAAAAAATCACCTATAATATGCAAAGGTCAAGGTCATATACCAATTATTATTATTTATATCGGCATAAAATAGCTCCAAATCTAAAAATATTTTATAGAAAGTATATGAACAAAAGTTTTAGTCTGTGAAGAGATCTTTCCATTAATGTTTAGTTTTTGAAGATCGGACTTCATTTGATCAAATGACCACAGTCCAAAGTTTGATCCTCTTATCAAACAATTGTATATCCATATGTTTCCACTTTTTTGCTGTTCCTGATTTTATTTTTTGTTCAATCTTCATCGTTATTTCACTGTTTATACATTTTTATAAAACAAATAAAATCAAAGAAAAAAATCAAGCATAATATGTAAAGGTCAAGGTCATATACCAATTATTATTATTTTTATCGGCACAAAATAGCTCCAAATCTAAAAATATTTTATAGAAAGTATATGAACAAAAGTTTTAGTCTGTGAAGAGATCTTTCCATTGGTGTTTAGTTTTTGAAGATCGGACTTCATTTGATCAAATGACCACAGTCCAAAGTTTGATCCTCTTATCAAACAATTGTATATCCATATGTTTCCTTCTTTTTTGCTGCTCCTGACTTTATTTTTTGTTCAATCTTCATCATTTTTTCACTGTTTATGCATTTTTATAAAACAAATAAAATCATAGAAAAAAAACAAGCATAATATGCAAAGGTCAAGGTCATATACCAAATATTGTTATTTTATTGGCACAAAATAGCTCCAAATCTAAAAATATTTTAAAAAAAGTATATGAACAAATGTTTTAGTTTGTGAAGAGATCTTTCCATTGGTGTTTAGTTTTTGAAGATCGGACTTCATTTGATCAAATTACCACAGTAAAAAGTTTAATCCTTTTATCAAACAATTGTAAAGCCGAATGTTTCCTCTTTTTTGCAGGACTGACTTTTTTTGTTCACTCTTATCATTTTTTCACTGTTTATGCATTTAAATAATACAAATAAACTCATAGTAAATAACGATGAAAATATGCAACGGTCAAGGTCATAATACCGATTATTGTTATTTTTATCGGCACAAAATAGCTCCAAATCTAAAAATATTTTATAGAAAGTATATGAACAAAATTTTTAGTCTGTGAAGAGATCTTCCCATTGGTGTTTAGTTTTTGAAGATCGGACTTCATTTGATCAAATGACCAGAGTCCAAAGTTTGATCCTCTTATCAAACAATTGTATATTTCCTTCTTTTTTGCTGCTCCTGACTTTATTTTTTGTTCAATCTTCATCATTTTTTCACTGTTTATGCATTTTTATCAAACAAATAAAATCCTAGAAAAAAAATCAAGCATAATATGCAAAGGTCAAGGTCATATACCAAATATTGTTATTTAATTGGCACAAAATAGCTCCAAATCTAAAAATATTTTAAAAAAAGTATATGAACAAAAGTTTTAGTTTGTGAAGAGATCTTTCCATTGGTGTTTAGTTTTTGAAGATCGGACTTCATTTGATCAAATTACCACAGTAAAAAGTTTAATCCTTTTATCAAACAATTGTAAAGCCGAATGTTTCCTCTTTTTTGCAGGACTGACTTTTTTTTGTTCACTCTTATCATTTTTTCACTGTTTATGCATTTAAATAATACAAATAAACTCATAGTAAATAACGATGAAAATATGCAAAGGTCAAGGTCATAATACCGATTATTGTTATTTTTATCGGCACAAAATAGCTTCAAACCTAAAAATGTTTTATAGAAAATATATGAACAAAAGTTTTAGTTTGTGAAGAGATCTTTCCATTGGTGTTTAGTTTTTGAAGATCGGACTTCATTAGATCAAATTACAACAGTCCAAAATCTGATCCTTTATCAAAAAATCTTAAATCAGTATGTTACCTCAAAAGTTTATTTCAGTTGGCATATTTTGTGATTTCGTGTCTTTGTCCAAAGTCGAAATAACAACAATATGGCACGTTTTCTTTCTTTCGCCTTTTTTGGCCAAGACATAAAGACACATGATTGCGTTATTTCCCCTTTCACCTTTAAGGGCTAGTACACGAAAATAAGAAATGGCAGATATCAGCCATCTTAATTTACTGCATTTCTAAGACCTAAATTGCAATATGTAAATAAATTTTGTTTATCATATTCCGCTAAGGGGCACTTTGCTTGATATCTGGGAAGAAAGTCCGGAGAGCTAATGTCAAACCCCCGGTGTCATTTTCGTCGTTGTCATCCGTGAACAAACCTTTAACCTGGCTTATATTTTTTATATTCTAAGAGATAGAGCTTAGATATTTTACATGTAGATAGCCCAATTCAAGATCTATCATTTGGAACTATGACTTTTGGCTTGTGACCTTGACCTTGGAGTTTGACCTACTTTTCAAAAACTTAAATCTTAGACAAAAAGTGTTGTTACGGCAAGCTATGTTGTCTTCTGACCACTCTTGTTGTTATAACTAAGAAAGTTGATATTCTTGTTGAAAGCCTGATAAATTTGATAAATCTAAGGACCAAAAACCTGATTTTTTCTACTGGCTATAGAAGGTTAAATGTTCGAACCTTGCATAGACTTTGCAGACTTGTGTGGGTATATGAAAAACATTTCTTTTGCAATCATCTTCAAACTTTGTAACAAATTTTGTACCGAAGTCCGATTAAAGCTTATATCTTTGAATAAATCACATATTATGCACCTTTTTACATAAAAGCAGCAATTTTGTATTTTTAAGTATCAACACACGCATAGAAATTTATTTGCTTTTGTAATACAATTCGTGAATTGCAATGTTTGAAAAGAATGAGATTGAATTGCGAAAACCGATGATATCGCAATTCTAATTGCGATTCTAGTTAGGTTTTCGCACCTCGCAGTGCGGAAACCTATTGTTCTTCTTCTGTTTTATTTTTTTTTTTTTTTTTTAGGTTTTCGCATCGCTTGCGAAAACCTATTGTTCTTCTTCTGTTTTATTTTTTTTTTTATTTTTATTTTTATTATTATTTTTCTAACCTTTTTTGTGAACGGCATATCACCATGATAGAAAAAATTCACATTTCTGATTTTTTTACCACTTTTGTCCTAAGATCTGAATTTGATCCTAACGTTGAGAAAATTTTCATTTTTGTCTTAGTTTTGCCGCTAGGTGGCGTTTTGTAAAAATGACTAAGGGCTAATTACTCTGTTATTTGAGGTCCGATTCAAATGCGGTTTTTTGCATTGTGTTCCTTGTCAGAAACTTAATAAAATATGATACGTTTCAATTATTTGCGTATATAAAACTTTCGTGCTACAGGAGGTTGAAAGTTCAAATCTCGAAAAAAACGATGAAATAAAGGTAGGTCTACGAAAAAAGTCCCCATTTTTTTCAGAGATGAGATAGGACAATTTTGCTCATGGCATATGATTTGCAAGACATATACGCACAAAATATATGGTGTGGCGATTTTGAGAAATGTATGGTTTGTCCACAGTATGCGGTCAAACTTAACCAATATTTTCGAAAAATCAACATTTTCAAAGCATGACTTTTACGGTTTTTTGCTGCTCCTGACTTTATTTTTTGTTCAATCTTCATTATTATTTCACTGTTTATGCATTTTTATAAAACAAATATATTCATAGAAAAAATCAAGCATAATATGCAAAGGTCAAGGTCATATACCAATTATTATTATGTTTTTTTTTTCGGCTCCAAATAGCTCCAAAACAAAAAATATTTCATTGAAAGTATATGAACAAAGGTTTTAGTTCTTGAATAGCCCTTTCCATTTGTGTTTAGTTTTTGAAGATCGGACTTGATTTGGTCATTTTTCGGCAGTCCAAGGTTTGATCCTCTTTAGAATAATTGTAAATCAGTTTTTATGCTTCAAATTGTGATATATAAGGGATAGAATGTTTGACTAGTGCGACTTGTATACTTGATTGAACCATTTGCTGCATTGCTAGGTACCTAATAGTAAAATTTTAATCAGTTTTGGTTCTCATTTTGCCGCTTGGGGCGATTAGCTTGAAATCACTATTAATAATTTAAAAAAAAATGAAGTCTGATTTTTATACGATTTCTTTTGCATTCTGTTCTTCGGTGACATCAATTTGAAATGACACAAAAAAGATAATGCGATATTTCATAAAAATGATAGTAATTCAATGCAACAGTTGTTCGTAATAGTGTTGACTGGCATATTGCATTGTCGTGTGTCATTTTATACTGTTGTTTGTCGTTTGCAATTGTTGTTTATCGAATACAATTGTCATTTGTCTCCATCATAAAGCAAAACACACATATAACATTGCAGTACCCGAAGTCCGTAAAAAATGTTTTCAAGTTTACAACTACACAACAGACAGGTAATACTCAAAAGTATTCTTCTTGGTAAAAAGTCTGATTATACATTGCGACAAAAATGTTTGAATGATCACTGTTAACAGTATTCAACAAGCCATTGAACGAAGAAATATGTTTTTCGAATCATGCGACTCATGAACTGAATGGAATTGCTTTCATGAAAACTGATGATATCGCGATTTCATAACTGACAGGTATTACTCAACAATACTTTATTGGGTAAAAAGTCTGCTTAAACATTGCGACAGAAACGTTTCAAAGATCACTGTTAACAGTATCAACAAGCAATTGAACGAAGAAATGTTTTTCGAATCATGCGACTCGTGAACTGAATGGAATTGCTTTCATGAAAACCGATGATATCGCGACTACATAACTGATAGGTAATACTCAAAAATCTTCTTTTGGGTAAAAAGTCTTCTTAAACATTGCGACAAAAGTGTTTGAAAGATCGCTGTTAACATTATAAACAAGCCATTGAACGAAGAAATGTTTTTCGAATCATGCGACTCGTGAACTTAATGGAATTGCTTTTGCGAAAACCGATGATATCGCGATTGCGATTCTAGTTTTTTTTATTTTTATTATTTTTCCAATTCCACCCATTTTTGTGTCCAGCCTAGCGGCCAGATGAAAAAAGCTACAGCTATGAAATTTTGGGCATGGAGTCATCTTTATCTGAACATGTGCCTAAATGGTCAAACATTTCACTTTTTTTCTGATTTAGCCACTAGGGGGCGCAATGCATGTAATCACTGTTTTGCTAATAACTCAAAAATTTGAAACCTGATTTAGATGCGGTTTTTTACATAATGTTCCTTGTTGACAGCCCAATCAAATATGATGTAAATCTCATCATCGAGTACGGGAAAAAAATTGTTCTAGGAGAGGTTGAATGTTCGAACCTTGGAAAAAAGTGAAATAATGAGGGTAGGTCTACGAAAAACCTTCCCACTTTTGTTAGAGATCAGATAGAATCATTCTGTTTGCTGCATACGATTTGCAAGACATATACGCACAAAATATATGGGGTGGCGGCTTTAGAAAATGCGTGGTTTGCCCTCTAGAAAAGGTCAAACTTCACTAAATTTTAGGAAACATTAAAATTTCAAAAACATGTTTTTGTCGCTCCTGACTTTATTTTCTGTTCATTCTTCATGATATTTTCACACAATATGTATTGTTATGTTTGAAAGGGCCTCACAATAAAAAAATTAAAAGAAATTTGAAAAGGTCAAGGTCATGTTACGATTATTGTTTTTATTCGGCCACAAATAGCTCCAAAACTAAAAATATTTCATTGAGAGAATATGAACACAAAGTTTTAGTTCTTAAAGAGCTCTTTCCAGTGATGTTTAGTTTTTGAAGATCGGACTTGATTTGGTCATTATACGGCAGTCCAAAGTTTGATCCTTTTTTGGAATAATTGTAAATCAGGTTTTATGCTTCAAATTCTGATACACAAGAATAAAATTTTGACTTGTGCGACTAGTATACTTGATTGAACTATTTGCTGCTTTGCTAGGTACCAAACAGTAAAATTTTAATCAATTGTCTATCTCATTTTGCCGCTAGGGGGCGCTTTTCTTGAAATCATTCTTTTGCTTATAACTCAAAAAGTTGAAGCCTGATCCAAATGCGGTTAATTGAATTATGTTCCTTGTTGATAGCCTAATAAAATATGATAGTTACTAGGTATGAGTGGCTGAAACTTTTTGAGCTAGTAACGGAAGGTTGAAAGTTCGAATCTCGTAAAAAAAACTGCAAATGAGGGTAGGTCTACGAAAAACCTATCCATTTTTGTTAGAAATCAGATAGAAGAATTCTGTTTGCTGCAAATGATTTGCAAGACATATACGCACAAAATATATGGGGTGGCGAATTTAAGAAATGCATGGTTTGTCCTCAAGAAAAAGGTCAAACTTCACTAAATTTTAGGAAAAATTAAAATTTCAAAAACATGTTTTTTTGTCGCTCCTGACTTTATTTTCTGTTCATTCTTCATGAAATTTTCACAAGTTATGTATTGTTATGTTTGAAAGGGTCTCACAATTAAAAAGTTAAAAAAACATTGAAAAGGTCAAGTTCATATTACGATAATTGTGTTTTTATTCGGCCCCAAATAGCTCCAAATCTAAAAATATTTCATTGAGAGTATATGAACAAAAGTTTTAGTTCTAAATAGTTCTTTCGTATAATGTTTAGTTTTTGAAGATCGGACTTGATCTTTTCATTTTACGGCAATCCAAAGTTTGATCCTTTTTTGGAATAATTGTTATTCAGTTTTTATGCTTAAAATTGTGATATATAAGAAAAAGAATGTTCGATTAGTGCGACTTATATACTTGTTTGAACTATTTGCTGCATTTCTAGGTACCTTATTGTAAAATTTTTATCATTTTTTTTCTCATTTTGCCGCTAGAGGGCGCTTTGCTTAAAATCACTCTTTTGCCTATAACACAAAACGTTAAAGTCTAATTGAAATGCGGTTTTCAGCATTTTGTTCCTTGTTGACAGCACCACAGAATGTGATGTGATGTGATGATAGGGTATGGGGATATATTTGCGCTAGAGGAGTTTGAATGTTCTAACATTAAAAAAAAAAAAAAAAAAAAAAAAAAAAAAAAAAAAAAAATGTGCAAATGAGAGTAGGTCTTCAAAAAACCTTTGCGTTCTGTTTCATATTAAAAATTGTGGCTGAGTTGAAATAAAGTGTTCAAGTTGATTAGGTTAAAAGCGAAAACCAAGATACCGCTTGCGGTTCTAGTTAGGTTTTCGCATCGCTTGCGAAAACCTATTGTTCTTCTTCTGTTTTATTTTTTTTTTTTTTTTTTATTATTATTTTTCCGTCTCTTTTTTGTGAACGGCATATCAACAAGATAGGAAACAGTCACAGTTCTGATTTTTTTACCAGTTTTGTCCTAGGATCTGAATTTGATCCTAACGTCGAGAAAATTTTCATTTTTGTCTTAATTTTGCCGCTAGGGGGCGTTTTGTAAAAGTGACTAAGGGCTAATAACTCTGTTATTTGAAGTCCGATTGAAATGCGGTTTTAGTTACTTAATAAAATATGATAGTTTTCAAAAAGTTGCGTATATATAACTTTCGTGCTACAGGAGGTTGAATGTTCGAATCTCGAAAAAACTGTGAAATGAGGGTAGGTCTGCGAAAAATTTATCCACGTCTTTCAGGAATGAGATAGGAGAATTTTGTTTGTTGCATATGATTCGCAAGACATATACGCACAAAATATATAGTGTAGCGATTTTGAGAAATGCATGGTTTGTCCACAGTATGCGGTCAAACTTTACCAATATTTTCGAAAAGTCAACATTTTCAAAGCATGACTTTTAATGTTATTTGCAGCTCCTGACTTTATTTTTTATTCAATCTTCATCATTTTTTCACTGTTAATGCAGTTTTATAAAACAAATAAAATCATGGAAAAAAATCGGCCATAATATGCAACGGTCAAGGTCATATACCAATTATTATTATTTTTATCGGCATAAAATACCTCAAAATCTAAAAATATTTTATAGAATGTATATGAACAAAAGTTTTAGTCTGTGAAGAGATCTTTTCATTGGTGTTTAGATTTTGAAGATCGGACTTCATTTGATCAAATGACCACAGTCCAAAGTTTGATCCTCTTATCAAACAATTGTATATCCATACGTTTCCTCTTTTTCGCTGCTCCTGACTTTATTTTTTGTTCAATCTTCATCATTATTTCACTGTTTATGCATTTTTATTAAAGAAATAAATTCATAGAAAAAAATCAAGCATAATATGCAAAGGTCAAGGTCATATACCAATTATTATTATTTTTATCGGCATAAAATAGCTCCAAATCTAAAAATATTTTATAGAAAGTATATGAACAAAAGTTTTAGTTCTTTAAGAGCTCTTTCCAGTGATGTTTAGTTTTTGAAGATCGGACTTGATTTGGTCATATTACGGCAGTCCAAAGTTTGATCCTTTTTTGGAATAATTGTAAATCAGTTTTTATGCTTCAAATTGTGATATATAAGAAATAGAATGTTCGACTAGTGCGACTTGCGTACTTGATTGAACTATTTGCTGCATTGCTAGGTACCTAATGGAAAAATTGTAATCAATTTTGTTTCTCATTTTGCCGCTAGGGGGCGCTTAGCTTGAAAGCACTCAAAAAGTTAAAGCCTGATCCAAATGCGGTTTATTGCATTATGTTTCTTGTTGATAGCCTAATAAAATATGATAGTTTCTAGGTATGAGTGGCTGAAACTTTTTGAGCTAGCAACGGAAGGTTGAAAGTTCGAACCTCGCAAAAAACTGTGCAGATGAGGGTATGTGTACGAAAAACCTATCCGTTTTTGTTAGACATCAGATAGAAGAATTCTGTTTGCTGCAAATGATTTGCAAGACATATACGCACAAAATATATGGGGTAGCGAATTTAATAAATGCATGGTTTGTCCTCTAGAAACGGTCAAACTTCACTAAATTTTAGGAAAAATTAAAATTTCGAAAAGATGTTTTTTGTCGCTCCTGACTTTATTTTTAGTTCATTCTTCATGATATTTTCACAAGTTATGTATTGTTATGTTTTAAAGGGCCTCACAATTAAAAAGTTAAAATGAAATTTCAAAGGTCAAGGTCATATTACGATAATTGTGTTTTTATTCGGATCCGAATAGCTCCAAAACAAAAAATATTTTATTGAAAGTATATAAACAAAAGTTTTAGTTCTTGAATAGCCCTTTCCAGTGATGTTTAGGTTTTGAAGATCGGACTTGATTTGGTCATATTACGGCAGTCCAAAGTTTGATCCTTTTTTGGAATAATTGTAAATCAGTTTTTATGCTTCAAATTGTGATATATAAGGAATAGAATGTTCGACTAGTGCGACTTGTATGCTTCATTGAACCATTTGCTGCATTTCTAGGTACCTAATAGTAAAATTTTACTCAATTTTGTTTCTCATTTTGCTGCTAGGGGGCGCTTGGCTTGAAATCACCCTTTATTACTAAAATGATTAAAGTCTGATTTTTATGCAATTTTTTGCATTCTGTTCCTTGGTGACATCAATTTGAAACAACACTAAAATATTTATGCGATATTTCATGAAAATGATAGTAATTCAATGCAACATTAGTTCGTTATAATGTTAAGTGGCATATCGCATTGTCGCGTGTCATTTTATACTGTTGTGTGTCGTTTGCAATTGTTGTTTATCGAGTACAATTGTCGTATGTCATCCTCATAAAGCAACACACACATATAATGTTGCAGTACCCGAAGTCTGTAAAAAAAGTTTTCAAGTTTGCGACTACATTACAGACAGGTAATACTTAGAAGTATTCTTCTTGGTAAAAGTCTGCTTAAACATTGCGACAAAAATGTTTGAAAGATCACTGTATTCAACAGTATTCAAAAAGCCATTGAACGAAGAAATATGTTTTTCGAAACATGTGACTCGTGAACTGAATGGAATTGCTTTTGCGAAAACCGATGATATCGCATTAGCGATTCTAGTTTTTATTATTTTTCTAACCTTTTTTTGTGAACGGCATATCACCATGATAGAAAAAAGTCACATGTATGAAAATTTTATCAGTTATTACCACGTATTTGAAAATGATCCTAACGTTGAGAAAATTTTCATTTATGTCTTACTTTTCCCGCCAGGGGGCGTTTTGCATGAAATTTATTAATGGCTAATAACTCACTTATTTGAGGTCCGATTCAAATGCGGTTTTTTGCATTCTGTTCCTTGTTGATAGCCAAATAAAATATGATAGGTTTCGAGGGTACGTGTCGCTGAAAGTATTTGACCTACAGAAGGTTGAAAGTTCGAACCTCTCAAAAAACTGTGCAAATGAGGGTAGGTCTACGAAAAACCTATCCATTTTTGTTAGAGATCAGATAGAAGAATTCTGTTTGCTGCAAATGATTTGCAAGACATATACGCACAAAATATATGGGGTGGCGAATTTAAGAAATGTATGGTTTGTCCTCTGGAAACGGTCAAACTTCACTAAATTTTAGGAAAAGTTAAAGTTTCAAAAACATGTTTTTTATCGCTTCTGACTTTATTTTTAGTTCATTCTTCATGATATTTTCACAAGTTATGTATTGTTATGTTTTAAAGGGCCTCACAATTAAAAAGTTAAAATGAAATTTCAAAGGTCAAGGTCATATTACGATAATTGTGTTTTTATTCGGATCCGAATAGCTCCAAAACAAAAAATATTTTATTGAAAGTATATAAACAAAAGTTTTAGTTCTTGAATAGCCCTTTCCAGTGATGTTTAGGTTTTGAAGATCGGACTTGATTTGGTCATATTACGGCAGTCCAAAGTTTGATCCTTTTTTGGAATAATTGTTATACCATTTTATGCTTAAAATTGTGATATATAAGAAATAGAAAGTTCGACTAGTGCGACTTGTATACTTTATTGAACTGTTTGCTGCATTGCTAGGTACCTAATGGTAAAATTTTAATCAATTTTGTTTCTCATTTTGCCGCTAGGGTGCGCTTTGCTTGAAATCACTCTTTTGCTTATAACTCAAAAAGTTGAAGCCTGATTCAAATGCGGTTTGTTGCATTATGTTCATTGTTGATAGCCTAATAAAATAGGATAAATTCAAGGTATGAGTGACTGAAAAGTTTGAGTTAGTAACGGAAGGTTGAGAGTTCGAACCTCGCAAAAAACTGTGCAGATGAGGGTAGGTCTACGAAAAACCTATCCATTTTTGTTAGACATCAGATAGAAGAATTCTGTTTGCTGCATATTATTTACAAGACATATATGCAAAAAATATATGAGGTGGCGAAATTAATAAATGCATGGTTTGTCCTCTAGAAACGGTCAAACTTCACTAAATTTTAGGAAAAATTAAAATTTCAAAACAACTTTATTTTTAGTTCATTCTTCATGATATTTTCACAACTTATGTATTGTTATGTTTGAAAGGGCCTCACAATTAAAAAGTTTAAAAATGAATGAAAAGGTCAAGGTCATATTACGATTATTGTGTTTATATTCGGCCCCAAATAGCTCCAAAACTAAAAATATTTCAATGAGAGTATAAACAAAGTTTTAGTTCTTCAAGAGCTCTTTGCATTGGGTTTAGTTTTTGAAGATCGGACTTGATTTGGTCATTTTACGGCAGTCCAAACTTTGATCCTTTTTTGGAATAGTTGTAAATCAGTTTTTATGCTTCAAATTGTGATATATAAGAAATAGAATGTTCGACTAGTGCGACTTGTATACTTGATTGAACTATTTGCTGCATTGCTAGGTACCTAATGGAAAAATTGTAATCTTTTTTTCTTTTCTTCTCATTTTGCCGCTAGGGGGCGCTTAGCTTGGAAGCACTCTTCTACTTATAACTCAAAAAGTTGAAGTCTGATCCAAATGCGGTTTGTTGCATTGTGTTCCTTGTTAATAGCCTAAAAAAAAAAATGATAGTTTCTAGGAATGAGTGGTTGAAAAATTTTGAGCAAGTAACGGAAGGTTGAAAGTTCGAACCTCGCAAAAAAAAAAAAAAAAAAAAAATGTGCAGATTAGGGTAGGTCTACGAAAAACCTATCCATTTTTGTTAGACATCAAATAAAAGAATTCTGTTTACTGCAAATGATTTGAAAGACATATACGCACAAACTATACGGGGTGGCAAATTTAAGAAATGCATGGTTTGTCCTCTAGAAACGGTCAAACTTCACTAAATTTTAGGAAAAATTAAATTTTCAAAAACATATTTTTTGTCGCTCCTGACTTAATTTTTAGTTCATTCTTCATGATATTTTCACATTTTATGTATTGTTATGTTTGAAAGGGCCTCACGATTAAAAGGTTAAAAAATAAATGAAAAGGTCAAGGTCATATTACGATTATTGTGTTTTTATTCGGCCCCAAAGAGCTCCAAAACTACAAATATTTCATTGAAAGTATATGAACAAAAGTTTTAGTTCTTCAAGAGCTCTTTCCAGTGATGTTAAGTTTTTGAAGATCGGGGTTGAATTGGTTGAGTTATGGCAGAAAGGCGAAAGTGTACTTTTAACGAAATTGAAACGCTGTAGTTTCATGAATTTTGAGTCAAAAATTATGATTTCTTCAGGATTAAGACACTGAAAAGTGAAGTGATGTATACTGCAAGGAATATTTGTTTGGTCACGTGATTATGACGTCATGCATATTTAAGCAAGAATTATTAAAAAAATCATATAAAATCGGCAAGTTGGCGTATGAAGTTGAAATTTGCAGGATTGCCGTAGCCTACGGTGTGCAAAAAGTCCTGAAAATTTCAGATGATTCCTTCAACAAACATGGCAGATATTCATGTTTTTCGGATAAGGGCTTGTACACGAAAATCTAGCAAGTTGAAGTAAGAAAAGAAGGCGGTTATTGGGTTGGTTACCCTCTATCCGGACGTTCCTACGCAGGAAATAGTGCCCGTGTTGAAAGGTGAATTGCGATGCGTATTTGAGAGAATGAGGTGCATTTTAGGATGCAATTGTGTACACCAGGACCGATAAGCATATTGCCTTTGTCATTACGGCTTTCTCCAAACTTTTATTATTAGGTTTTCGCACCTCGCAGTGCGGAAACCTATTGTTTTCTTCTGTTTTATTTTTTTTTTTTTTTTGGTTTTCGCATCGCATGCGAAAACCTATTGTTCTTCTTCGTTTTTTTTTTTTTTTTTTTTTTTATTTTTCTAACCCTTTTTTGTGAACGGCATAGCTCCGAGGTGAGAAAAGCCACATTATGAAACTTTTAAAACCACGTATTTGAAGATGATCCTAACGTCGAGATAATTTTCATCTTTGTTTTGATTTTCCCGCCAGGGGGCGTTTTATATGAAAATGTTTAATAAGCAATATCTCAATTATTTGAGGTCCGATTCAAATGCGGTTTTTGCATAATGTTCCTTGTAAATAGCCAATAAAATATGATAGGTTCCAAAAATTTGCGTATATAAAAACTTTCGTGCTACAGGAGGTTGAAAGTTCGAATCTCGCAAAAACTGTGAAATAAGGGTAGGTCTACCAAAACGTGCCCATTTTATTCAGAGATGAGATAGAAGAATTTTGTTTGTTGCATATGATTGCAAGACATATACGCACAAAATATATGGGGTGGCGATTTTTAGAAATGCATGGTTTGTTCACAGTACGAGGTCAAACATAACCAATATTTTCGAAAAGTCAACATTTTAAAAGCATGACTTTTAAGGTTATTTGCAGCTCCTGACTTTCTTTTTTGTTCAATCTTCATCATTTTTTCACTGTTAATGCATTTTTATAAAACAAATAAAATCATAGAAAAAAAATCACCCATAATATGCAAAGGTCAAGGTCATATACCTATTATTATTAGTTATATCGGCATAAAATAGCTCCAAATCTAAAAATATTTTATAGAAAGTATATGAACAAAAGTTTTAGTTTGTGAAGAGATCTTTCCATTGGTGTTTAGTTTTTGAAGATCGGACTTCATTTGATCAAATTACCACAGTCCAAAGTTTGATCCTTTTATCAAACAAGTGTAAATCCGTATATTTCCTCTTTATTGCAGCTCCTGGCCTTATTTTTTGATCAATCTTCATCATTTTTTCACTGTTTATGCATTTAAATAATACTAATAAAACCGTAGTAAATAACGATGAAAATATGCAAAGGTCAAGGTCATAATCCCGATTATTGTTATTTTTATCGGCACGAAATAGCTTCAAATCTAAAAACATTTTATAGAAAGTATATGAACAAAAGTTTTAGTTTGTGAAGAGATCTTTCCATTGGTGTTTAGTTTTTGAAGATCGGACTTCATTTGATCAAATTACCACAGTCCAAAGTTTGATCCTTTTATCAAACAAGTGTAAATCCGTATATTTCCTCTTTATTGCAGCTCCTGGCCTTATTTTTTGATCAATCTTCATCATTTTTTCACTGTTTATGCATTTAAATAATACAAATAAAACCGTAGTAAATAACGATGAAAATATGCAACGGTCAAGGTCATAATACCGATTATTGTTATTTTTATCGGCACGAAATAGCTTCAAATCTAAAAACATTTTATAGAAAGTATATGAACAAAAGTTTTAGTTTGTGAAGAGTTCTTTCCATTGGTGTTTAGTTTTTGAAGATCGGACTTCATTTGATCAAATTACCACAGTCCAAAGTTTGATCCTTTTATCAAACAAGTGTAAATCCGTATGTTTCCTCTTTTTTGCAGCTCCTGACCTTATTTTTTGTTCAATCTTCATTATTTTTTCACTGTTTATGCATTTAAATAATACAAATAAACTGATAGTAAATAACGATGAAAGTATGCAAAGGTCAAGGTCATAATACCGATTATTGTTTTTTTTATCGGCACGAAATAGCTTCAAATCTAAAAATATTTTATAGAAAGTATATGAACAAAAGTTTTAGTTTGTGAAGAGATCTTTCCATTGGTGTTTAGTTTTTGAAGATCGGGGTTGAATTGGTTGAGTTATGACAGAAAGGCGAAAAGTGTACTTTTAACGAAATTGAAACGCTGTAGTTTCATGAACTTTGAGTCAAAAATTATGATTTCTTCAGCATTAACACACTGAAAAGTGAAGTGATGTATACTGCAAGGAATACTTGTTTGGTCACGTGATTATGATTTCATGCATATTTAAGCAGAAATTATTTAAAAAATCATATAAAATCGAAAAGTTGATGTTTGAAGTTGAAATTTGCAAGAATGCCGTAGACTACAATGTGCAAAATGTCCTGAAAAATTCAAGTGATTCCGTCAACAAACATGGCAGATATTCATGTTTTTCGGATAAGGGCTTGTATACGAAAATCTAGCAATTTGACGTAAGAGAAGAAGGCGGTTATTGGGTTGGTTACCCACGATCCGGACGTTCCTACGCAGGAAAGAGTGCCGTGTTGAAAGGTGAATTGCGATGCGTATTTGAGAGAATGAGGTGCATTTTAGGATGCAATGGTGTACACCAGGACCGATAAGCACATTGCCTTTGTTATAACGGCTTTCTTCAAACTTTTATTACGGCTTTCAGCCTCAAGTAGAATTATTAGGTTTTCGCATCGCAGTGCGAAAACCTATTGTTCTTCTTCTGTTTCTTTTTTTTTTATTTTTTTTTTATTTTCTAACCCTTTTTTGTGAACGGCATAGCTCGAGGTGAGAAAAGCCACATCTATGAAACTTTTATCAGTAATAACACGTATTTGAAGATGATCCTAACGTCGAGATAATTTTCATCTTTGTTTTGATTTTCCCGCCAGGGGGCGTTTTATATGAAAATGTTTAATAAGCAATATCTCAATTATTTGAGGTCCGATTCAAATGCGGTTTTTGCATAATGTTCCTTGTAAATAGCCCAATAAAATATGATAGGTTCCAAAAATTTGCGTATATAAAAACTTTCGTGCTACAGGAGGTTGAAAGTTCGAATCTCGCAAAAACTGTGAAATAAGGGTAGGTCTACCAAAAACGTGCCCATTTTATTCAGAGATGAGATAGAAGAATTTTGTTTGTTGCATATGATTTGCAAGACATATACGCACAAAATATATGGGGTGGCGATTTTTAGAAATGCATGGTTTGTTCACAGTACGAGGTCAAACATAACCAATATTTTCGAAAGTCAACATTTTAAAAGCATGACTTTTAAGGTTATTTGCAGCTCCTGACTTTCTTTTTTGTTCAATCTTCATCATTTTTTCACTGTTAATGCATTTTTATAAAACAAATAAAATCATAGAAAAAAAATCACCCATAATATGCAAAGGTCAAGGTCATATACCTATTATTATTAGTTATATCGGCATAAAATAGCTCCAAATCTAAAAATATTTTATAGAAAGTATATGAACAAAAGTTTTAGTTTGTGAAGAGATCTTTCCATTGGTGTTTAGTTTTTGAAGATCGGACTTCATTTGATCAAATTACCACAGTCCAAAGTTTGATCCTTTTATCAAACAAGTGTAAATCCGTATATTTCCTCTTTATTGCAGCTCCTGGCCTTATTTTTTGATCAATCTTCATCATTTTTTCACTGTTTATGCATTTAAATAATACTAATAAAACCGTAGTAAATAACGATGAAAATATGCAAAGGTCAAGGTCATAATACCGATTATTGTTATTTTTATCGGCACGAAATAGCTTCAAATCTAAAAACATTTTATAGAAAGTATATGAACAAAAGTTTTAGTTTGTGAAGAGTTCTTTCCATTGGTGTTTAGTTTTTGAAGATCGGACTTCATTTGATCAAATTACCACAGTCCAAAGTTTGATCCTTTTATCAAACAAGTGTAAATCCGTATGTTTCCTCTTTTTTGCAGCTCCTGACCTTATTTTTTGTTCAATCTTCATTATTTTTTCACTGTTTATGCATTTAAATAATACAAATAAACTGATAGTAAATAACGATGAAAGTATGCAAAGGTCAAGGTCATAATACCGATTATTGTTTTTTTTATCGGCACGAAATAGCTTCAAATCTAAAAATATTTTATAGAAAGTATATGAACAAAAGTTTTAGTTTGTGAAGAGATCTTTCCATTGGTGTTTAGTTTTTGAAGATCGGGGTTGAATTGGTTGAGTTATGACAGAAAGGCGAAAAGTGTACTTTTAACGAAATTGAAACGCTGTAGTTTCATGAACTTTGAGTCAAAAATTATGATTTCTTCAGCATTAACACACTGAAAAGTGAAGTGATGTATACTGCAAGGAATACTTGTTTGGTCACGTGATTATGATTTCATGCATATTTAAGCAGAAATTATTTAAAAAATCATATAAAATCGAAAAGTTGATGTTTGAAGTTGAAATTTGCAAGAATGCCGTAGACTACAATGTGCAAAATGTCCTGAAAAATTCAAGTGATTCCGTCAACAAACATGGCAGATATTCATGTTTTTCGGATAAGGGCTTGTATACGAAAATCTAGCAATTTGACGTAAGAGAAGAAGGCGGTTATTGGGTTGGTTACCCACGATCCGGACGTTCCTACGCAGGAAAGAGTGCCCGTGTTGAAAGGTGAATTGCGATGCGTATTTGAGAGAATGAGGTGCATTTTGGATGCAATGGTGTCACCAGGACCGATAAGCACATTGCCTTTGTTATAACGGCTTTCTTCAAACTTTTATTACGGCTTTCAGCCTCAAGTAGAATTATTAGGTTTTCGCATCGCAGTGCGAAAACCTATTGTTCTTCTTCTGTTTCTTTTTTTTTTT
>CM037794.1:3380560-3430560 GCA_021229015.1 Solen grandis | reverse complement strand
ATGATATTTAAACTATTTCTCTGCAGTTCTTAGCTAGTGACAGTGTCACAGTGCCTCTGACAGAGGAAATAAACAAGCAGTTTTCCGATGATGCTGACTTTGGAACTACTGAGTCAATACCAACCCAAGAGGAAATTGAAGTTCTTTCAATATCTGATGTGCATGTTTATCAAGAATGTGATTATGATGGTAAGCACTTGTTAAAACATTAATTGTTGCAGTTAACTTTTTACAATACATAGTTTAATACCAATTGTTCACATGTCTTGTAAACTTCAGTTTCAAGTCCTGTATTTATTTTTATTTCCTTCTTTGTTGTGTGAAAATATGTTTTTCCCAGATAACTTCTTTATAATTATTTACTAACATAGGCCACTTAGTTTTTCCATGACATATATACTTTTGCAATATATGATTGATTGGAAACTTTGGACAGCTTTTTTGTTCCTTGCAGCTTTATTAATGCTTACAGTCTCCAACAAATAATAAAAAAATATACTTACTAATGATTATTATGATTTCATTACCATCTACATTTCAGGATGTTACAAAAAGAAAATGAACAAAGGTGTTTACCTAACCTGTTCTGGCACAACAGGCCAGTTAACATGCAGAATAAAAATCGATGTGCAATTATCAAATGGAAAAACGATGGAGATTGTTATTTTTGAAAATGATGCCAAAATAATTTTTGGCAATTTCACTATTGAAAATGAAGACCAATTTGCCTTGATGGCATTTCTAGCTGAGAGTCTACCTTGTTTGTTTAAAGGGCATGTGCGCAATAATCGCATTTTTAACTTTAGTAAGTGAACACGCAAAAACAGTTGAACTCTAGTCACCATGTACTTGTAATTTGATTATTTATTTAGTTGTATGTTTGGTAAATCGACCAATCCAGTAAAAGTCAATATAGTACTTAATCTGTTATAGGCAAAGTTATATTTCTCTGTATAAAGCAGAATTATAATATTAAAGTTGCATTCAATTACTGTATCAATTAATACTTGAATGAAACCAATGCCTTTTTTATTTTATACCTATTTCTTTTACAATAGTTAAGGAGCAGAAATCAAATGTTTGCAATGCTGTTTTTTGAGTGTCATGGCAGTCTGAAATCATTCATATAAAAAAATAAATATTATGGTGTTTTTTTAAGAGTACCTTGCTATATACAGAGAAGTTATAACTAATTCTCTTTTCAGATTATTTTGTTTTCAATTATTCCAAAAATTATCATTAATAACTTTTTGGTTATACCTATTTTATTAACACTTAACCATTAATTACATTTAATATTTTTTCATTTTGCTTCAGAAACTTTTAAAATGTGAAGTGTAATTGGTCAAACAAATATAGAATATTATTTCTTAACAAGCAGTATGTTTTAAATATATTAGATTACTGCTTAACTTTTTTTTTATTTGTGCTTTGTACATGATTTGTATTATTGTTTGCATCATAAACAAAACTGTTGTGTTGTTTATTGTCTTGCTAAAATAAGTTTTCCAATAATATGCTTTTATTATCCTATTGGAAATATGGATCTTAATATTTCAACAAACATTATGATTAACCATGTTGACTTTCATCTATTATCACTAAATTTTTCAATGTGATGACATAACCACTTACGCAAAATATGACAAAGGTAATAACATTCATGCAAGTTCTTGTTTCTGAAATTATGTTTATAGCTTATATTTAATTTTAATGTCAATTTTTCTTTTGCACATTTGGGTTTATTACTTTTTTTATATTTTGTTGCTTTTAGTATTTTATATCTTGCATGTTGCTAAATACCAAATTTTAACACCTTGACATTTGTACTGCTTTCTTTAAGTTTAAAGGTCCAATATTAAGGAAGGAGAAACATGGGATATCTATTAAATAGCACAAAATCTATTTCAATTTACTGTAAAAACGTGGTGTGTAGAAATTAGAAATTAATAACAGTAAATAATCCATTATTTTCTATAAATGTGTAGAGAGTTACTAAGACCTCGACGGTCATTCTGTCGATTCATTGAAATTTTAACATTATACCCATTCTTTGAGTTTTAAATACCTTCTGTAAATTTTGACAATCTTCATAATTTGGTTCCTCGCAAAATCCTATGTACTAGCTATGAAAAAAATGCCACTTCTCTTTCCCTTAGTAATGAACCAATAAGCAGACTAAAGACAAATCACAATGGGCTTGTATTTGTTGAGCAACATTTGTGTTTATTACTTATCATGTTTCTGTTCTAAGTTGTTATGATCTTATTGTACCCTGTTCATGGCTGTGTATTGGGCATGTATGTATAATGTTTGTGTATTTTTCAAAGATATTATCTCATTGTTAAAGGGTATGATCACATAGTATGTGATAATGTTTGTGTATTTTTCAAAGATATTATCTCATTGTTTCAGGGTATGATCACATAGTATGTGATAATGTTTGTGTATTTTTCCAAAATATTATCTCATTGTTTCAGGGTATGGTCACATTGTATGTGATAATGTTTGTGTATTTTTCCAAAATATTATCTCATTGTTTGTAATAATCTTCTTTATGGCATACTCTCAATATGTAACAAGTCAATGGCTGTGTATATTGCATGGTATACTCTCAATATGTAACATGTTACTGATTATTTATTTTGAATGGTATACTCTCAATATGTAACATGTCAATGGCTGTGTATATTGCATGGTATACTCACAATATGTAACATGTTAAAAAATGGTTATGTATTTCTTCCACAATATGATGATGCTCAAACACTTAAAAATTCTTGTTATTATTGCAGTTATGTACAATGCCTTTCCTCTTGCTTTTTCTTTTTGCGGCGACCTTTGATGCTTTGCATCAATAATTTTATTGTATAACTTCTGTAGCGATAGAACTTTAATGTGATGTTTTGGTCTGATAGGTCATGGTCACTGATACTATAAATAAATTACCCCCCAAACTGAATATACTTAATAACCTTTATAAGGCATAATACATCGTAAAAAAGTTTGAAACATACAACTGTTGATGGTCAGATAAGTCAATGTCAATGTCACTGTTACTAAAAATAGACTTTTGTAACTGCCTACTGTCCTCAAAATTGTTTTTTTTGGAATTAATTTTGTGCTTGGTTAAAATTTACTTAATAATTTTTTATCAGGAATGAACTATCGCAATCAAGTTTGGAAAAAAGGGGGCTTTTGTGAGGATAAAACTTTGATAATCTGTTTTTATCTGATGGTCATTGATACCAAAGTTCTGATACTGTCCCCAAAAAGGATATATTTAAGTTACTTTTATTAGGAATGAACTATCATAACAATTTGTAATTTGTTTGTCTGAAGATTTGAAGAGCTGTTAGGCGTCATAGATCAATGTCATATTTCTGTATGTAACGTCTAATAGGAATTAGATATGTTTAAACAAGTTTTGGACATATTTGTCACCTCTTATGTGAAAGGTAAATGATATTAAAGATTCAAGTGTTGTATGCAAGGCTAAATTTTGTGTATAAATAGGATGAATTTTATATATATCTTTTTCAACTCTATTATATACAAGAATTAATTGGAATTTATTCACATTACATTTTGAACTAAGAAAGTGTGTTTATTTAAATTTATAGTAACTGTTCTCATCATATAGAACAAACTTCCATACTGTGACAAGGAAGCATGCGGGGTATAAGTCAACTATGTGACAGTTCTAGTTTTTTCATTTCCGGTCGATCTCAGACTGACTAGAAGTCTTGTTAACGGAGATGTGACTAACATGTGGGTATTTACAATATATTAGTGGTTAAGTTAATTCTTGAATTAGCGATAACGTGGACTTACGAGAGAAGACTGGTCATATCTAGAATCTTGGCCTTTATCTGACTTGAGAGATTTTCTTTTGAGAATTTACGGGGTTGAGCAATGTTATATTCCAGTCATATCAAGTATGTTTTCAAGTTTTGTATTTTTTTGTATTTTTTTTAAACCTTTGCTAAGCAGTAAATAAGTATCATGATTGGATATACATGGTGTGTACTCTTTAATCTTATTGTATCATTTGTCCCTTTCTTCTTGTATGCAGACTGTTGAAAAACCATGTAGTGTGGCACATCGACCATATGTACATCTCAGAATTTGGCACGAGGTATGGATCTAGTCCGATCACTGAAATCTTCACGAACATGTACAAGCAGTCTCTGTCACGATAACTATTCTCTTTATCACAATGTTTATCCATTATATCACAGTTCCTGCTGTCATTTATGCTAAATGTTCAGTTATAATGCAATAAATGAATAAAAACAACGCGTGTTGCTCTTCACAATCTGCCATTTTCAAAAGGAAACTACTGAAACAACTTATGACGTAATTCAGCTGCTAAGGGTTTGACATCAAGGGACATAAATATCTATATGTGACCCTGACTGGAAAAATGGGGTCAAATGAGGAAAGATGACATTTTCAGATTTTTCTACATTTTTAAAGCTGTATATCAGGAGCATATACACACACAATTTCGGAATTTTATTTAAATTAGTTCTAGGTGAATATTGTGTTTTGTAACATAGGGGTTGTCGTAGTTAAAACAAACAAATATGTCCAAAAACAGAATTGTAATAGTTTTTGTCAGCGATGAATTTTATTCAGTTATTTTAAGAAATATAAACATATACATGTGTAATTATGTAAACTTTTTTTTATTAAGCAATAAATCTGAGTACACATAACATATTATGAAAATGGTTACCATGAATACAGTATTTTAGATTGAAATAAGGAAACAAGTGGGCGTTTGACTTTAAATTAAAAGATAAGCCAAACCATTTAGTATTTTTTGTTCTAATTATAGAAATAAAGTCAATATGAAATAAATTGCAAAAGAAATAATCTTAAAACCTGGTCATTACATATATTACTGATCTTGAAGAAATGCAAGATTATAGCAATTTTATTATGTTTAAATATCACCGTTACATTCCTCATGTAGTAAATTTAAAAAAAATTGTTTTCAAATATAACCCAGACAACGTCAAATTCCCTCTGAATAAGACATATAAACAGTCAAACCTGTATTAAGCAGTCAGTCAAGGGAAAGTGATCGCTTATCAGAGATGGTTGCAAAATGAAGGTTAAAGACATTCAAAAATGCTAGTTTTGTAATATTTAGACTGACCGCTAAATGCAGATTGACCACTTAATGCAGGTGACCTCCAATACATGTTCAACTGCATTCAGTGAGCATTAATATATTTTATAAACAAGAGGGCCATGATGGCCCTGAATCGCTCACCTGATTATAAATGAGCAACATGTTGGATTTTTCATATTGACCTACTTTTTGACATCACATGACCCACTTTCGAGCTTGACAAAGATTTATGGAAACAGACATTCCGACCAATTTTCACGAAGATTGGGCCAAAAATCTGGCCTCTAGAGTGTTAACAAAGTTTTTCTAAGATTTGACCTCATGACCTACTTTTTGACCCCACATGACCCAATTTCGAACCTGTCCAAGATTTTATGGAAACAAACATTCTGACCAAGTTTCATAAAGATTGGGCCAAAAATGTGGCCTCTAGAGTGTTAACAAGGTTTTTCTAAGATTTGACCTCATGACCTACTTTTTGACCCCACATGACCCAACATCGAACTTGTCCAAGATTTTATGGAGAGAATCATTCTGACCAAGTTTCATGAAGATTGGGCCAAAAATGTGGCCTCTAGAGTGTTAACAAGGTTTTATTAAGATTTGACCTCGTGACCTGCTTTTTGACCCCACATGACCCAAATTCGAACTTGTCCAAGATTTTATAAATACAAACATTCTGACCAAGTTTCATGAAGATTGGCCAAAAAATATGGCCTCTAGAGTGTTAACAAGCCAAATTGTTGACGACGAACGACGCACGTCGGACGACGGACGCCGGACGAAGGGCGATCACAAAAGCTCACCTTGAGCACGTTGTGCTCAGGTGAGCTAAAAAATAATATCTTAACTTATTTTTCCCCTTTTTTTCAACTGACAATGAGTGCTAAAAAATGAAAATATTAAAGCTCAAACAGAGTGAAACTTGCAATTTTCAACATTTAAAGGGGCATAACTCCTGACATAATAAATTGATTAAAGCCATATCAAATTTGGCCAAGATATTCTGGTCATAAACAATGTTTAATTTAAGGCAATTGTTAAAAATAAAGATGCTAGAGTGCAAAGAGCAATCTGGATTCTTTCAAATTTAAAAGGGGCGTAACTCCTGACCTAAGGGTCCAATTTCAGCCATAATGCAACTTAGCCAAAATTTGATGGTTATAAACATTGTTATAAAATTTAAAGACAATGACCTAAAAAATAAAGATGCTAGAGTGCAAACAAAGTGCAATCTGACTTTTTTAAATAATATAAGGGGTGTAACTCCTGGCCTAATGGTCCGATATCAGCCAAAATCGAACTTGGCTGAGATTTTTTGGTTATAAACAATGTCATTAAGTTTGAATGCAATTGCTAAAGAAATGAAGATGCTAGAGTGTAAACAATGTGAAATCTGGCTTTTTTGAATTTTAAAAGGGGCATAACTCCTGACATAATGGTATGATATCAGCCATAATCGAACTTGGCTGAGATTTTATGGTTATAAACATTGTTTAATTTGAAATAATTGCTCATGAAATGAAGATGCTAGAGTGCAAACAATGTGAAATCTGGCTTTTTTGAATTTTAAAAGGGGCATAACTCCTGACCTAATGGTACGATATCAGCCATAATCGAACTTGGCCGAGATTTTATGGTTATAAACATTGTTTTAAATAATTGCTCATAAAATGAAGATGCTAGAGTGCAAACGAACAAATTGTGGACGACGGACGACGGACGGACGGACATTCATCGATCCTAAAAGCTCATCCTGAGCACACGTGCTCAGGTGAGCTAAAAAGCAAACTTCGCATAAGATAATATTAACTAATAAAAGAGGAAAATTTCCACTGACTGAATGGTTAGAGCCTCTGCCTTATGGTTGTGGGCTAGCAGCATCATACCAGTCAATAAAAATGGAAATACTTTATCTCCCTTACTTAAGTGTATAGTTCCAGGACTAGTTGGTCTGGTTTCAGGATATGAATGGTGTGATACCATGATAGTGAGTATGCACTCTATTTGTCTCATATATACAGGGTCTATGTATCAATAAATGGAAACCAACAAAGAAATCAAGGAAAGGATTAATTATATTATTAAATTTCCAGCACTTGAAGGACGTAAATTCCATATGAAACAAAAGATGTTCATAGCTATCCTTTGCAACCTAATGCTCCAGCAAGCACTGTTGTGATACTGCTTTATACACACCCTTTACCTGCATATATGAAATGGTCACTTTTTTCATGGAGACCTTTATCGTTGAACTGGAATAGAAACTACATTTCTTAACCGATTTCAGCATTTTTTTTTATTCATTTAAGAGAAAAGACTTTCTACTTTAACAATTCAGTTTCTTTATTGCCACCAATATTGGTGATATGCAGGATATTTACATGAATATTACATGGCACAAATGATAAGCAAAGATTAAAAAAAATGAACAAAAGATACAAACACAAACACATACACACATCATTGACATGAGACTGAAGTCACCAAGATACTGTACCTGAGTTGAAAGCTCTGGTCATATTAAGATATATAAGAACTCAATTATGCTTTATAAAGAGTTTTATACGAGGTTCTTCGTGCAGTTATAAATGAATAGGAATGATACTTCTAAGTAAGATAGTTCATTGCAATTAACAGTCTCGGATAAATGAACAATTGAACCAAGGAGAGTGATATAAAGATCTTCTGCTTCTCAGCTTATTTAATGTCTGGGTCAGTATTGGATCTATGTGATAAAGCTGTCAAATAAAGCCCAGCGATCGTATTGGTTAGCTACACAAGAAGAAACGCAATGAATCACAATATCATTATATAATAAACCACACTTATCACAGAGTCTAGGAGTTGTTTCAGGAACTCGACACCAGAGCCTAGAAATGTGACGCCTAGTGTGGCTAAATTTTTGTAATCTGCAAACGCTGTATACAGGCGACTTCATTACACAGGGTTGTAATAATATAAAGTGCCTAAAATCGTCATCTGTGGCCACTCTGTTTATCCAAAGTTCGTGGTGTGAATTATTTACGGCGAATTGTATGAAACGTTTACATTGGAGTCTCGTGGGCATGGTGCCAGGATTTGAAAGACTTATAATAATAAATTCATGTAGGCCGAGTAAAGACAAAATTCTACAGATATCTGGGACAAATCCCGTCTGACATTACCCTCTAGTCAAATAATGAAAGTATCTATGCGTAAATATTTTACGACTTACGCAGTTTGTACCTAAGCTAATTAAGTATCGAGTGCAAAAATAGCAGTTTTCTTACAATCACAGCACAATATAATTTAGTGAGACCAAGCATCGACTCACACATGTCAGATCTGGTGCGGGTGCCTTGGTGTTTTTTAACAACAAAATGTTGGAATCTGTTTAAAATGCGAATGTCATTTTGTGTCATTTTGTTCCATAATTCACCCCCATTTAAAGTAACAGGCTACACAATTTTAATATACAGATCTACTGAAACTTGATACCGTGTGGGTGCACACCCTGATCTTGTTTGCCCAACACTACAGCCTAGGTTTGAATTCTCCAGTTCAACGAGAAGTGTATTAATGTAAAGTAAAAAATAGAAAGTTGAGAGAACACCCCCTTGCCTGACTGATTTTCTCATAGGAACAGGTTTCGAATGATAAACATTGACTTTAACAATGCATTTCAGGTCCGTATAAGAAGACTTTATAATGCGAATTGCCTTTCCAACTACTCCAAAACGCCCCAATTTTATGAAAAGGCCCTTGTGCCAGACTGAGTCGAAAGCAGCCTTTTGGTTGAGCAAGGCTGCATAGACATTACTATCCTGTACTATCTGGTGAAAAATTGTTTCCTGAAGGTTAAAAGAAGTGGTGATGCAGCTAAGGTTTTTGCAGAAACCTTGCTGTTGCTTAGAAGGGAATTTAAACTCTTTTCGCTAATGATGGCATTAACACGATTAAGCAAAGGTTTTTTCAAATATCTTACTAAAACACGGACTAAGTGATATCGGTCTATAGCTACCAGGGTCGGTGCTAGATTTCCCATTGCCTTTTTAAAGGGGTATGAGCAGGCTTGTAGTTGTATTGAGGTTTACCGTCACAGCGATTGTATTTCAATCATATAGCGACGTCCAGCTAATTACAGGTGGAGGAAGACCCCGAGTATACAGAGGTACCCGGGTAAAACCACCGACCTACCACAAGCCAGCTGGAAGGCTTCCTCACATGAAAAATCCGAAGTCCCTACCGGGATTCGAACCCACGGTGGTGAGGGACTGAGAGATTTGTAGTCCACGACTGTAATTAGCAGGCTTGTAGACCATTGCGAAGGAGTACATTCACTTGAGAAAATTGCATTAAACAGCATCGTTAATGCTTTAATCATGACTTCTCCACCGAATTTTACATGTTCATTGACAATATTATCTATTCCTGGGCTTTTTTTATTTTTAAGGTTAAGCGCAACGTTTCGGACTTCATCTTCGCTAATTCTCTCGGTAAGTCGAGTCGACATATCGTTATTCATAGAGAGAAATGCGCTTAATTCTGAATCTAATTCCGTATCCGAGATGGAGTTACTACAAGAGAAAACATCTTTAAAGTATAATTCAAAACCGTTTGCAACGTTCTCACTTTGGTAACGCATATTGTTAAAATCAACATAACTGCAATTTTGATTGGATCGGCCGCTCTTTTGACGAAGTAATTTCCAAAAGAAACGGTAATCTAACAAGATCGCCAATAGCTTTATTCTCATATTCTATTGCTTCTGACGTTGTAATAAGCGGAAAGCTCTTTTCGCGCGTTTATACGAACTATAAGTATCGGATTTTGACTCCCTAGGTTTAGTTTCATGTAACTCTTTTAGTTCGGGACACTAAAAGGGTTTTGCATTTTAATTGAAACGACAGACGGGTAATACATGAGCAACATGTTGGATTTTTCATATTGACCTACTTTTTGACCCTGCATGACCCACTTTCAAGCTTGTCCAAGATTTTATGGAAACAGGCATTCCGACCAAGTTTCATGAAGATATGGTCAAAATGTGGCCTCTAGAGTGTTAACAATGGTTTTATAAGATTTGACCTCGTGACCTACTTTTTGACCCCAAATGACCCAATTTCGAATTTATCCAAGATTTTACGGAGACAAAATATTCTGACCATGTTTCATGAAGATTGGCCTAAAAGTATGGCCTCTAGAGTGTTAACAAGCCAATTTGTTGACGACACACGTCGCACGACGGACGCTGGACAAAGGGCGATCACAAAAGCTCGCCTTGAGCACGTTGTGCTCAGATGTGCTAAAAATAGCTATTAAATGTTTTGAGACATCCATTCTCAATATTTTGATAGACAGCTATTAGTCCCGGTAGCGATAGCCACTGTCACGTGAATATCGATCACGTGCTCGGAATTCACGGCTATCAGCGTAACTATCGGCTGTAGAGTTGCACTCTATATAGTCAATGTTTCCGTTATTGTCTCGACCCTGGACGCCGGAAGTGGTCCTATCGTCGCAGTCGTCGTCCTTCCATAAGTTTCGTTTCGTGTATTTAAGTCGTCACCATCTAACCTGTATGCCTGATATCGGGTTTTTCCATCGCGGCGACAGTTTTTTGCGAGGTTCGGACTTTCAATATTTCGTTACTAGCTCAAAAAATTTCAGCCACTCATACCGTGAAACTATCATATTTTATGGCTAGAATTGGAAAAATAATAATAATAAAATAAATCAACAGAAGAAAATCAATTAGATTTCGCTCTGCGTCAAAGGGCGAAAACCAAGCAAATTTGAAGAAGAAAAATAGGTTTTCGCCATGCGCAGGGGCGAAAATCTAAAAATAAAAAAATTAAAAGTGACAAACAGAAAAAAAAACAATAGTTTTGCCCTGCGGCAGTAGCGAAAACCTAAAAAGTAATATTATATTGATAAAGGCCCATGCCCCAAACACCATGACCCTTTATGCTGGGGCCGCCCGAATTTGCAACTATTTTGTCGGTGTCGTGAATAAAAATTACTCGAATAAAGAATCCCGTCATATTGACCATGTTCGGCATAATGACGAAACATACAACGTAATGAATTATATACATAACGAAGTGGATAATGCACACAACAAAATGATGAGAATACATAACATATTGAAGTGTTCACAGAACGAAAAGCAGAATACACACATATTTTTTTCTATATATATTCCATAATGAGGTATGCACTTATTACGAAATGGAGAATGCACACAACAAAATGATATGTTGGGCTTTCGTGGCCGAGAGGGTAAAGTCGCTGACTTTAACACTCACTCAGCCCCTCACCGCGTGGGTTCGAATCCCGGCAGGGTCATTCGGATTTTCATGTGAGGAAGCCTTCCAGCTAGCTTGCGGTAGGTCGGTTGTTCTACCTGGATGCTTCCGTGCATTCGGGGTCTTCCTCCACCTGTAATTAGCTGGACGTCGCTATATGATTGAAATACTGTCGAAGCGACGGTAAACAAAAATAGTCATAGTCACAAAATGATCTGAACACAAAGCGTAATGAAATGAGCACAGAACGAAATGGGGAAAACACAATACAAAATGATCAGTACACATAGCATAATGAAGCGTGCTCATAACGAAATAGAAAATTCATCTAGATCATTGATCAACACAGATAGCATTTTAGCGCATGCACATTTTAGTAAATGAGGCAGCAAAGACGTTCCTTTAATAGTTTAAATACTCGGTGTGTGCGACAGGTGCGATCATTATACTGGGTGGTGTTAAAACATGCGTGCAGGTAAACTTGTATCGGCTGTCATCTGTATAGATTAAGCATTGAGCCAGTGTTACTGTCCCGGAAATCTATTTACCAAACACCTGCTCCATGAAGGCTGACTGTATACAGCTTAGAGCTGATATCCTGATCATCGTTATCGTCATTATCATCATCAGCAGCAGTAGCAGTAGTAGATTCATCTTCATCTGAGATATATTGTTTGTTATTCAGGTTAATACACTTATGTTGTAAACACTGCATTTTCTTTTAAAATGTCTCATTTATCCGAGGAACGAGGAACACCAGATGTCACTGGGAAGTGGGCCAATAGAGTTGTGTATACATGGCCTGGGTTGTGTATCTGCACAGATGGTGTTTAATTCACGGTCATAACTTTTATTAAACGGTAGACATTATGTCGAATGTGTGAAGATTTTGGATAATACTCAGGTAAGGTGTGTTGTTCCGTCGCCAGATCTTCATTTATTTTCATAGTTGATAAACAAAAAATGTGTATGCAGATGTATGTATGTATGTGTGTGATAATCTACAGACCACAGTATGAACAGTGGTGTTCAGTATCAATTTACATAAACCATCAGCTGCAAGACAATTTCTAAACATTTATCGATCAGATAAACGTGTTACGAACGCAAACATATTTTATATTAGGCTGTTGTAACACGATTATAAATAAGAACTGGTGCGTCAAGAGACATGTTAAAAAATAGGGTCAAAGTTTGAGTAACTGTATTAGTTTGTTTCGATGTTTCGTGGGTATACAAAACACTAAACCGCACGCGCCGTTTTATATGATGTTTATATATTATTTGTGATCTATGTTAAGCGTTTGAAATCATGACAAGTAATAGACACCGGAAGGAGCGTGGTTATAGCTAACGTAAGGTATAAAAAGTAATTGTGTATGTTAGTGAGTAAAGACTATTTTATCATGCGACCAGTCTTCCAAATTATCAACATGAGAGTTATACAGGGGATGACTGGAAAGAAAGTAAGTGTGAAGGAAATTGATATTTAGAACACTAAAATAAGGACCAAGGAAATGAAGCAAGCATGGCAAACATCAATAGACTAATATGGAGCAAGACGAATGAGGAACAAGAAATTACGTGTAGTGAGCATGATATTGGTAAGGCACGTGGTACGAATGAGGAACACAGAAAACAGGCAACTACAGTATTCATATGTTACAAGGGACGATTGCTGAAGAAAAAAAAAGAAAGAGGTCGCACAGTGATGAGCTTGTTATATAAATGGAAAAAGAGAGGAAAACAAAAGGTGTGCGTGATATTCATATGGAACACGCATAGAACAAAAGAAGAAAGACGAATGAGGAACAAAGGTCTTACATTCATATGAAACAAGGAACTTATAAGGAACAAAGAACTTAAGTAGTGAGCATGCTATTCATATGAAACAATGAACTTATAAGAGCAAAGAACTTAAGTAGTGAGCATGCTATTCATATGAAACAAGGAACTAATTAGGAGCAAAGAACTTAAGTAGTGAGCATGCTATATATATGGAACAAGGAACTATTAAGGAGCAAAGAACTTTCGCAGTTAGCCTGCTATTCATATGAGTAGTGAGCATGCTATATATGGAACAAGGAACTATTAAGGAGCAAAGAACTTTCGCAGTTAGCCTGCTATTCATATGTAATAAAGAACGAATAAGAATTATCACTGAGGATGATAAATACCCCCATATACTGCTTTGTCACAGTTATTTTTAAGCACAACAAAGCTTTGTACTTATCAGTGCTTATCAAAATCTGATCAAAGGTAGCCGAGGAATAGGGCGGACAAATCTCATCTAAAGACGGACTGACGGACGGACGGACATGACTCCAATATAGCCGCCATATACTTCGTATCTGGGGATATAATTAGGAGCGAAGAACTTTAGGAGTAATGAACATGACTTTCACAAGGAACAAGGAACAATTATGGACCAAGGACCTTTAGTAGTGAGGATGACATTCATATGGAACAAGAAAAGAATAAGAAGAAAACTAGAATCGCTATCGCGATATCATCGGTTTTCGCAAAAGCAATTTACCTCAGTTAACGAGTGGCATGATTCGAAAAACATATTTCTTCGTTCAATGGCTTGTTGAATACTGTTAACAGCGATCTTTTAAACATTTTTGTCGCAATGTTTAAACAGACTTTTTACCCAAAAGAATATTTTTGAGTATTACCTGTCAGTTATGTAGTCACGATATCATCAGTTTTCACGAAAGCAATTCCATTCAGTTCACGAGTCGCATGTTTCAAAAAACATATTTCTTCGTTCAATGGCTTGTTGAATACTGTTAACAGTGATCTTTCAAACATTTTTGTCGCAATGTTTAAGCAGACATTTTACCAAGAAGAACACTTTTAAGTATTACCTGTCTGTTATGTAGTCGCAAACTTGAAAACCTTTATTACGGACTTCGGGTACTGCAACGTTATATGTGTGTGTTGCTTTATGATGGCGACATACGACAATTGTACTCGATAAACAAGAATTGCAAACGACAAACAACAGTTTAAAATAACACGCGACAATGTATTATGCAACTCAACACTATTACAGACTAATGTTACATTGAATTACTATCATTTTCATGAAATATCGCTTTGATTTTTAGTGTTGTTTCAAATTGATGTCACCAAGAAACAGAATGCAAAAAAATTGCATAAAATCAGACTTCAATTATTTTAGTTATAAAGAGTGATTTCAAGCCAAGCGCCCCCTAGCGGCAAAACGAGAAACAAAATTGAGTAAATATTTTCTATTAGGTATCTAGCAATGCAGCAAATGGTTCAATCAAGTATACAAGTCGCACTAGTCAAACATTCTATTCCTTATATATCAAAATTTGAAGTATAAAACCTGATTTACAATTGTTCTAAAGAGGATCAAAATTTGGGCTGCCGTAAAATGACGAAATCAAGTTCATTCTTCAAAAACTAAACATCACTGGAAAGGGCTCTTCAAGAACTAAAACTTTTGTTCATATACTTTCAATGAAATATTTTTTTTACTTTGGAGCCGAATAAAAACACAATAATCGTAATATGACCTTGACCTTTGCATTTTCATTTTAACTTTTTAATTGTGAGGTCCTTTCAAACATAACAATACATAACTTGTGAAAATATCATGAAAAATGAACTAAAAATAAAGTCAGGAGCGACAAAAAACATGTTTTTGAAATTTTAATTTTTCCTAAATTTTAGTGAAGTTTGACCGTTTCTAGAGGACAAACCATGCATTTCGTAAATTCGCCACCCCATATATTTTGTGCGTATATGTCTTGCAAATCATTTGCAGCTAATAGAATTCTTCTATCTGATCTCTAACAAAAATGGATAGGTTTTTGGTAGACCTACCCTCATCTGCACAGTTTTTTGCGAGGTTCGAACTTTCAACCTTCCGTTAGTAGCTCAAAAGGTTTCAGCCACTCATACCTTAAAACTATTATATTTTATTAGAGTATCAACAAGGAACATAATGCAATAAACCGCATTTGGATCAGACTTTAAGTTTTTGAGTTATAAGAAGAAGAGTGCTTTCAAGCTAAGCGCCCCCTAGCGGCAAAATGAGAAACAAAATTGATTAAAATTTTACCATTAGGTACCTAGTAATGCAGCAAATAGTTCAATCAAGTATACAAGTCGCACTAGTCGAACATTCTATTTCTTATATATCACAAATTGAAGCATAAAAACTGATTTACAATTATTCCAAAAAAGGGTCGAAGTTTGGACTGCCGTAAAATGACCAAATCAAATCCGATCTTCAAAAACTTAAAAATCAATGGAAAGAGCTCTTGAAGAACTAAAACTTTTGTTCATATACTCTCAATGAAATATTTTTAGTTTTGGAGCTATTTGGGGCCAAATATAAACACAATTATCGTAATATGACCTTGACCTTATCATTCATTATTAAACTTTTTAATTGTGAGGCCCTTTCAAACATAACAATACATAACTTGTGAAAATATGATGAAGAATGAACTAAAAATAAAGTCAGGAGCGACAAAAAACATGTTTTTGAAATTTTAATTTTTCCTAAAATTAAGTGAAGTTTGACTGTTTCTAGAGGACAAACCACGCATTTCCTTAATTCGCCATCCCATATATTTTGTGTGTAAACGTCTTTTAAATGGTCTGCCGGAGACGGAATTCTTCTATCTGATCTCTAACAAAAACGGATAGGTTTTTCGTAGACCTACCCTCATTTGCACAGTTTTTTTTTTGTTTTTTTTGCAAGGTTCGAACATTCAACCTTCCGTGGTCAAAAGCTTTTAGCCTCACGGACCCTCGAATCCTATCATATGTTATTAGGCTATCAACAGGGAACAGAATGCAAAAAACTGCATTCCAATCGGACTTCAACTTTTTGAGTTATAAGCAAAAGAATGATTTCAAGAAAAGCGCCCCTAGCGGCAAAATGAGAAAGAAAATTTATTAAAATTTTACTGTTAGGTACCTAGCAAAGCAGCAAATAGTTCAATCAAGAATACTAACGTTAGTCGCACAAGTCAAACTTTTTATTCTTATGTATCAGAATTTGAAGCATAAAACCTGATTTACAATTATTCCAAAAAAGGATCAAACTTTGGACTGCCGTAAAATGACCAAATCAAGTCCGATCTTCAAAAACTAAACATTAATGGAAAGAGCTCTTTAAGAACTAAAACTTTTATTCATATACTCTCAATGAAATATTTTTAGTTTTGGAGCTATTTGTGGCCGAATAAAAACACAATTATCGTAATATGACCTTGACCTTTTCAATTCTTTTTAAACTTTTTAATTGTGAGGCCCTTTCAAACATAACAATACATATCGTGTGAAAATTTCATGAAGAATGAACAGAAAATAAAGTCAGGAGCGACAAAAACATGTTTTTGAAATTTTAATTTTTCCTAAAATTTAGTGAAGTTTGACCGTTTCTAGAGGACAAACCACGCATTTCCTTAATCCGCCACCCCATATATTTTGTGCGTATATGTCTTGCAAATTGTATGCAGCAAACAGAATTATTCTATCTGATCTCTAACAAAAGTGGGTAGGTTTTTCGTAGACCTACCTTCATTTTTCCACTTTTTTCCAAGGTTCGAACATTCAACCTCTTCTAGAACAATTTTTTTCCGTACTGGATGATAAGATATCCATCATATTTGATTGGGCTGTCAACAAGGAACATTATGTAAAAAACCGCATCTAAATCAGGTTTCAAATTTTTGAGTTATTAGCAAAACAGTGATTACATGCATTGCGCCCCATAGTGGCTAAATCAGAAATAAATGTGAAAAGTTTGACCAATTAGGCACATGTTCAGATAAAGATGACTCCATGCCCAAAATTTCATAGCTGTAGCTTTTCTCATCTGGCCGCTAGGCTGGACACAAAAATGGGTGGAATTGGAAAAATAATAAAAATAAAACTAGAATCGCAATTAGAATTGCGACATCATCGGTTTTCGCAATTCAATCTCATTCTTTTCAAACATTGCAATTCACGAATTGTATTACAAAAGCAAATGAATTTCTATGCGTGTGTTGATACTTAAGAGTACAAAACTGCTGCTTTTATGTAAAAAGGTGCATAATCTGTGATTTATTCAAAGATATAAGCTTTAATCGGACTTCGGTACAAAATTTGTCACAAAGTTTGAAGATGATTGCAAAAGAAATGTTTATCATATACCCACACAAGTCTGCAAAGTCTATGCAAGGTTCGAACATTCAACCTTCTATAGCCAGTAGAAAAAATCAGGTTTTTGAACCTTAGATTTATCAAATTTATCAGGCTTTCAACAAGAATATCAACTTTCTTAGTTACAACAACAAGAGTGGTCAGAAGACAACATAGCTTGCCGTAACAGCACTTTTTGTATATGATTTAAGTTTTTGAAAAGTAGGTCAAACTCCAAGGTCAAGGTCACAAGCCAAAAGTCATAGTTCCAAATGATAGATCTTGAATTGGGCTGTCTACATGTAAAATATCTAAGCTCTATCTCTTAGAATATAAAAGATATAAGCCAGGTTAAAGGTTTGTTCACGGACGACAACGACGAAAATGACGCGAGGGGTTTGACATTAGATCTCCGGACTTTCTTCTCAGATATCAAGCAAAGTGCCCCTTTGCGGAATATGATAAACAAAATGTATTTACATATTGCAAATTAGGTCTTAGAAATGCAGTAAATTAAGATGGCTGATATCTGCCATTTTTTATTTTCGTGTACTAGCCCTTAAATGTGAAAGGGGAAATAACGCAACCATGTGTCTTTATGTCTTGGCCAAAAAATGCGAATGAAAGAAAACGTGCCATATTAATGTTATTTCGACTTTGGACAAAGACACGAAATCACGAAATATGCCACCTGAAATAAACTTTTGAGGTAACATACTGATTTAAGATTTTTTGATAAAGGATCAATCTTTGGACTGATGTAATTTGATCTAATGAAGTCCGATCTTCAAAAACTAAACACCAATGGAAAGATCTCTTCACAAACTAAAACTTTTGTTCATATACTTTCTATAAATTATTTTTAGATTTGGAGCTATTTTATGCCGATAATAATAATAATAATTGGTATATGACCTTGACCTTTGCATATTATGCTTGATTTTTTTTTATGATTTTATTTGTTTTATACAAATGCATAAACAGTGAAATAATGATAAAGACTGAACAAAAAATAAAGTCAGGAGCAGCAAAAAAGAGGAAACATATGGATATACAATTGTTTGATAAGAGGATCAAACTTTGGACTGTGGTCATTTGATCAAATGAAGTCCGATCTTCAAAAACTAAACACCAATGGAAAGATCTCTTCATAGACTAAAACTTTTGTTCATATACTTTCTATAAAATAATTTTAGATTTGGAGCTATTTTATGCCGATATAAATAATAATAATTGGTATATGACCTTGACCTTTGCATATTATGGGTGATTTTTTTCTAGGATTTTATTTGCTTTATGAAAATGCATTAACAGTAAAAAAAAGATGAAGATTGAATAAAAAATAAAGTCAAGAACTGCAAATAACCGTAAAAGTCATGCTTTTAAAATGTTGATTTTTCGAAAATATTGGTTATGTTTGACCGCGTACTGTGGACAAACCATGCATTTCTCAAAATCGCCACACCATATATTTTGTGCGTGTATGTCTTGCGAATCATATGCAACAAACAATATTCTCCTATCTCATCTCTGAATAAAATGGGTAGGTTTTTCGTAGACCTACCTTTATTTCATCGTTTTTTCGAGATTCGAACTTTCAACCTCCTGTAGCACGAAAGTTTTATATACGCAAATAATTGAAACGTATCCTATTTGATCAAGTTTCTGACAATGAACACAAGGCAAAAAACCACATTTGAATCGGACCTCAAATAACAGAGTTACTAGCCCTTAGTCGTTTTTACAAAACGCCACCTAGCGGCAAAACTAAGACAAAAATGAAAATTTTCTCAACGTTAGGATCAAATTCAGATCATAGGACAAAACTGGTAAAAAAATCAGAAATGTCACTTTTTTCTATCAGGGTGATATGCCGTTCACAAAAAAAGGTTAGAAAAATAATAATAAAAACTAGAATCGCAATAGCGATATCATCGGTTTTCGCAACAGCAATTAAATTCAGTTCACGAGTCGCATGATTCGAAAAACATTTCTTCGTTCAATGGCTTGTTGAATACTGTAAACAGTGATCTTTCAAACATTTTTGTCGCAATGTATAATCAGACTTTTTACCAAGAAGAATACTTTGAGTATTACCTGTCTGTTATGTAGTCGTAAACTTGAAATCTTTTTTTACGGACTTCGGGTACTGCAATGTTATATGTGTGTTTTGCTTTATGATGGAGACAAATGACAATTGTATTCGATAAACAACAATTGCAAACGACAAACAAAAGTATAAAATGACACACGACAATGCAATATGCCACTCAACACTATTACGAAAAACTGTTGCATTGAATTACTTTCATTTTCATGAAATATCGCATTATCTTTTTTGTGTCATTTCAAATTGATGTCACCGAAGAACAGAATGCAAAAAAAATCGCATAAAAATCAGACTTCATTTTTTTTAAATTATTAATAGTGATTTCAAGCTAATCGCCCCCAAGCGGCAAAATGAGAACCAAAACTGATTAAAATTTTACTATTAGGTACCTAGCAATGCAGCAAATGGTTCAATCAAGTATACTAGTCAAACATTCTATTCCTTATATATCACAATTTGAAGCATAAAAACTGATTTACAATTGTTCTAAAGAGGATCAAAACTTGGACTGCCGTAAAATGACCAAATCAAGTCCGATCTTCAAAAACTAAACACCAATGGAAAGATCTCTTCACAGACTAAAACTTTTGTTCATATACTTTCGATAAAATATTTTTAGATTTGGAGCTATTTTATGCCGATAAAAATAATAATAATTGGTATATGACCTTGACCTTTGCATATTATACTTGATTTTTATTCTATGATTTTATTTGTTTTATAAAAATGCATAAACAGTGAAACAATGATGAAGATTGAACAAAAAATAAAGTCAGGAGCAGCAAAAAAGGGGAAACATATGGATATACAATTGTTTGATAAGAGGATCAAAATTTGGACTGTGATCATTTGATCAAATGAAGTCCGATCTTCAAAAACTAAACATTAATGGAAAGACCTCTTCACAGACTAAAACTTTTGTTCATATACTATTTATAAAATAATTTTAGATTTGGAGATATTTTATGCCGATAAAAATAATAATAATTAGTATATGACCTTGACCTTTGCATATTATGCTTGATTATTTTCTATGAATTTATTTGTTTTATAAAAATGCATAAACAGTGAAATAATGATGAAGATTGAACAAAAAATAAAGTCAGGAGCAGCAAAACAGAGGAAACATATGGATATACAATTGTTTGATAAGAGGATCAAAGTTTGGACTGTGGTCATTTGATCAAATGAAGTCCGATCTTCAAAAGCTAAACACCAATGGAAAGATCTCTTCACAGACTAAAACTTTTGTTCATATACTTTCTATAAAATATTTTTAGATTTGGAGCTATTTTATGCCGATAAATATAATAATAATTGGTATATGACCTTGACCTTTGCATATTATGGGTGATTTTTTTTCTATGATTTTATTTGTTTTATAAGAATGCATTAACAGTGAAAAAATGATGAAGATTGAATAAAAAATAAAGTCAGGAGCTGCAAATAACCTTAAAAGTCATGCTTTTAAAATGTTGATTTTTCGAAAATATTGGTTATATTTGACCGCGTACTGTGGTCAAACCATGCATTTCTCAAAATCGCCACACCATATATTTTGTGCGTATATGTCTTGCGAATCATATGCAACAAACAAAATTCTCCTATCTCATCTCTGAAAAAAATGGGGACTTTTTTTCGTAGACCTACCTTTATTTCATCGTTTTTTCGAGATTCGAACTTTCAACCTCCTGTAGCACGAAAGTTTTATATACGCAAATAATTGAAACTTATGATTTTTTATTAAGTTTCTGACAAGGAATACAATGCAAAAAACCACATTTGAATCGGACCTCAAATAACAGAGTTATTAGCCCTTAGTCATTTTTACAAAACGCCACCTAGCGGCAAAACTAAGACAAAAATGAAAATTTTCTCAACGTTAGGATCAAATTCAGATCTTAGGACAAAAGTGGTAAAAAAATAAGAAATGTGACTTTTTTCTATCATGGTGATATGCCGTTCACAAAAAAAGGTTAGAAAAATAATAATAAAAATAAAAAAAAAAAAAATAAAACAGAAGAAGAACAAAAGGTTTTCGCAAGCGATGCGAAAACCTAAAAATAAAACAGAAGAAGAACAATAGGTTTTCGCCCAGCGATGCGAAAACCTAACTAGAACCGCAAGCGGTATCTTGGTTTTCGCTTTTAACCTAATCAATCTGAACACTTTATTTCAATTCAGCCACAATTTTTAATATGAAACAGAACGCAAAGGTTTTTTGAAGACCTACTCTCATTTGCACAGTTTTTTTTTTTTTTTTTTTTTTTTGGAATGTTAGAACATTCAAACTCCTCTAGCGCAAATATTTCCCCATACCCTATCATCACATCACATCACATTCTGTGGTGCTGTCAACAAGGAACAAAATGCTGAAAACCGCATTTCAATTAGACTTTAACGTTTTGAGTTATAGGCAAAAGAGTGATTTTAAGCAAAGCGCCCTCTAGCGGCAAAATGAGAAAAAAAAAATATAAAATTTTTACAATTAGGTACCTAGAAATGCAGCAAATAGTTCAAACAAGTATATAAGTCGCACTAATCGAACATTCTTTTTCTTATATATCACAATTTTAAGCATAAAAACTGAATAACAGTTATTCCAAAAAAGGATCAAACTTTGGATTGCCGTAAAATGAAAAGATCAAGTCCGATCTTCAAAAACTAAACATTATACGAAAGAACTATTTAGAACTAAAACTTTTGTTCATATACTCTCAATGAAATATTTTTAGATTTGGAGCACTTTGGGGCCGAATAAAAACACAATTATCGTAATATGACCTTGACCTTTTCAATGTTTTTAAACTTTTTAATTGTGAGGCCCTTTCAAACATAACAATACATAACTTGTGAAAATTTCATGAAGAATGAACAGAAAATAAAGTCAGGAGCGACAAAAAAACATGTTTTTGAAATTTTAATTTTTCCTTAAATTTAGTGAAGTTTGACCTTTTTCTAGAGGACAAACCATGCATTTCTTAAATTCGCCACCCCATATATTTTGTGCGTATATGTCTTGCAAATCATTTGCAGCAAACAGAATTCTTCTATCTGATTTCTAACAAAAGTGGGAAGGTTTTTCGTAGACCTACCCTCATTATTTCACTTTTTTTCCAAGGTTCGAACATTCAACCTCTCCTAGAACAATTTTTTTCCCGTACTCGATGATGAGATTTCCATCATATTTGATTGGGCTGTCAACAAGGAACATTATGTAAAAAACCGCATCTAAATCAGGTTTCAAATTTTTGAGTTATTAGCAAAACAATGATTACATGCATTGCGCCCCATAGTGGCTAAATCAGAAACAAAAGAGAAAAGTTTGACCATTTAGGCACATGTTCAGATAAAGATGACTCCATGCCCAAAATTTCATAGCTGTAGCTTTTTTCATCTGGCCGCTAGGCTGGACACAAAAATGGGTGGAATTGGAAAAATAATAAAAAAAAAAAAAAAAAAAAAATCAACAGAAGAAGAACAATAGGTTTTCGCCCTGCAGAGGCGAAAACCTAAAAAAACAAAAACAAATCAACAGAAGAAGAACAATAGGTTTTCGCCCAGCGAGGAATAAAACAGAAGAAGAACAATAGGTTTTCGCACTGCGAGGTGCAGGTTGCGGAAAGCCGTAATGAAGTATGAATAAAGGGAGGTAATTGATCTAACAATAGTAAAAAAAAAATATATTTAAAAAAATTCTTCATATTTTTTAATGAAAATTAAGGTATATTTTTTTTTAATTCACTAACATTTATAAAAATCATCTGGTGAATAAAAAAAAAGAGGGAGAAAAAAAGATTATTATCTAGAGTTTAATAAAAACAAAAAGATTTATATAAAAAAAAAAGATTTTTGACCCCACATGACCCAATTTCGAACTTATCCGAGATATTATGTAGACAAACATCCTGACCAAATTTTATGGGCCAATACTGTAGCCTGTAGAGTGTTCACAATGTTTTTCTAAATTTTGACCTGGTGACCTAGATTTTGACTCACATGCTTGTAGAGTGTTCACAAGGTTTTTCCAGGATTTGACCTGGTGAATTAGTTTTTGACCCCACATGACCCAATTTCGAACTCATCCGAGATATCATGTAGACAAACATCCTGACCATCGGCCGAAATTGTGGCCTCTAGAGTGTTCACAAGGTTTTTCTAAGATTTGACCTGGTGACCTAGTTTTTGACCCCACGTGACCCAATTTCAAACTCATCCGAGATATCATGTAGACAAACATCCTGACCAAGTTTCATGAAGATTGGGCCTCTAGAGTGTTCACAAGCTAAAAACAGTATGGAATAAGTCTTGTTTGAAAACTCATTTATGTTATTTATGTAATTCTAATTTTTCAAGGTATAATTGTAGGACATTATTATTATTGGTTGTATTTCAGACAACTGTCATCAATAACAGTAAATAAATTAAATTAATTTATTTTTTGAGACAATTGAAATAAATAACAGTAAATAAATTAAATTCATGAAAATTCAAATTAAAACATTTAAGTGCCCCAATCTTGGTATGAATATAATGCGACGCGACCGAAGTGCCCTTTTGAGTAAAAAAATTACCATGCCCCAACCAGATCCTAGGGGAAACACTATTTAAAGGAAGATAACACTTGATGGAATATATTAAAACTTATGACCCCCTTTTAATTTAGAATTTTGGTTAATTTTTTGCGTTCAAGCTACTATCCAGCTTATTTCTCAGAATTTGCTTGTGGAATTGACTAGAAAGTTAAGGAGTGTCTTCAGGGGCATCAGAAAACTAAGGAGGATAACTTTTGGACTGAAATTTATGCAAATTATGGCCCTTTTCTAACTTGGATTTTTGGTTAAAGTTTTGCATGCACCGTTATTGTGCTTATGTCTCAGTAACTAGGCATGGGATTGATTTTAGACATCATAAAACTATTAAGGGGTATCAGACTATCAAGGTATATCATTTTTGTCTATTATTATTTACAGGGTATGTGAAGGGCAAGAATTGAAATAGATTTCATTTGATTTACCAATAAGCATTTTGAATAGTCGAGCGTGCTGTCCTCTGACAGCTCTTGTTGAGATATGCAGTTTTATAAGCAGAACCTTGTGAACAAAACTTCTCAAATACTACTGGATGGATTTGATTTACCCCTATGAATTGTATGTATTTTCTACGGATTAAATGTCTGAAATACGCAGTACGGATCGATACTGAAAATTCTACAGAAATCTGCAAAAAAAAACTATGTTACATTTTTTTTTAGCTCACCGGAGAACTTGTGCATTTTCAAGTCTAATATTTAAAATCAATAAAAATACATACAATATTTATTTTAAAATTATGAAATTAATCATATTTTGCACTGCTTATAACTTCCTTCTCTCAAATCCATCCCCCTATCATCTCAGCATCCAAGCACTGTGAAGTTGCATATGACTCCAACAGGTGCTTGTTTCCTAGTAACAGAGCAGACTTGGTTTACGCGAATAAAAAATGTTATGTCCAGTAATCCATTCTTCCTCCCATTTAATATATAACCAAGAAAAGGTGTTAGTAAGTTAAATTGATGGATTGTGTAAATGATCAACACAATTTCTCTCCATTTCTGATATAAAAAAGGTGTTAGTAAGTTTAATTGATGGATTGTGTAAATGATCAACACACATTTCTCTCCATTTCTGATATAAAATGAATGTGGACACTTTTACATTACTAAGAAATATATACAACACTAATTCATATTTAACTCACCTGAGCATAACATGCTCAAGGTGAGCTTTTATGATCACCCTGCGTCCGTCGTGTGTCGTCAACACTTTGCTTTAAACGACATCTCTGAAACCGCGGGACAAAATTTGATTAAACTTGGCAGGGATGATCCTCGGGTGAACCTTCACAAAAGTTGCTAAAATAAACATGATCCATGTAGAACTCTGGTTGCCATGGCAACAGAAAGAAAAAAATATGAAAAATTTAGAAATCATCTCCTTCAAAACTATTGGCTAGATTGCAGTTTGCGTCTGTGTACTAAAGGAAAACTTGTGATACGGTGCATTACTTGGATAAGTAACTTAAATGTCTAAAATCCTCTTTGTTGTCCATTTATGTATATCTCTTGATGTCAGTTGCATTTTACTCGTGATGATGCAGACACCAAAATAACTTAACATTTACTAAATGTTGATAATGTAGTAGTATTAAATGTGTCTAGTAAAGATTTTTGCGTAAATGATTATTGCAGATTGTACTGCAAGGCAGTATTCACTGGTTATAAACGTGGCCTGCGTAATCAGCATGAGAACACAGCTCTCCTGAAGATTGAAGGAGTCCTGAGTAAGGAGGAGACCGAATTCTACATGGGAAAGCGATGTGCCTATGTGTACAAGGGAAAGAAGTAAGTAACAGGGTTTGGGGTCCCACTGATAACAAAATCTTGGGTGTTTCATATCTCCGTCTGCATGAGCCAAATTCATAAAACTTGGAAATATTCTCCAGCATGGTCCAACCTTGAGTTTTATTAGCTCATCTGAGCAAAGCTCAGGGTGATCTTTTGTGATCCCATGAGTGCCTGTCGTGTGTTGTCAACAACTAAGTGTTTACACTCTATCACCTTCATTTCCTAAAGGCATTGAAAATTGGTATGCAAGGAATGTGGCACCCTGCTGGCTACAGAACGGTCTTATCTGGCTGAACCCAGGAGGAGGCTGAAATGGCCTTAGGGGTGGGATGGGTAAGGTCACAGATATCAGTCACAATTAGTACCTGTTCTATACCTATATTTAATTATTGCTAAGATAGGAAAGAGTTATGAATTTAAAAAATTGTAATAAACACATTGAATGTAACTAAATTCTGAGGAAATGAATATGTGAAATAAGCATAAATTATATCAGCTGAGTTATAACAAATGATAAATTTATTATTCACATATCTTCACATTATAAGATGTGACACTGAGTAACCTTTACTGATGTTAAGTAATTCAAATTAAATGTACAATAAGAATTCAGTAAAATATTACAATATTACAACTTACAATAATCATGTTTTAAGATTATGCATGTCAACAAAGTTGAAAGGTTTATGAAAACAAAAAGTCAAACTAATTATTATAGTACTGCCTTAACATGATTAACGATAAAAGAGACTTTTCCATCAACAGCATATTTTAATTATTCATAATTAACGGATAAGATATAAATAAGTAACAATGCAAAATGATGCAATTTGCTGTGATGATTTAATCTTCATGGGTGATTTAAAATGCTATCCATATATTGGCAGTTTGCCAATGTTCACCAAGCGTGAAATACAGACTCCACTGGTTGGTTTATTGGGGCTCCCCTACTGTGAACTCCCATCAGGCTGACAGTCTTCTCTTGGAAGGTGATAGTGGGGGTCAACAAATAAGGGCATTTTGAATGCCTTTAAGCAATCATCTTCAAACTTTAAGACAATCTTTATGACCATAAGGTCTCGATTGAGTTCGATTAAGGCTGAGATGAGTTAATTAGGTCAGGAGTTAAGCCCCTTTTAATAAAAAAAAATGTCAGATTTCACTTTTCGAATTTTGAAAAACGGACACTGGGATGCACAACTAGAGTGTAACATACATATTCTGTGAAATTTTGATGAAAATCGACCCAAAAATAATGGCTGTAGACCGCGTACATTTTTAGACGACGTCAAGTTTGACGTCAAAACACGTCATAGTCAAATGAAAATTATTGAAATGCAAAATGTTCTATCTGAAGCATATGCTATTAAATTTTCAAGGTGCTCGGATGTTTCCAACATATAAAAATTTACATGTAAAATTTAGAAATTACTTTTCAACTCATGACGTCATATGACATCATACGACATTCATCTTCTAAAAATCTAAAAAAACCTATAGACTTATATTCTGTCCAAATATCATCTTTCTAGCTCATCTGTAAGCGATTTTATACGCATTTGAAATTTGACGTCAATGGTTCGAATCTTGGATTCGCCATAAAACCTTTGCCTTTTCGAATTTGGAAAAAGGGACACTGGGATGCACAACTAGAGCCTAACATACACATTCTGTGAAAATTTGATGAAAATCGGTTCAGAAATAATGGCTGTAGACCGCGTAAAATCTTTTTCGCTTGACGTCAAATTTGACGTTATATGACGTCATATGAATAAGAAATTCATTGCATCCGAAAGCTCATGGTTTGAAATATATGCCATAACAATTTCATTGTTCTGAGTCAATAGCAACACCTCGAACTTAACACAAATATAAGAGGAAGAAAAAAAGAAGAAGAAGAAGAAGAATAAAAAAAACAGTACAAACCCAATAAGACTTTCTGTCGAAAGGGCAGAAAGTCCTAATAAAGAAATCTATCAATATCCTCCGATCAAGTATTTGAGGGTTTGGTTATTTTCGTAGTTTGAACCTGTTGAACCTTGTTTTCTGTCCCACATGGTATCTCAGTAAAAAGTTCAAAGCAATTTAGCAGCACTACTACTTTTTTGCCAAAGTCTTTTCTGAAAGACATTAACATGGTCTTGGTCTAATAGCTTCTCGTTCTGGCCACCTCACTAAGAATTTAAGTCTAACGTAAAGGACATCAAGGGTGTTATGAAAACACCTTTGAACAGTTGAGAGTGACACATTTAATTGATTAGCCATGTCCTAAAAAAATCATTCATCTTAACTTTACCAGACATATCAGATACTGTTCATCTTTTGCCAACTCTACCTAGATATCTCCGTGCATTCGGGGTCTTCCCCCACCTGTAATTAGCTGGACGTCGCTATATGGCTGAAATACTGTCGGAGCGACGGTAAAGTCAAATAGTCTTTTGCCAACTGAACAAAGTTAAAAACATGTTTCAATACACCGATATTTACTAGGCCAGTATAAAATGGAATTCAGCATTTTTCAAATAGAAAGAAATACTGTAAAAATCTTTCATGCAAAACCGCTGCTTTTGAGTTTTCCAATCTTGATCTCAGTTCATTTTCCATACATTGCACCATCTCAGATGTAAGCTCAGTCTGAGTGTCTTGATCATGTGTTTCTTATAAAACAATGTTAGAGAAATATCACTTTCCTGAAGGTAATATTCAGATCCAATTAGAGACTCTGAAGTATCTGCTGTTTCATCACATGTCTCCAGATCCTGCAGTTTTGAAGCATTTGTCGAGCCAAATTTTATACTCCTCTTTTTCAGTGAAAGAAGAGAAGATGCTACCTCAGATAGAACTTCCTTTTCTTTCGCACTGTCACGTTTAAATCTGTCAGTTGCCGATTCTGTAGTCATTTGATGTTTCAGATGGAGAAGAGCTGTTGGTGTTCATATTATTCGAACCATACGGCTCATAAACTGAATTGAATTGCTTTTACGATTACGATTCGTGCTACATGTATATAGTGCGACCGTTGTCGAAAACTCATTTTAGATTGAAGGGTGTGATCAATGAATTGAAGATTTTTCTATCACACAGGCAATGTCTCCGACACTGACGCTATCAGCTGAAGACCAGGTGTGGTCGATTGTGGTGCTTATTGCGGTTTATTGTGGTATAGTCATCATGTCGACGTCAGTCTTTATGAGCGGGGTCTTCTATATCGAAATCATGAAGCATTTCGATGGCAACAGTGCTATGACGTCACTGATAGGAGCCCTGAACACCGGGCTGATGACCTTACTCAGTAAGATGATAAGATTCATGTTCCTTTTCTGTTATACACAGTTTGGCTATTCCACATGGTATATGATGTCATTTTAATCTATCACAAGCATCGATTCAAAAAGAAAATTGCTGTAAGTATTTTATTTTTTCACCGAGTCTAATGGGATATACCGCGTGCGAAGCCCAAATAGTTCTCTTTTCAGGCGTACAGTATTTCCGAACAATATTTCAGACATTTTTTCGAAGTTCAAATTTGTATCTTTCATTTCATTATACAACATGCTGTGTTGACTAGCAAAAGCATCGCAAGCAGTTACGAAGTGAAGCTCGTCTTCAAATTCATTTGAGTTACACACCTCACAAAATCTTCTGAGTTAATCTTTTTATATCTACCAATCTCTATTTGTAATTTTTGTAACTTATCCTTATCATTTTAAAACAAGTTCTGATATCTTTATCCTTGACGATTGCTAAATAAGGTTCCCCACAAAGATTCAGACAACACAGTGAAAAGAACTTATATGCTATTGTAAAAAAAAAATGTTGAGCAATTTCAAAATACAACTTATGGATAAATTGAAAGGAGCTGTAGATAATGATGGAAAACTACGAACATATACATTGTTTAAATAGAATTTTAAAAGTATTTTCTTTTTTTTTTTTGTAAGTCAAAATTCTATCCAGAGGCCAACAATAGCTTTATTGTGTAGTTATATTGTTATGATGTTTAATTGTTATGTTAGATCTTGTTAGCATAACTAATTTTATCAGTTTATTTTTTAAGTTTATTGTTATTTCCAGTACGAATCTAGCTTTATTTTCTCAAAGTTAGAAGGTTTTCCCGAATATTTGGAAAGACTGTACATCTGACAAAAGAAACATTGGGACCTGTGTGTAGGGCACAATTTTCCGCTTCACATGCGCTAAAACCCATTAATATTGATAAAGAAATACAATACTTACAGTAGTTATTTCCCCCGATAACTTAAAATGACTCATACACCACGTAGTATGACCACACTGTATACAGTTGTACAAGTACGTACATATATTAGCTATTGCCAAATATTCTTACAGAGTAACGGTTCTTTAAATTAGGAAAATTATAGACATGGAAAGTTTTTCAGAAATAAAATTCCATTTCATTCTTAGGACTTTATTTCTTCCTAAGTTTTACTTTTTATCATAGTAATTTTCAGAAATAAAAGAAAATGACTTAATTATAAAGCAAAACTTAGTATAAACGTCAGCCACCAACAAACAATTAAAAAAAAACTGATATAATTCAGGATCCTTCGGTGTCTAAATTCTGAATAATTTAATCATAGATTTACATTCTTTTTAAGCGGACCTTCTGAAACTTTCTTCGATCTGTTTTGTTCATGAACATGGGTGTAATATGTCATCCACATATTGAAAAATAATGTCATCTTGATGGTTCAATGTCTCCCGTATAGTCATACGGCTAAAGCTAATGCCTAGTAGTCATATTACAACAACGTTGATTGTCACTTAACAAATGGTGGTTTAGTGATAATACTTGTACATACATCATAGGTAATAGACATACCTTTTTAAACGGCAAGCAATATGTATTGCAGATACTTACTGATGAGTGTACCTTGAGTCCGTGTGTGTGTGTGTTTGTGTGTGTGTGCGAAAGAACATGCATAATTATACTCAGTACATGTGCAGAATTATCGCCTACTAAGTAAACATTAAGTTGCCTTTTAATCTATATCGGTTATCTATGTGTGTAATGTTTTTATTGTTTTGATGCTCATACATTAGTAATCAGAGTTTGAATTTAGCCAGATTTTGCACTTGCTTTTTTTAACATGTATGAATTTTCTTCACTTGCTAAATGAAAATTAAACTCGCAATTTAAAGTGTCAAATTCTTTATTTGTAAAGAGTCAAGTGTCAGTTTTAACAACTCAGTGCAAAACTATGAACGATAGAATACAGTGGCAACAAGCTGACCATGTAATTTTAATGTCGGGCCCTATATGGCAGAGTGATGGGTCTTTTTCGTCTCTCTCTCTCTCTCTCTCTCTCTCTGATATCCACTATCTTTAGTTCTGAAACTCAACACAGGGCTCACCCTGGCTGTAAAAAGATTGCGCCAACACATTCGCCAAATGAGAAAAATAAGAGCCAAATTTAAGAAGTTGGAGCAAAATTTAGTGCAAGTGGCTGAAATATACTTTTGATAACTTTGTTGTTTAAACATACTGATACGTATGTGTTATACTCAAACTGTCAAAGACACATTTACTCGGGGCATACTATTTTAAAGTAAAAAGAAATAAAAAAAAATAAAAAATAAGATACGGTAATGAAAACAATACAAATACTGTCATATCATTTTTTTTTTCAATTTAATATCAGGGTGCTACAGGCTGTAGATGGGAGTGCCGTATGTTATATTCAAGTTCAGAATAACTTATAAAATTATTCTGGTCATGTATTATTTACAATGTCATTTGCAATGTCACTGTTATTGTATTATTTGTACGTAATGCCACTTTCAAAATTTTACCAAAACAGGGCTCAAAATTAACACTCGCATTTCGGCAAAATGCAAGTAAAAACGATGTTTGCGAGTTACGTTTTGAACCACTAGCATTTTTTGCGAGTGAAAAATTTGGCTTAAATATGTCTAAAAAAGATAATTTCAATAAAATAATCAATAACATCATCAAAAACTATAAACAATACTGGCTTGTTTTTATCACAATCGAAATTTACACAGGTAAATTGTTGTATGACTAGTATAAATGCGGGTCCAGTCTGTAAACAGCACGAGGACACATTCATACATGTATCTTAAACATCTGCTGTTTTCCCTTAATATTTTCCATGATGAATATTAGTACTTGATACCGCTTTATTTTCTAATTATGATTCTAATAATTAAAGTTTAAAATTACGATATTAATTTAATTTTCAATCAATAAAAGTTTCCCACACCCTCGTATCGACCTCGGAAGCCTGATTTTATACTAGTATCCAATGGAAAAGCATCTGATGCTGATTTCGATCATCAATTGAACAATGTCAAACCGAAAGATATCCAGTTTTTAGCTCGTCTGTTTCGAAGAGAAAAAAACGAGCTTTTATGATTACTGGGTCGTCGTTGTACAAAAAGTTTAATGTAGCCTATTACTCAAACACCTTTAAAGGTATCAACATGAAACTTGGTATACTTGATAATCATGACAAGGCACAGTTGTAAGACAATGAGCACCATTCTGAAATCTATATTTTCGGAGTTATATCCCTTTTTAACTTAAAACTTTGTTGTGGACGAGCGTTGGCGCCGCTTGCGAAGCTCTTGTTTTATTAAATATTGTGAAATCAATGAACTTAGCGCAGAATCTGAAATCAGCAAAGTAAGCACATAGAACAAAAATAAATTTGAGCCCTTCCAATACTCCAATGTCGTTGTCGCTTAAATGTTTATTACAGAAATTAAATTCATACTTGATATTTATTTTTCATATTTACTCCGTAATAGTCAGCCACTTATGTGTTCAATAGAATAACTACAAATGATAAGAAAAATTGGAGCATCCAAATCTGTTCCCAAGAATTCAAATAAGGAACACACACTTGCAGTTTCAACCGTCGTCACTTTCGATTTCAATTGTTCGTTAAAGGTTTGGCTATTTAGTATCAAGTCATTTATATATATCGGTACATCTATGCATTTACGTGGTTAAATCTAGCTAGATAAACCGATCAATCAATTTAATTGTTTTAAAGGAAATGGTGTTCATGAAACATTGTTGATGTTTTTCACAAATGGCCGTCATTGCGATGAATGCAAGTTAAAAACTGCCGATACCATCAGAGAATTCCACATTTTTTAACAATTAGGAAGCCTTAGAATAACGTGTTGATTGGATAATAGAGACCCCGCCATTTTAATTTTTAGCTCACCTGAGCACAAAGTGCTCGAGGTGAGCTATTGTGGTCAGTCAATGTCCGTCGTACGTCAGGACATCCGTCCGTCAACATTTTTTTGTGAACGCTCTAGCATCTTCATTTCTTCAGCAATCTTTTTAAAACTATATGACAATGTTTATAGCCATAATGTCTCGGCTAAATTCTATAATGGCTGATAAGGTCAGGAGTTATGGCCCTTGAATGATAAAAAGGGACCAGATTTCACAATTTGTAAACTCTAGCATTTTCATTTCTGAAGCAATCTTCTTCAAACGTTATGACAATGTTTATAGCCATAATGTCTCGGCTAAGTTAATATTATGGCTAATATCTTCCCATAAGGAGTTATGACCTTTGAAAGAAGAAAAGCCAGTTTTCATTTAGCGTACACTCTAGCATCTTCATTTCTGAAGCAATCTTCTTCAAACTTCATGACACTATTTATAGTCATAATGTCTCAGCTAAGTTTGATTATGGCTGATATTTTCGCATTAGGTAAGGAGTTATGTCCCTCAATGATAAAACAAGAGAGCCATAATGGCCCTGAATCGCTCACCTGATAATTAATGAGCAATACATGTTGCATTTTTCATATTGACCTACTTTTGACCCCACATGACCCAAATTCAAACTTGTCAAAGATTTTATGAAAATAAACATTCTGACCAAGTTTTATGAAGATATGGCCAAAAATGTGGCCTCTAGGGTGTTAACAAGGTTTTTTTTCTAAGATTTGACCTCGTGGCATACTTTTTGACCCAACATCCCAAAAAATTTTCATAAAAAGTTTTTTCTAAGAATTTGACCCCATATGAATTTTGACCCTGCCTTCGTGACCTTTTTGACCCAACATGACCAAGTTCGAACTGTTAAGCAAGACTTTATGGAGAAAAACATTTTGACCAAGTATCATGAAGATTGGGCCAAAAATGTGGCCTCTAGTGTTAACAAGGTCTTTCTCAGGGTTGACCTTGTGACCTACTTTTTGACCCCATATGACCCAATTTCGAACTAATCCAAGGTTTTATGAAGACAAACATTCTAAGTTTCATGGAGATATGGCTAAAAATATGGCCTCTAAAAGCAATATTGTTGACGACGCACGACGGGCGCCGGACGAAGGGCTATCATAAAGCTCACCTTAAGCACGTTGTGCTCAGGTGAGATAAAAATGCCAGATTTCATTTTATGTACACTCTAACATCTTCATTTCTTAAGCAATCTTATTTAAACTTTATGACAATGTTTACAGCCATAGTGTCTCGACTAAGTTCGATTATGGCTGATATCATTCATCCCTTTAGGTCAAGAGTTATGGCCCTTAAAGGATACACGAATGCCAGATTTCACTTTGTGTACACTCTAACATCTTCATTTCTGAAGCAATCTTCTTCAAACTTTATGACAATGTTTATAGCCATATCGTCTCGGCTAAGTTCGATCATGGCTGATATCTTCCCATTAGGTCAGGAGTTAAGGCCCTTGAATGATAAAAAATGCCAGATTTCACTTTGTGTACACTCTAAAACCTTCATTTCTTGAGCAATCTGTGGAATTACAATCATTTTGCTGTACATATGCATGAATTTTGTATTCAGTATGACTATGTAAAAAAGGCAATGAAAGCAATATTTCTCAGGTGAGCGATCAGGGCCATCTTGGCCCTCTTGTTATTGATTTTTTATCTGCTTTCAGCAAGTGCTTTCCTTTATGTTGTGTACAGTGTAGAGCGACCAGTATTTTTGTGCATTAAGAACTAAAACAACCAATATAACCGAATTCTTCTTATATATAGTGAATGGCTTCTCGTATGCGCCAAACACATTCGCCAACTAGGAAAATCTTGCGTCAGTTTCATAAATTTGACAACATTAGCGACAAAATTTCCAATCGCAAAAAAAAGCAAGTGCATGAAATTTCCACTTGCATTTTTAAATTTCCACTTGCATTTAGCGAGTATGCGAGCTTAAATTCGAACCCTGAATCAGTATTTCAGGCATGTGAAGACTTTGTCTAGATAAGACAGATTTAGGGCTGCCTCTATGCGACATCGTGCTGTATGCAAGTTACCACAACCAACAACATTACTTTGACACTTGGCCAACCAGACCTGAAACTATTCTTATGCTGAGCGACAATAAACGAGGGCGAGTCAATAAATAACCAGTCTATGCCATCTCCGATCAACCGAGACATCCACGATTTTCACGCATTGTTTCAATACATGTACTATACCTGTGTACAAAACTACACATGTATACGATCATTTGTTTGTCAGATATTGAATGTCAAACATGGCTTGTGATATAAAAGCAAGCTTTTCATCAAAAGTGTAGTACCGTGCTGTAATTCGGTACTTGCATTTAAAAGGTTAAACTGGTAAGGACATACATGCTGAGTTAGTTGATGTGTATGGGTCTTCTGCACCATCTTATTCTCAAGTTAAATTCTGGGTTGGCGAGTTTAAACGCGGTAGAACGTCTTTAGAAGATGAAGCCAGGTCTGGACGCCAAGTTGATGCCACCGACGAAGAAATGTGTAATAAGTCAGAGATCTGGCATACTCAGATAGGCGAAGTCAGGTTGAAGAAATAGCACAGGCATTAGGCATTTCACATGGTACCGTTACAACAATCTTGCATGATCGTTTAGGGATGCGCAAGCTTACAGCCCGTTGGGTCCCAAAATCCCTTAGCAATGAGCAAACGGCAACGAGAGCATCAGTATGCAGTGCGTTGTTGAAGCGTTTGAGGTCAAAAGATGAATTCCTTTTGCGTCTAGTTACTGATGAAACTTGGGTGCATTATTATGAACCAGAAAATAAAGCCCAGAGTCGTCAGTGCGTAGGGCCGGGATCCCCAAGGCCAAAGAAGTTCAAGACGCAACCATCTGCTGGCAAAGTGATGGCCACAGTATTTTGGGACACAAAGGGCGTTATTTTGTTGGACATTTTACCCAAGAGAAGTACAATAACCGGAGCATACTATGCAAACTGCTAGAACAGCTAAGGAACGCAATCCGCAAGAAACGCCGTGGCAAACTCTCCAAAGGTCTTTTGCTGCAAGAGGACAATGCAAGAGTCCACACTTGTAAAATTGCAATGGATGCTGTGGAGCGAAATGGGTATGGATTAATACCGCACCCTGCCTACTCAACAGACCTGGCTCTTAGCGACTTCTTCCTTTTTTCCAAATTTGAAAAAGGATATACGTGGACGTCATTTCCGGTCTGACGAAGAAGTCGTGGCGGCAGTTGAGGAGTGGTTCCATGGAACGGACCCTGACTTCTTCACTTCTAGGCTGATGGCACTTGAACACCGTTGGTCCAAGTGCATAGCCCTGGAGGGAAATTATATTGAAAAAGAAGAGGTAGATCTCAACCCGAAATAGGTAAGGCTGGTTATTTATTGACTCGCCCTCGTACCAGTACCATTTTCGTCACAGCCGTGGATCGAACCCACGACCTCAGAGTTATATTACATTGTTGATTGCATTGGTTATACAGTTTACAAGTGATACAGTCTACAAATGAATGCAATGCATTATAACTTAGTCATTTAATATACGAGTGAAACATTGCGATGTTGAATGATTTTTATTAGCATTACATTACACGACACATCGAACAGATAAATACTTAACAATGGTAATACATTACATGACTGATACAATGCATAATAAAATACTTTACACAGGTAATTCATGACATTAGTGATTTATTGTACATTTAAATGCTTTACATGTATAGTGGTTTATTGCACAGTTGAATACATTACAATATTGCATGACACAAGGAACTCTGATGAATGCTTTAATTTGTTTTACCCATATAAACATTACAATGGTGATACATTGCACAGACAAATATTTTACATTGGTTATATAGGTTATATATTACACAATAAATTACCTTACATCGATAATTCCCTACAAAAAAAGATACAGTGCATCGTTTAATACATTACAAGAGTGATACGTTGCACAGTTGAATACATTACATGAGTGATCCCTTGCTCAGCTGAATGCATTACACGAGTGATACGCTGCACATTTGAATACATTATACGAGTGATACCTTGCACAGTTTTTTATACAGTCGATACATTCTACGACCTAATCAGTAATGTATCCAGCATGACATGTGTCAGGTAATTGTAGTTAATCACATATGAAACCGCATCACAGTTGTAATGTACCCCCGGCGTCATTTAAGTTAAACATTGCACAGTTGATACAAAACACGGAGGGGCCGCCGTGGCCAAGCGGTTACAGTCGTGGACCACAAATCTCTCAGCCCCTCACCGCTGTGGGTTCGATTCCCGGTAGGGACTTCGGATTTTTCGTGTGAGGAAGCCTTCCAGCTGGCTTGCGGTAGGTCGGTGGTTCTACCCGGGTACCTCTGTGTACTCGGGGTCTTCCTCCACCTGTAATTAGCTGGACGTCGCTATATGATTGAAATATTATCGCAGCGACGGTAAAGTCCAATACAACAACAACAACAAAAAAAACACGGATGATATATTACAGTTAAGCTATACACGCACTCGTGTTTATAGATATCAAGTTAAAATTTCTACCCAAATATTTCATCATCTGACCTACTCTATGTTATATATTTGACATAATTCAACATATATGCTTGCCATCAGGTCCATTGGTCAGCGTCCTGATGGACAGATACAGCTGTCGCACTTCCATAATAACAGGGGGCGTCATCATTGTATGTGCCTTCGTCCTCACGGCCTTCGTAAACAACCTACAGCTCCTAATTTTCACGTACGGCATACTCGGAGGTACGTTACCATGGCAGCGGCTAACAAAATGGCCACCCTATTGCTAATTGTCCATATTCTTGCTTGCAAACTCTTTTCAGCCAACCTTCATTGTACACTCTCGCCTTTGGCCGCTATGGGAGATATCTACTGTATAGTGTTGACCTTCCGTGACTGTGTGTTGGCTGCTGTTTACGTCTCGTCTGAGGTTTTTCAGTCTACTTGAGATATACACAGTGCTGTAGCACTGAAGTGTCATGTCTGTACAATTTCTCATTCAAAATAAATATTATATTTATCTCTTAACATGAAGCTATTTTTTCTGTCAAATTCAAATACATGTACATGTAACTACAGTTACAAACGCAAGTTATATGCAATACCTGATTCTAAAGTAAAATTCATATGATTTCAGGAATTGGCAATTCCCTAGTCAGCACTCCGTATGTGGTAGTCCTTGGGTACTACTTTGAGAAGCGGAGAAATCTCGTCATCTCTATGTCTGTCGCTGTGATCGGCCTTGGTATGTTCCTCGCCTCACCACTTGCGTTAGCTATCATTGATTATTACGGTCTCCATGGTTCTTTCCTTATTCTGAGTGCTATCACCGCACATCTATGTGCAGTTGGCGTCATCTGCAGACCATCTAAGCTTGAAATCGAGTTTCAAAAACAAAGGCGACTTAAAGTACTAGGAATTCGGAACTCGGCAAAAGGTGTTTATCCGTGTTTTGCCAGATTTCGTGAACTATTCAGCAGTTTGACAAGTAAAAGAATTTGGACAAACTGGTCGTTGCTCCTGTTCCTATTCAGCACACTAACATGGAATCTGCTACTTGGGATATGTCTGATGCATTTGCCAAACTACGTGGCCATAAATGAAGCAGACAACCTCAAAATTACAGGCATTATGACAACGTTTAGCGTCAGCAACATGGCTGGTCGCTTTATAGCCGGTATCATGGCGGAGGTTGGTCACGTCAGCAGCTTGCCTTTTCACGTAGCCATGCTGATGCTGAGCGGAGTTTTGACCTTGACCTTTCCTTTCTACTGCAATCTATCGCATGCCGACTACGGGTTCGCGTGCATGATTGGTTTGTTCTCGGGTGCACCTAACTCCCTGATGACCCCAATAACCTTGACAATGGTGGAGCTGGAACTTCTTTCAGTGGCTCACGGTATGGAGAATCTCTTCGCTGGGTTGGGATACATACTCGGTCCACCACTGTCGGGTAAGTATACACATCTATGTCGGTATCTCTCTAGATTATTTATACATGTTTTCTAACTTTTAAGTTAATATATATATATATATTATTGGATGCGGTCGACTCGTGTCAGTATATAGACATTATAAAAAAACCTTGATATGGTTATACATGGATAGCATGCTTACAAAAGTAAATTTTATATAGGCCCATATCATGAATAATATTTAGCAATAAATGTCACCTGATTCTATCAGTTATCGATCGCTCAATTAAATAGTATCCGACTCTAGTCGTATATGTATGAACCCCTTTATTCACACAACCAAGTAAATGACGATCTCAATATATAGTAATATTATATAGCCCTTTCAATCATATTTCAAATGCATGTACATGTCGAGGGCTGACCGTGTAACTATTCCATCTCCTTCTATTTCTATATGTACTTGGAACAGTTTCACGTCAGCTCTCGGTTTATGTATTATTTATATTTGACTTTTACAATGCTGTGGGCAATTGTGTCTACCTTTGCGACTAGTGCAAATCGAACAAGATCAGCCTGCGCGGATGTGCAGGGTGATCATAGTCTGCACTGTTCGCTATTCATTCAATAAATTGTCAGCAAACATTCCAATAAACAACTGATAGAACAGACCTAGATAAAGGTCGGACCAATTTCAATTAAGTAATTTAGGGTTAAGATATATATTTTTTACATTATTTACTTTAGGGACACTTAGATACACAATGTTGCACAAGGTAATCAGTTATTTCTCAACTTCAGGTCTCCTACTGTCATCAACGGGAAACTATGATAGCTCGTTCATTTGTGCGGGTGAGACTTATATACACTGTAGTTTTTTTTGGTTTTTTTTTTGTTTTTTTTGTTGTTTTTTTTTTTTGTTGTCGTTTTAAGAAAGAAAGAAAGAAAGACAATGAAAGAAAGAAAAGTACCAGTACTTGTGCCGAAAGAAATTTGTCAAATCCAGATTTGAACCTAAAATCTCGGGCTGCAAGAAAGACGGAATAAAAAAAAAGTTTTACATGAAAAATTTAAATACCGCTTTTACACAGTAGTACGGTATATTTCCATTTAGTGTTAACTAGTTAAACCATAGCTATATAGGGTAAACTGATTTAAACTATCAATATTTTGATACGTTTCCATTCTACCAGTACATTGGGGTACAATAGACTATTTCACCAGATGATCGGTAATACCCGGTATAATTCGCTGATTTAAATTCACTAATCATTGACTGGGGAAAAATCTCAAATTTCCATTTATTTCCCATTGAACAATATGTTGAATTTAAAACCAACAAGAAGATTAGGTGTTCGGGAAGTACTCGTTGATTTACCTCGGTTTACGTCACATTTCGGAGTGAAATAGTCTATTGAATTGCGAAACACACAGCTGATTAGCATATTTCTCAAGTTTAGACGGAGATTAAAGTAACTAAATTCAAAGTTCCTCGTTAAGGCTAAATATACCAATAGGTTTATGTAGTATCACGCTCATACCTTATGTTGATAAAACACCTAAGAATATATAGATATGCAAAGACATTTTTGTGACCATTTAATTTAGTAATCTTCGGATGCCCACGACTGTCAATTACGTTTCACAATACATGTCAGTCGCGGGTTACTTGGCTAGTTTTTTGTCGTGTTTTAAAGATAAAAACTATGCGACTATTTGAAAAGCTGTTGATACTTATTAGCACTCATCGGTCGGGATAAATAACATACGTACCATGCTCACATCATAAATCCTCAGGACTATCATCTTAAATCAAGTAACATGCTTATAAGTATTTGAATGTGTTGCATGCTAACCGAAAATAGAAATCTTCTCATGCCTCGCTATTCTAACGACAGCTACCATTAGTTTAACAAGAGCTGTCTGTAAAACAGTATGCTCGACTATTCGAATGCTGTCAACAAAAATCAATATTGCAATTAAAGGCAAAATTGGAGTATCTGTATTATAAAAATATACCCAAGAATAATAAACATGTGCTCAAAGTTTTAAAGCAATATCTCAAAAGGTTGAGTGAAAAAGAGAGTTATCACAAAAAGATAAATCCACGGTGCATAACCATATCGGCGGACTCTCTGCAGAAATCGCTATATCGGCAGGCTCTTTGCGTTCGCACAGGTCATTCTCTGCCATAAACACAAACACACGATGGACAGATGGCAGAATAAGGGTCAATGGTCACTTTTAACAGTGAGTTGCCCAAAATTAAGTTGTGCATGGAATATTAGAATATATTTGCTATGTATATGCGTGTAAACTTTCCTGTTATCAGCGACTGCGCTCTGAAACTCGGACAAACAGATTATTGATGCACCAACATGGGACACAACCTCAGTACTTTCTACAGGCTTTAGCGAGTTATTGCTTTGATTACGTCCATAATATGAACATCGTACATATTCTTTTAGGTATATTTTTCAAGAAGATACCGATAATTTGGCCGATACCTATGTAAATCTTGATAAGCCCCTACTTTCGGTTTTGTTGGTGCACGGGAGGTCTCTCTGAAGCACAGGCAGACTCTCTGCATTTGCCACAGACAGGCTATCTGCAAGCCATTTACTCTTATTGTTTACGGAAAAGGGATAATTTCATGGGTCCATAAGCACCACGAGGTGCTTACATTATCAGTTTATACATTAACATGCTTGACAAAACGAAATTGAAGCCATACATTGATTTATCAACAATATTCGGTCGTCTTTTTAATTGAGTCATGCTAATCAACAGAGACATCTAATAATCGCGTAACAGAATGATGCAACAATAAGAACCCAATAGAACTAGGCCAAATGTGTTTCATAATTACACGTGGTTGTCAATGGAAGTTGCTACTGACACGAAAACAAAATACCAAGACACTGTTTTTAATGATGGAATCGTCATGAATTGTTACTGGAGAAAATAAGATATACCTAATAATGATCACTTTTAACCATAGTCAATAAAATACTGAAAACTAAATGTTTTGTAAGGACAATAAATACAATATTTAGAGATGTTGCTCTGGTTAGTAAAAAGAACTTACACATTTCTTGATAAAAAAAGTGAGAATTTGTTATTTAAATAGGATAGTTCTATGGGTAACGAAATGTAAAAGAAAATTCCATGCATATAATTTGCAATGCCGATGATATTTATATTTTTTACGAGTAAAACAAAGCCATTAGATTTACAAACTCCCGATCCCGGTAGGGACTTCGGATTTTTCATGTGAGGAAGCCTTCCAGCTGGCTTGCGGTAGGTCGGTGGTTCTACCCGGGTACCTCTGTGTACTCGGGGTCTTCCTCCACCTGTAATTAGCTGGACGTCGCTATATGATTGAAATACTATCGCAGCGACGGTAAACCCCAATACAACAACAACAAACACTCGTTTTCATTTCTTTATACAGCTATGTTTTATGTTGACGGATTTTACAAGTTTTACAAGCTCCTGGTGAGCTTTTGTGATCACCCTGCGTCCGTCGTGCGTCGTCAACAATTTGCTTTAAACGACATCTTTTCTGACATCTTCTCTGAAACCGCTGAACAGAATTTAATTAAATTTGGCAGGGATGATCCTTGGGTGAACCTTCACTAAAGTTGCTAAAATAAACTTGATCCATGTAGCACTCTGGTTGCCATGGCAACGGAAAGAAAACAATTATGAAAACTATAATAATCATATCCTTCAAAACTACTGGCCAGATTTCAAAGTTTTTTGTTACAGATGTTCCTTGGGTAACTATCTACGAAGATTGCTAAATTATTCCGATCCATAAAAAACATGGCCACCAGGGGCGGCGCTAATTTGCCTTATATGTACATAGTGAAAACTTTAAACGACATCTCCTCTGAAACCGCAGGACAGAATTTGATAAAACTTGGCAAGGATGATCCTTGGGTGAACCTTCACAAAAGTTGCTAAAAAACTTGATCCAAGTAAAATTCTGGTTGTCATGGCAACGGAAAAAATGAAAACTTTAAAAATCATCTCCTTCAAAACTTCTTGCCAGATTTCAAAATGTTTTGGTACAGATGTTCCTATGGTAACTATCTACCAAGATTGCTAAAATTTGTCCGACCCTTAAAAAAACATGGGCTTATTTGCCTTATATGTACATAGTGAAAACTTTAAACGACACCTACTCTGTTACCGTTTGACAGAATTTGATAACACTAGGCAGGGATGACCCTTGGATGAACCCTCAGATAAGTTGCTAAAATGAACTTGATCCAAGTAGAACTCTGGTTGCCATGGCAACAAAAAGAAAAAAATAAGAAAATTTTAAAAAACAAACACTTCCTTCAAAACTACTTACTTGATTTCAAAATGTTTTGGTACAGATGTTCCTTGGGTAACCCTTTACCATGATTGCTAACATTATTCTGATCCGTAAAAAGAACGTGGCTGCCAGGGGCAGGGCTAATTTGCCTTTATATAGTGAAAACTTAATTAAAAAAAAACTCCTAATCCAAAACTACTGCCAAATTTTAAAATATTTTGGCACAGATGTTCTATGGCTACCAAGATTGCTCCTTTAGAACAGTGTTTCTTAGGTGAGCGATATAGGGCCATCATGGCCCTCTTGTTTTTTTTGTTTGTTTTTTTTGTTAATGTTTTTTTTTTTTTTTTTTAGAAAATAGATATTGACGTAAATATCACTTTCAGTTGCTGTAGCAACGAACGTGATTACGCCGATATTTTAGTTTTATTTCTGTATGAATGAACAATATACATGCGAGGAAGAAACCCTTTTATTTTAAGGATGTTTGCAGCCACAGAATATTAAAACCAATCGAATGTATAATATTTTGTTGACATATATCGTTACAAAACTAACAAGCTATCCTGCTTCTTGCATAGAGAGAATGAACGGTGTGAAATGAAACAAATGAAGGACAAGAAGCATGAAAATGTTACTTCACAGCAATAGAATACAAATAACGCTAGCAGTATGCTTTAAAGAAAGTTGCTGTCAAAATGCAGGGAGCCTGTCTGTGGCAAATGCAGAGAGTCTGCCTGTGCTTCAAAAAGTGATGTGCAGAGAGACCTCACGTGCACCAACAAAATCGAAAGTAGGGGGTTTTCGAGAAATTTACATAAATATCGGCCAATTTATCGGTATCTCCTTGAAAAATATACCTAAAAGAATATGTACGAAGTTCATATTATGGACGTAATCAAAGCAATAACTCGCTAAAGCCTGTAGAAAGTACCGAGGTTGTGTTCCATGTTGGTACATCACTAAACTTTGTCCAAGTTTCAGAGCGCAGTGGGTTATAATAGAAAAGTTTACACGCATAAACATAGTAAATATATTCTAATATTCCGAGCACTACTTAATATTGAGCAACTCACCTGTTAAAAGTGACTATTGATCCTTTTTCTGTCATCTGTCCATCGTGTGTTTGTGTTTATGGCAGAGAATGGCCGTTGCGATCGCAGAGAGCCTGCCGATATAGCGATTTCTGCAGAGAGTCCGCCGATATGGTTTCGCACCGTGTAATCCAGTCAGAAAAGTGATATAACTATGTCAAAATCCAAGACAGAGTTATGTACTCTTGCCATGTACAAGTAGGGGTGATGGTCAAAACAGGTATTCAAAGTTTCAAAGGAATACCTCAAACAGTTAAGTGAAAAAATGAGGTTGTATTAAAACCCTTTACAGAGATTCTAAATAAAAAAGGGGCATTACTATTTTAAAAGTCATGACAGAGCCAGACCCCCAACACAGTTATGCCATTTCATGTGTGAATTATGAGGGACATCCATGGAAAGAAATTGTAGATAATAGCAATGTTAAAAACAAAAGTTTTAACATTTTTATAAGTCCAAAAAGACCCATAAATATGAAAAATTGGAAGAGTTTCTGTTCCTGTTTCTACTGGATGGTCTGATGATGATAAACACATGTGTAAAGTTTGGTGGACATCCATTGAGTAATAGTGGAGATAATGGCAATGTTAAACAAAACCTTAACATTTCTTGGGGCGCGGACGTGGACGCCAGGGTGACTCAAATAGCTCGTCCTATTCTTTCGAATAGTCGAGCTAAAAATGTTTTTCACATCATAGGGCAACGAATGGGAGCACGCTGCTTTTCAAAAATTCCCACCGAAGGTATATGGAATACGGAATTTTCTGGCGATGATTTAGGGTGAGGTCAGCTAATGTCGTACACATCGGTATTTATGCTTAGCTACAGTTAGGTATATGTGTGTGCGTGTGTGGTTGTTCCATTTTGTTGCTGTTGTCTGTTATTGAAGCTGTCGAATACAGTGATTCTGCATCGCGCAAGTTAATTGCATATATTGTGAAGAAATCTTTTTTAAATGTATCTAGGCAAACACACCTTTAAACTGCTTATTTTCACTTTATATACAAAATTTCGGATAGTGTTAAACAAACATTCGTTGTTATTTCAACAAGAGTGTTCTTTGGAACACCTCACTCGTGTGTCACCTGCTGAAGCGTGACTGAAAAAGTGTGACGGACAGACAGACGTACGGACTGACAGACGACGGAGAAGTGATCTCTATGTGTCACCTATGCTTTACAGCAGGTGATACAAAAATCTAAGTCTCAGTAAAGATATGTTGTTAAATTAGTTTTATTGTTACCTTCAACTAGCCCTTTGTCTTGAAAATTTCGTGCCACTATGACACCAACTAATTAAGATTAAAAAAACTCAATACGAACTCGGTGTTTACATATTACATAAAATATGCATTTTTCCTTAATATTATTTCGAATATATTTTTGTTTGGTGAAAGTTGGAAATGTATGACTGATTTGTGTCACGTGCATTTTGTTCATATTTCATGTTCATTTAGATTCAATAACCTAATTTTTATCATGATTACCATCGTTACTACTACTATCATTATCCTGCAGTATACAGTTCTCGTCAGCATAAGAAGTTATTTCAAGAAAATGAAACAAAACAATCCCTCTTTTATATAAAATATATCATCAAATGCATCAATATCGTCCATTCAAATGTAATATAATATCAATGGCAATTGAAAACAAATTTAAAAAATGACACAGTCAAAAATATTTCTAAAACGGCGTCTTGAGTTCTCGACAATGAACTGAAATCGAGTCTGTTACGAGTATGGTGCACATATATATAGGCAAAATCTTTAAACAACAATTGCAATGAAGTTCTGTGTTTTTCTTCACAACACAGATTGGTGTGTAAAATTTAAGATGATCCAAATGAGAACAAAAAACACAATCACACTCACAGGGTGCCCTCCGAGTTTTGTAACTGGGGGCACAATTGCTATTTGAATAGTATACAAAAGGCTGGTTCTTACTCACTTTTAAATGACAAACGGAGCCTTTCTAGTCATTTCTTATTATAGCGTATTTTTGCCGGAGCTACCGCAAATGTCGGCTGCCAGGGCCCGCAAAAATTTGGATGGCGAATTTCGGCTACAAAAAATATCCATCCAAATTTTCGACCACCTTCCTATTTATTTCTTAGTTCGGACCATGTCCATCCCCTGCGTTGGCATGCTCTCCGTCCGATGTGTCTACGGTCTCCAAGCCTTGCCGAATACGATGAACCCTCTTTTCTCCTATTCCGTATTTAGTTTTTGCTGTGCGTACCCCGATCTCGCCAGAAGCAATGTGTCGAATGGCTTCCGCAGAAAGTTGCGTTTTTTCGGCATTTTGGTGTATGTCTCTTTTTTCAGCCTCACGCGTCAAGTCAGTCTGTATGCGGGTTATCTCCTGCAGGCGGTAAGCATGGCCATCACCGGTCAGGCTCGGATAAAGAGATGGAGGAGCTACTTCGTCCTTCATTTTTGTGTATTATATTATTCACATGTCTAGTTCAGTTAGAAGGGCAACCACTCCGGAAGCATGGGTCCGGGTCGTATCAAGCGTCTGAAAGTTGATAACATCTCCCATACCAGCGGTGATGAGAAATAATGTAAGAGGAATGAGAGCGTGGGGGCTTAGTTTTATAGTAACCTTCTTGATATTTACCATTAAGAGTGATGCCTACGCTTACATTAAGAAATAATGATCCATCACGTGGGGCCGTGGACAATGACATGGTGAGGATTCTTCCCTTTTTTGTCATTACGTAGCCCACTTTACTATGGCTCTTACCATCCGAGTTTGAACCGAATGACCATTCAAATTCCCCGCCCACTAAAGGTCCGCGCTCTTCTGCAATGATAGTTATTACGGGCTTGGGGATTTGACTTATTTTTGTGTCAACGTAGGTGACAAAATCTTTAAGGCGTCTCCATCCGTAGCGGAATCCGGACTGCGCCAACCTGGCCGAAATGGCGTCTGTTTGTTCTTTGACGGCCCCGATATTCATGATCCGACCCCCTCCAAATCTACATGGCCATCCTCTGTCTTCTTTAGATACCGAGACAGATCGGGGGCGAAGCAACAGCCCGCGTAGCTACCGCAGAGCCATATCCGCCGAATATGTTCATTTTATTCCAAGCACGACACTCATAGGCAAACCGTGGTTGTCTATGACAGAGCCACGCTCGTCTTTAATGGATGGATAGTGCGAGCTCTGATAGGGTGCCCGCCGGCAGCGCCTTGAACTTGGGGTTCGGAAATACCGAGGATTTGATCTCCCCGTATGACCAGCCGCCGACGGCGACAACAGCTAATAGACTACTAGGAGCCCTGTCTGAGGAGTTCTCAGAGGTGTTTAGCTGTTCAAGGTGGACGAATAACAGCTTGTTCGGGCTCAAATCTACCGGTCTGTCTCCTTCTACAGAACCCTCTATCCATCCATCTTTAAAACCTAGAAGATCGTACATCACATGGGGGTAATAGATTCTTGTGTCGCGAGGCATCGTCATAGAAGCCTTTCCCGTCTGTTCGTTTACTGTGACGGACAAATCAAACTTTTTTAATGCCGCAGCGAGAGCGTTGAAGGTCCACAATCCCGGCTTAACGACGTCGGCTACCGGCTCGTGGATGTTGTACCACCCTACGGTTTATATGATCGACCTAAACCCAATCCGGAGACGTCCGTCTCTTTTGTCGATTGCCTGTTGAAGGGAGGTCGGCTCTTTTGTAATATCGGTAATTGTGTGAAACATAGTTACTATTACAATGGAGGTTTTTACCTTCAACTCGGGAGCAATCTAAGACAGGATCGGCATATCCACGAAGGTTGGTAGCCGAAAACTTCACCAAGTATATGATGATCACGGTTGCTCACAACAACGTATTCTTCGCTAAAATGCCCAATATCTGGACGAGCTATAGGCTACCACAAGTCAAAAAAGAGGGAATAGCTTTAGCTTGGACGAGCACCCCACTGCAGTTTTGACACAATCAACTCAACTTTGCCGTATGATGCGCAATGGCCGGATGTGGAGTTTCGTTTAACGACCACCTGAACGGGGACGAGGCGCATAATTATCCCCTCCTCCAGTCGGTCTAGTTCTTTCACGTTTATTATACCACGGGGAGTATTTTGGAAGAAATGAAAGTAGCCCTCCCCCAGGATCCTTCCTGGAACCCTGTTAACAACACGTAGGAGAGCTTTCGAACGCATTTGCCAGGAATTTGTGGTCGACCCCCAGATAGACTGGCGTCAGAAAGAGTTTCCTAACAGTGCCGGCCTTGGAGACGTCCACACTAGAGGGTGTGTGGCTTGGACTCAAACGGACGTCCGTAATGATAGCCAACCAGTGGTAAGTAGGAATGTAGGAAATTGGGATCGCGAGCACATGACATTTGGTCAGGAGGTGTCAGGTGGCCGCTACTGTGTGACTGGCGACCCCCCAAGAAGGCTCACATTGAGTTCATAGAGCAAGATCCTGGCGTAGATGACGCTTGGAGCATGTTCGTGCTCGATAACTCGAAAGGCTTTACTCAAGTCGGCATGGAGCGCATTAACGACTCGATCCGCACCTATGTATGGGCTCTGCTAGGGGCTCAGGCGCAGACCAAGTCTAGGATCGGATTCGAGGCGCAGAAGCAGTTCTTAGCAAATGTGGAGGACGCTATTAACTCCCCAGTGGACATACCCTCTTCGATCATGCGCTATGAAAACGTGCTGCAATACGCCGGCAGCGAACTCAACATGGTCTTCGAAACGGGTTTATACATGGCCCCCAAAAACATGGCCCTAAACATTAATTCCGGCATCGTAGGGTACAACAATAATATCAAGATGGCTACGGCGGACCTAAACGTCGGAGAGGTGGGATGTAAACCATCATACGCCTATCGCGGCATCCACCAGCTTCCAAGACGGAAAAATTGCAGGGCCGCCAACTTCAGAACCCCAAACGCCGGCACCCATCACTAAAGTGTCCTCGAAGGCTCATGAAGAGGAAAACAGAGCTCTGGTTATAGGAGGGGTCACCATAGGGTTATTAGCCATCTGGCTAGCGCTTCATTAGCATCCAGTCGCGAGCTGCAACCAGGAGCAAACCTCCGACAGCTAAGAACAAAGCCCAGGTATTTTCTGCGAGCCAACCGACCGCTTTACCAGCTGCTGACAATAGCCAGGAGACAATGCTGCCTATAATGCCGGGTAGAGCAGCCGCAGCCTTACCAGCCAGTTTCGCTAGTAAACTACCTAGGGCTTTAAGCTGCTTTTTTACCCATTCTCCCGCTACATTGGATGGGGGTTTTGGTGGTTGGGCTTCACCCACTCCTCCAGTT
>CM037794.1:3354926-3380460 GCA_021229015.1 Solen grandis | reverse complement strand
TGTCAATTTTCCTTACAGAAATTGTCGTTTGTATATATGCTTATATAGAGCATATATAGTAAAATTAATTGTGGTCTTAGTCCTGATAGAGATTGCTTTTTGAGAGGGGGTGACCTACTTTCATTATTCGTAACTTTCTTACTATGCATGTTTTTGACTTGAAATTTTGCACAGTTGTTGTTTATAAACATATAAATATAATACACTGTTTATTTTAAAATATATAGAATATTAATCATATAATATTATATATACATTTAATATGTATTTTTAACCAGGTTTTCAACTAGTTGAAACCTGGTTATTAGAATGCCGAACGTCGGCGGGCGGGCGGGTGGGCGGGCGTCAAACTTTCGTTTCCGCTCAATAACTTAAAGTTAATTTTTTAAATGAGATAGTTTTTGATGGGTCCTTAAAGGAAGGTTGGGTTTTTTCAGGTTAATCGGGTCAAGGTCAAGGAAGGTTAAAAAAGATTTTTGTTTCTGCTCGATAACTTGGGTAAAAATGAAGGTATAACATTCATATTTAATAGGTAGATAGCTTATGGGAAGAGGAAGGTTTGGATTGCTTTTCAGGTAAATCAGGTCAAGGTCAAGGTCACAATGGCTAAAAATAGATATTTTGTTTCCTCTTGATATCTCGAGTTAGAATGAAGGTATAGCATTCATATTTGATAAGTAGATACCTTTAGGGAAGAGGAAGGTTGGAATTGCTTTTCAGGGAAAATGGATCAAGGTCAAGATAGCTATGACTAAAATATATTGGAAAATGGATCAAGGTCAAGATCACTATGACTAAAATATATTAGAAAATGGATCAAGGTCAAGGTCACTATGACTAAATATATATATATATATATATTTTTTTTTTTTCTTTTCTGTTTGATAGCGGCTTGCTATGAATGCTTTTGTTTTTATGCTTCACTTATGCTTTTCTTCATTTACATAGTTGCGGTGCCCTTGCTATCTTGACAAATATTATACAAATGTCTGATTGCTAGAATTGCTTAATAAACCTTCAATAAGAAATAAAATAAATGCATTTGTATCAGTTGTTGTTCGTCAAGATAGCAAACTTGACTCTGCCTCCTATAGGCGGGCACTGGAAACTAAACCACTATATTGAAACTTTAATGTAGAATAACCCTTTTGCATTAAGGCTTCACCATCCCATCCCATGATATTGAACATTATCGCATTGATGATAGACTTACACAGAGTGATATACTGGTTGTTCAAGAGACCTGGGCAAAATGTGATGATCAGATGGTCTATTATGAAATTATTGGTTTCCAAAATGCAGTGAGTGTATTCACCGATAAAGGAGGACACAGACCCCACTCAGGAACATTTATTTATGTGAAAAAAGAAGTTGAAGTGGTTTCAAGCAAGCAGCATACAGAACCAGGTATTGAGGGTGCAAGTTTGGTGGTCTCCAAGAACAGTGCTCACTATGAAATAATATCAATATACTGTCAGCCTCCGGAAATGTTGAAAAAATTCTAAGAATGTTATTAAGACTTCAATCCTTGAAAACAAACACTCTAATTGTTGGAGACTTCAACATCAACCACCTAGATTTATTAAAATGTGCTAAACTCAGGGATTCCATGAACAGTCACTTTAAAGCCAAACCTGTCATCCATACTGAAACGACTGATTATCACTCTGCTGTTGACCAGATCTACAGTACAGATCCCAAAACAAGAGGTGGCACTCTTGAAACATATTGGAGTGACCACAAAATGGTGTGGGCTGCCATATAAGTTAAGGTACTAATATTACTTGCTAACAGTGCATGCATATTTGTAAATATAACTTTTCTCTGTGTATCATTAATGTTGGTAATGGGGTCATTCATGTAATAGCTGCTAGTGTAGGAAGGTAAGATATGTATCATTTTAAAATCTGTATCAATCACTGTCTAACTAGAAAACTTATTTCTGTGTGATACTCATAATTTCATTTCTACTTTACTCATGACAGTGTCAGTTCTGTATAATAAGTGTAACCAGAAGCCAAATGCTTTAGTTCAGTTGTCTTGATTGTAGAGTTACGTCCCTTGACAGGTGATAAATGTAGTCTTTGGATAATTCCTGTAGGTTGCTTTTCATGTTTTAAAATATCCATAATTTCCTTGAACTAACATTTAATTTTGAATCTTGTATTTTACCCTGCATTGATATTGCAGGTCAGAGACAATTACCCTTTGACAATCTGATTTCACACCTTTGAGCTTGTTTTCATGTAACATATAGTGACACATTCTTTTATTTGCTTAAATTCTCCTTCTTCATTTCTGAATGCATTCTGCCCAAATCTACATAGTATGGCCAGTACATAGTGACTTGACCTATATTGTCAATTTAACCATATTTCTTAGAGTTATGACCCTTATTTACTCTTCATCCATGTAACATAAAGTATTAATGTTCTTTGGTGATCATTTTATAAATAAAATCTTCATTTCGAATTGGATTTTCCATGTTGAAAACCTGGTTTTGTGACAGTCCCTGTCGCTTTAAGCCTTGTTTTAGAATATTTTTCTAAAACAGACTGAAATAGACTGGTATCTACTTTCGGTTTGAAAGATAATGTTTACAATAGCCGTGACGTCATTTTGCCCCCCCCCCCCCCCCCCCCCCCCCAAAAAAAAAGAAAAGAAAATGGAGGAATTTTGCCAGAAATATGGAGCTTTGCTTGACAGCAAAATGGTAAAAAAAGAGAGAGACTGCCATCTATGGACAGGTTGTCTTAAACAAGGCCATGTCCAATTATGGGGTTGTCAAGGCCAAGTTTCCTGATGCAGTTTGGCGTACTGTCAATGTGCACAGATTGCGATATATGACACATCATAGGATTCTTCTGGGAAAACATGATTGTAATGTATCACATCTGTGCCATGAGCCACTGTGCATAAATGTGGAACACTTGAGCATTGAACCCCGTAATGTGAACATCAGGCAGCAGATATGTGTTCATCGGGACAGATGTTTTGGTCACGAAGGCTATCCCGATTGCCGTATTTGCTTGTGTAAGTATTTGACAAACTTTCTGGTAGTTCCTTTTTTTTTTTTTTTTAAATGGTCCTTTCTATTTTATATTAACTGTGTTGTATTGTATTGTGTTGTATTGTATTGTATTGTGCTTTGTTTTACCAATTCTAATTCTCTCTCTCTCTCTCTCTAACATCTCTCTCTCTCTCTTTTTCTCTCATGTCATTTACTTTTTAAGTATAAGTTATTTTTTAAGCAATGACCGTACCGTTTAATTGGAAGTGGTCAGTTTTCATGGTGTAGACAAATGTTTACATATGTCTGCATCATAAGAACTGGTTACTGCAATTAAAAGGCCCAGTAATTGCAATAAAAACAGAAAACGCATGTGATACATTTTAGCATTTTATTTACAGGCATCCGTGAAGACAATAGCATTCAAAACAGAGGAAGATAAAAGCCAGTTTAGGCTGACCTTAAAAAATTCATTGTTTGGAGTTACTTGACCCACATTTTTTTAGGTGGGTAGGTAGGTAGGTTTTTTTTTTGTTTTTTTTCATCTGACACAATAATTATGGAAAATTATACAACTAAAGTGAACATACCACATGATTAATCAAATACTTCGTATATTAAAAAAAATAGCATAGAAACTTGCCTATAAGACTATTTGTCATTAAGACAGGACCCTTTTCTCACTCCTGTAATCTGAGGGTTTTTGCTTTGACCCTTTTATAAGATGGGATAGGAAATCCAGAATGCATCATGAGCAGTACTGTTAATTCAGAATAATTTTCCTTAGTAAAAACTAGCTACTATGGATTTTAAACTAATATTGCTGTCTCTCATAAATGTGTTTATGTGACAAAAATTTAAACAAGTAATAATATAATTGTAAGAGTACTGTCACTCAGTCTCCTAAACGAAGTTTCTCCTTAGACAATCATACATGAATGGTTATTGAGAAATAAAGTCATAAGTAAAATTGAGGAGTGGGGCCTGACCCCCTGTTGACCCATGTGGACATCAAAGATGTACCATTAACCCTCATCATGAGGAACAAGAATATATATGATTTATTGGTGGGGGTCTGAGCAGTTTTTCAGATATGATGTTAAAAGTAACATTGAAAGGATGGGGACCTGACCTCTTGGTGACTCATGTGAACATGAAAGAAGTACTATTCAATCCATCTCATCATGAATAACAAGAATATATATGGTTTATGGGTGGGGATCTGAACAGTTTTTGAGATATAAAGTCATAAGTACAATTCAGTGGGTGGGGCCTAACCCTTTGGTGACCCATGTGAACATAAAATAAGTACTATTCAATCCATCTGATCATGAAGAACAAGAATTTATATGGTTTAGGGGTGGGGATCTGAACAGTTTTTGAGATATAAGGTCATAAGTAAAATTCAGTGGGTGGGGCCTGACCCTTTGGTGACCCATGTGAACATAAATAAGTACTATTCAATCCATCTCATCATGAGGAACAAGAATATATATGGTTTAGGGGTGGGGATCTGAACATTTTTTGAGATATAAGGTCATAAGTAAAATTGAAGGGATGGGGCCCGACCCCTGGGTGACCCCAAAAAATATATGATTCAAGGTTGAAAATTTGAAAGCTCAGGGTGATCTATTGTGATCCTGTGAGTGTCCGTCGTCCGTCGTACGTTGTGCGGCGTCAACAATTTAGTGTTTACACTCTGTCACCTTTATTTCTTAAGCAATCATCTTCAAACTTTAAGACAATGTTTATGACCATAATGTCACGATTGAGTCGATTATGACTTAGATCGGTCAATTAGGACAGGAGTTACATGTATGCACCTTTTAATATTAAAAAAATGCTAGATTTCACTTTGTTTACACTCTAGTATCTTCATCTTTTGAGCAATCATCTTCAAACTTTATGGCAATGCTTATGACCATAATGTCTCGATTGAGTTCGATTATGGCCGAGATCGGTCAATTAGGTCAGGAGTTATGCCCCTTTTAATATTCAAAAAATGCCATATTTCACTTTTACACTCTAGCATCTTCATCTTTTGAGCAATCATCTTCAAACTTTATGACAATGCTTATGACCATAATGTCTCGATTGAGTTCGATTATGGCTGAGATTGGTCAATTAGGTCAGGAGTTAAGCCCCTTTTAATACAAAAAAATGCAAGATTTCACTTTGTTTACTCTCTACCAACTTCATTTTTTTAAACAATCTTTTTTAAAATTTAAGACAATGTTTATGCCTATAATCTCGCAATCGGGTTCAATTATAACTGATATTGACTAGTTAATTTAGGAGTTATTCCCTTTTCACCATAAAAAAAGCCAGATTTCACTTTGTTTACACTCTAGCATCTTAATTTCTTAAGCAATCATCTTTCTCAGGTGAGCGATCAAGGGCCATCTTGGCCCTCTTGTTTTTTCAACTGCTATATACGATTGATCTAGCCAAAGAAAAGAAAAATCAGACACTTGAAAGACAAAAAAAAAAAATTGAGTCGCGGCGATTTTCATGAGTCGGTCGGGTAACTCCAAATAAAGAATTTTTTAAGGTCAGCCTTATTAAAATGTCTCTCTCTTTTTTTTTTCTCTAGGAATGCAGTTCATGACAGTTCATCATTTCACTGTTTTATTTAGAGGCAAAATTTGCATTTATTTTTCTCTTTTAGCAGAAGGGAGATAACTCATGAAGTTCTTTGTTGTGAATATGAATGATCATCTCCCCTTGATGTTGATGGTTTTGGATCCAGCTGTCCTCTTCTGTAGTCTGCTCTCATGCTATTTGTTTTCTTATACTGTAGGTGCTCATGCATTTGACGTCCTGTGGCCAGAAGCTTCTTCTTCTTTGTGGAATTCATTTCTGCATATTTTTTCTGATATTTCTCTTCAGAGTCCATTTGTTCTATTGCATTTCCTGTCCTCAATGACAATTTTACACCAACACGATCCAGTTTCTGTCTAGCACTTTAAGCAAGCCCGATGTTAAGCCTGTGGACTGTCGAAGCTAAGTGACCGTGGACATTTCTTGAGAAGTTAGAATTCTTTGGCAGTGATACACTTAGTGACCGGTTCATTCCTCACACTTTTGGGTGGTTGTGCCAAGTTTCATTTCTTCCACTGTTGAGACACTTAATTTCATCTTAATGATTTCCTGTAACAAGTCTTTATCATTTTTATCCATACACAGGCTGCTAATGCGATGAGTACTGAGGAACATGGATCTCATCCACCAGTTGTTTGATACTCCTCCTCTGCAGACGTAGGAATGGCGCCGACAACCTGAGCAGTCTCCATCAAAGCGTTTGATAGTGGCCTTAAGGTAGCGACAGTGGGTAATGGACAACTATCAAATTTACTCGTTTTGAATAACCTGAGTATAAACATAGTTAGTACAAAAGTTATACCCCTATCTTATGTCAAGATATCTGTTCTCAGAGTCGACAAAATATAATTAGTACCTTTGTTATTCCCCATATTGCACACATTTTTCGAAAATTTCGGACAGCGATATCTAAGTCATTTTTTCACTAAATAACTTCGTTTTTGTATTAAACTGTATCTATACAAATGAACTAGTGATCCGTGTCTTAAATTTCTTTTAAAATTTTCTGTTCAAAAGTTATTTAACTTAACTTTTTATTTTCGCTTCGAAACACGCCGCTCGTCAATTAATTAGCCATTGTAACAAAACTAAAACAATTATCGAAAAACTGAGACACGGATCACTAGACGGATCAAAGACCTTCCGACAGACGAAAACCGCTTTGAAATCGGACAACAATTAACTTTGTAATCACTGTCCAAACACCCCCACTACAAGCTAATTCCAGTGTGTGGAAAATTAGCTTGAAAGATAAAACGATCAAAATGTGCTAATTAAATGGGATTATCGTATAACTGTTCAGCCTTAATTAAATTCTTTTTGCTCAGTAGTTAAGCTGTTTGATACATCGTCCATTATTCACACTTTCTGAACATATAAGTACCTAAACTTTTAGTTTACATCCCATAAAATCATCTAGTGTCATAGTGCACATGGCATATAACACATAAAAAGTCACGTGACTATCTTCAAGCGTCGAGATAAGGGGCCCCACACAGGGAAATAATGGATACCGAAGCCGCACTAAGCCGAGCAGTCGTAGGGGCAGGGTATGATTGAAATGTGTTTTTTTGCATTTATTAATTACATATACCGTATTTTATTATTTGATATTATGCCTGTTTCAATATGATACATAATTAGGGTTTTGGTTAAGGTAGCACCATTGGGTAATAACGGTAAATTGCATCAAAACGGGTTTTTAACGGAATAAAATACTTCACACCTTCTTCTAATGATCTTTCAACCGGTCATTACCATTGTATCTTTTCAATAGTATTTAATATACTCAACATCTTAAAGTATTTGTCCTTTTATTTTATTTTGTTCTTGAGAATGTTATATTGATTTTTAACCTGCAATTGTTGGTTCGATTAAACTTTCGCGAAAATAAGGCTTTTGTATTATTTCATCTATTGTCTTTTACGTTGTACATCTTAAAAAATAATAATGATAATTGTCATTATGATACAAGATCTACAGCTTCAGTCATATTTTGTTCCATAGATTCCTCCACTTGATCTGCGAGTTCGTTCTGTCAATAGATAGACAAACTTATTAATTTTATTCAAAAATATATTTATGATTATGTGCCGTATCATACATTTATACCGAAATGCGTTTATAATCAATTATTGGATGAGACTATCGACGTGTTTTTGCTATTAATCAAAATACTATAACATTTTTTGTACTCCATTATAAGATGTAATCTGGAGTGTGTAAGCTTACTAGTACTAAGAGGTCATATTACAAGCATAACATTCTCTGGTCTCGCAAGTATGTATTGAGATTATTCAGACAGATTCTGGGTTGGTTTGCATATTTATAGCACCAATGTGTACATTTCATTCCTGAAACGCATCGGAACAATATTATCGTAATATCACGAGAGGTATTGTTTACACTAGTGCATATAAAACAAAGTGTTTCGAGGCCTAAGACTGTTTTACACAAAATTCATTTTATATATCTACTGGTGGCAGCTGTACGATCTAAAATATGTGTTCAGCTTGGCAAACGTAAATTTATGTAGCAATAATAGATTCAAATCATTATCACAAATTTAAAAAAATCATGAAATTAGGATACAATCTGAAACTGTTAAATGCGATTCCCGCTTCAACATTAAAAGAAAATGATTGATTTTTTAAATTAATTTATGGGCATGGTCCGTAATAGTTTGTCGAAAAGGCCTTTGTCATTGTAAAATTATTGCACGTGTATGATGGCTACACGCGGTCTCTTAGAGACCCAAATAGTAACAAATTAGAGGCCCGTTAGTTGTCAACATGTAGCCAGTTACACTAGGGACAGGAAGTCTATTACGTAATATACTAGGTGACAGCTCGGGCCCCGAGTACAGTAAACTGTGTGATATATGACCAAACGGCACACGGTAATAAAAGCACACGTGCAGTACACACAGGAAACCAGTTTTCAGGGGACACTGATTAACCCGACCCAGACAAATGAAGTCATAATCTATATAGACAATATTTTTAAACACAAAGTTTTTGTATTGTATTGTTGCAAAAGTAGTAAACAAAACTTTATATATGCCAATACGTTTCAATAAGGTTATTTTCAGTTAAAAGTATTCCCTCGCAATGGCTTTATTTTTATAAGCTTTTATTTGCAATGATATTTACACATACAATTAAAAAAAAAACCATTATAATTACTTATTTTAAGAAATCAATCTATTGTTATAGAAGTTTACAGTTTTGGTATATTGGGGTTCGTATATTGCATGTTAGCAGGATAAGAAACCGTTTATATGTAAGAAATGATGAGACAGTGTTGGTAAATAAGCAAACCAATCAAAAGTCCGATAAAACCCATACTTTTTTGTCGTGTCGTCACTGAACAGTTTCTTTTGAACTTTACTCTTTTTATTTCTTTTATTTCCCATATTTACTTCAGGTGATAATAAACATTAACCTGCTGCTAAAGTAACTGATAGTTATTTGACAAACGACAAACTAATATCTTCCTAGCGTATAAACTGATTTCCCTACACGGTGCCTCTGAAAGCCCCGCCTACTCGACATCACGTGATCGGAATAGCGGACTGCTTTTTCGGCTATATGGGGTCTGGTTATTCAGGGCCATAAATCGCATATTTTAAAGTGAGACATTGGATTTTTGTTTTCACAGATCATTAGAAGAAGGTGTGAAGTATTTTATTCCGTTAAAAACCCATTTTGATGCATTTTATCGTTATTACCCAATGTCGCTACCTTAAGGACAAGAGGTAACTCATTTTTATACGCCCATCTTAAGATGGGGCGTATTATGTGAACACTCACGGCGGGCGGGGAACATTTGTTGTCCGGGCTCTAACTTCAATACCATTTGCCCAATCCTTTTCAAACTTTCCACACATGTGCATGGCCATAATATCTAGGATGAGTTCGATATCCAGCATTATCGCGTGAATGACTTAGAAGTTATGGCCCTTGATGTACACAAAATACTTGAAATTGTGATTGTCCGGGCTCTAACTTCAATACCGTTTGCCCAATCCTTTTCAATCTTTTCACACATGTGCATGGCCATAAAATCGCGGATGAGTTCAATATCCAGCATTATCTCGTGAATGACTTAGAAGTTATGGCCCTTGACGTACACAAAATACTTGAAATTGTGATTGTCCGGGCTCTTACTTCAATACCGTTAGTCCAATCCTTTTCAATCTTTTCACACATGTGCATGGCCATAAAATCGCGGATGAGTTCGATATTCAGCATTATTGCGTGAATGACTTAGAAGTTATGGCCCTTGATGTACACAAAATACTTGATATTGTGATTTGTCTGGGCTCTAACTTCAATATTGTTTGCCCAATCCTCTTCAAACTTTCCACACATGTGCATTGCCATAATATCTTGGCTGAGTTCAATATCCAGCATTATCCCTTGATGTACACAACATACTTGAAAATTTGCTTGTCCCTAGTCCTTAGACCCTATGAGGTGTTGTCAGATCTTGCAGTTAATTAATGGAAATGTATCAACAGTTTTTTTTTTTATGATTAACATTCATTAACTAATGGGATTTTGGAAATATTTTGCCTATTTATGGACAGTAGCTTGTTTCTCTGAGCTATTTCTGAGAGTCCCCATACTATGATGGGCGTATTTTGTGGCAGTCCTGACCCTTGTTTATGCATTCAATATCACCAGTATGTTTGCCCATCATCTCCTTAAACACAAGACTACATCTTACCTTAACATCTTGAGCCAGTACTTTCTGCATCTGTTGTTTTGCTTCCTTTGTCCTTGCTGATGGAAACATACCAGGGCTGAAGTTGGCCTTTAAGCAGTGGCGAAATTGTGCAACACCTCGGTGTACAGGGTCTGCTTGTCGTTGGACTTCCCATAGTGGATTCAGCATTTTCATTGCCGCCCTTATTCCATCTGCTGACCTGGCGTCTCCGTCTGTGGTGAAGTACTTGATGAACGCGCCCTGGACTCCAATCTGTTCACCGACTGATTTTCCTAGCTCAAACTCTGACAGCGGTGCCTGGGGATGAATGTTTGCAGTGCAGTCTGCATGGCCGTCTGGGCATTTGACGTCAAACCCTTGACCCCGCAGCCATGCGCCAGTCCAACACAGTTTGTTTTGGACTGCTGCTGCTGCAACAATATACTGGTGGTGTGTCATAGTTTCACATGCTATGCCAATTGACTGAGAGGCATTTTGACCGGCCTTCTTCCGACTGGAAATAGTGGTGCTGTTGTACCTTCCATCCATGGCTATGTTTATCGTTCCCTCTGGATTGCTGTCCATTACCATTTGTGCCTTAGCAGCCATGTCTTCATCATTCAGTTCTTTGATAGCCTTCCCTACTTTTTTAGCTGTTCTCTGCATGCTGCTGGAGGCTGGAGGCGGGATGTCCATAGCAGATAGTAGGTACCGACATCGCGTGTTACCCATCCGGGTGTCCTGCATCCCAACTGCCAGTCCTAGGCTTGGTGCTGCAGCATTTGGCCCACGGTTAGGAGATTTAACCTCATGGTACAGCTTCTTCATGGGTGAGATGTAGTTGCATTTTGTGCATTTTAGGGCAACTTTCCAGCAAATGCCTATTTTTCTCTCCTCTCCCACCACTAAATTAGGCTTGTCACAATTGACTGACTCTTGATGACCAAGATATGCTTCATTGTAGGCTATTGAAGTCATATCACTTTCCATAAGTCTCATGCCCGAAGTTAATGCCGCTTTCTGCTCTTCCAGATCAGATGCCTGGGAGTGGGAAGACGTCTGTGCTGGCCGAAGACTTCTGTGCTGTGGACTTCCTGTGCCTTCTGGATTGGACCTTGGTCTCAAACATCTCTCAGATGGAGTCAGTGTGGATGATGTAGATGCCTGATCTTCAGTGTCCCAGGATGGAGATTCAGTCAATTTCAAGCCCTTGTTCCATGGAATGTTACCAGTTTTGAACCGTGTCGCCTTGTCACCTCTCATTGTGTTGATGTAAGTTGTGATTTTTTTTAATGAGCATTCTGGTGAAAATCAGCCCTATATATACTGAAAATGCCCACCAAAGAATGCTGACATGTGCCAGAGATGGTGACACTGGCATTTGAAAGATGCAGTGACAATTGTATGTCACCCAATGTACCTGTGTATTCACCCAGTGTATCCGTGTGTGTGTGGGGGGGGGGGGCATGTGGCATTTGGCTACCCAGACTTCCTGTGGGGACAGCAGTGGCCTGTTTCATAGCAGTATAGCTTCCCAGTCCTTAGGAGTAGAATGTTCATCTATGTCTCATTTTAAAGTAAAAAGTATATTCTTTCAAATGTTCTTTTAAATGAATAAAATTTGACAGGCTGAGATTTTTATTTTTTTTATATTTTTGTTGTTGTTTTTTATAATTATTTAAAAATTCTAAAATTGGTACTAAAAATAATAACAAGATTTTTGAGTAAAAGATAAGGTTTTATTATCATTTTTTTACATTTTCTAATACATATTAGTTCATAAAACACACATTTTTTTGTTTCATTGAAAAATTCCCATAAATAAGGAAGTTATTAACATTTCAGTGTTGGCCATGTAAGCTAGACTGTATTTGTAACTGCAGTTATTTTGGCTATACACCTATCTTACATAAAATGCTGTATTTTGATAAATTGATAGAATATTTTGCTCAAAATTCATATAATGGCTCAGTATACAATTTGCATTTTTAGACACTTTTTGAATTTTTTTGTACTAAATAGGACTAAGACCACAATTACCTGCCCTCGGTTACCCTGTATCCGGATGTGCCTACACAGAAAATAGTGACCATATTACCCTATTTAATGCTGAATTATGGTGAGTTTCTGACTGAAAGACATGCAATAAAGGATTAAATCCAATAGAACACAGTTAAAATAGTCAGAAAATGCCCAATTATGGGGCCTTATTGCACAAAAAACTTAAAAGTTGAGCATTGCTGAGAGGGAAATTTTTGAGAAAATTGGTGTGAAATGGCCGACCTGTGGATTAAATTCATACGTATGTTATTTAGCCTTAAATAGGTAAAAAAGTAGTCGGATTATCCCATGTTTAAAATGGACAGAATTATTTCTCTTGAATAGATCTATCTAATGAGGGTAAGTTTTGATGTCAATTTTCTTTACAGAAATTGTCGTTTGTACATATGCTTATATAAAACATATAGTAAAATTAATTGTGGTCTTAGTCCATCTGATGCTTTTCTATTCGTTTGCTTCAAATATGCTTACACAAGGCAGGAAGAAACAGGTAAACGATTTTTAAAAATAAACACTGAATGGATACCTAACACTGCATGCGAACCAAATGTCAGGCATTTGTCACGCAATAATTGACGATCTGGAAGTTGAGATTGTCTGTAACGGCACCAAGGTTGTCAGAGGTATTTTAGACAATGTTTAGACAGCGGTAGAGTCAATAGCATCCAATTCCATTTTAACCGAACATGTTAACCAGTAAATACATAGTTTGTTTTAATTCAATAATTTAAAGTGTTAAATCTTTGGATCAGGAAGATCAAATATGATTGAATGTTTTTTGTTTTTTTTAATTGATGAGGAGCTAATGATAAATCCTGCATGATAAATTGACATTGTTGCATACAAGAACAGCAGGCTCATATACCAGTAAGTATATGTACTGTTATTTCAATTCCAAAATTAAGTTGATGAAAAAAAGCAATTTACTTTATTTTGATGGAGTAACCATATTTTCATTACTCAATTAAAATTGTGAAAACCCAATTCCTTGAAAAGTTGTTGAGTAAATACCCAATTGATCTAAAACCTTATCTGTAACCCTGGTATCATCTTGTCATGTTGTGTTATTATGAAAATGTTGGTGTCCATGATCCATAGCTTAAATATCTCAAAAATAAAACATAATAATAATAACTAAGGCTATATCCATATCTGATTACAAAGTTGACTGACTTGACACTCACCAAAAATGTACACAGAATAAAAATAGTGTCTCCCTTATGAAATGTTTTGACAATTGTTTCACAATATAGATTTGCCTTAATCAGTCCCCACGTCCTTACCCAAACTTTGTGACGCACATGGATATATTTTTCCTGACTTGAACTTGTGCACCTGGGTATTTTCATTGAATCACTATTGACTTTGACAGAGTTATGGACCTTTGTTTGGGAAAAGTATGGAATTTTGTGTTTGTGATGTGCAAAAAGTATTAATTTGTACTACAGACTACAGACACACTTCATGGGTATATTATTCAGGAAAAGATCTTGTGCATATGGGTATTTTCATCCAGTCATAATTGGCCAAGTTTCACTGAGATTGGCCCTTATTTTTGCCTGGGAAATACCAATCCACTTATTCAGCAGCATAGAAAATAAGAAAGATATGGGACAAAGTGACAAGTGGGGGCATCTGTGTCCTGTGGACATATTTCTAGTTAAACTATGATCTAAGATGAAAATTATGTCAGACTTTGCGAAAGTCTCAAAAATCTGTCAGGCATTTGGTCTGACAATGAATAAGCATGGAAATTCTGTTGGACCGAAAAAAAATCTGCTGGACCAAAAAACAAAAGAGAAAAAATAGCAAATTATACAGTTATTGTCTTTCTAGCCAATTAATTGAATTAAAATTTTTAACACAGTGATTTGTGCATATTTATTCCACTTTGAAGTAACTTCATTAGCTAAGATTAAAAGAAATTCAATCACAAAAAGGAATACCAAAATAGCATATCACCATGTCTCTAAAGAGCCAGCACAAGTTGAAGTCTATTAAGAATGTACAATGTAAAACGCTAAAGCATATCAGGATTCAACATTTCCCTCATTTCAGGAGTTATGGCCCTTGAATGACAAAAAATGGCCAATTTTCTCTTTGTGTACTGTACACTCTACCATCTTCATTTCTTAAGCAATCTTCTTCAAACTTAATGACAATGTTTATAGCCATAATGTCTTGCCTAAGTTTGATTATGGCTGACATCTTTCCTTTAGGTCAGGAATTATGGCCTTTGAATGATAAAAATATGCCAGACTTCACTTTGTGTACACTCTAAAATCTTCATTTCTTGAACAATCTGGAATTACAATTATTTTTCTGTACCTCTGCATGGATTTTGTATTCAGTATGACTTTATGTAAAAAAAAGGCAATGAAAGCATTATTTCTCAGGTGAGCGATTCAGGGCCATACTAGAAATACCAGTACCATTGTTGATACTCAAGACATTTGAAAAATCTCAAAATTCTCAAATGATCATTGAGTATTCCAGGCATCAGGCTGCATTCAATCCCCTTCCTCAAAGGTAGTAATAACTTACTTTCACCGTTGATATATGTGCATTTGCTTACATAATGCTACAAATTATACAAAAGGGTTAGATTCATATTTTGCATGTGGTTCAGTTTTACTTGATAAAGCTCCAGTGAAGTTTCTTCTATATTGATAATTGCATTTTACATTATATTTTAAAGGATGTTTCTAGAATAAAACTGAAGTTTTATAATCCACAAACCTAAAAATAGTCAAATAAGACTTTAAGGATTGTACTCCTGCATTAAGGTCACATGGTCATATTGCATTGACTCATTATTTTTTTATATGCCCAGAGGGTGGTATTGCAGAGTTTTTTTTTCCTTTTTTATCAGGGACCGATAGTAGGCGCCTTCCCCTCAGAAAAACACTTGAAATTTGTGCACTTTTCCTGAAGTTTGCATCTTACCCAAGGATTTTTCTTTTTCCAATGAAATAATGAAAAAAAGGCACTATCTTCCCCAAAATGTGATATGAAGGCCACTTCCCCAACATCTGAAAGAAGGCCAGTATTGTTGTCCATCTGTTTGTCTGTCCATCTGCCTGCAGAACCTTGTGAATGCAACTTCTCCTACACTACTGAAGTGTTTGGTTCAAATTTATCAACAAAATTTGCCTTTATATATAAATATGATTGAAGGCTAAATTTTGCACTCGTATGAAACTTAAGAGTTATGGCCCTTTCTCACTTTTGTACCATTTCATACTTTATCGTGTCCGGCCTTATTTGTGTCTTATTGTCTGCAGTTGTGGTTAATTTCTTTATTCTTGTATTTTGTAGAACTGCAGTTTGCCAGAATCTGATGATTTTCATGTAAAAGTTATGCCAGATAAAGGTAAGTTTTCATCAAATATATATGCTTGAAATTGACACACTTTGAGGTTTGATGATCAAAAATGGATACAATAGCGTTTGTCCTGAAGTTTCTTGATTATGTATTGAAGAATTTAAAAATAAAAAGAAATAAAACCCTAGGGCAGTTGTTCAACAGCTGATAAGGTATGTAGACCTATACCTATGCCAGCTTAAATCATAAGGTCACACTTAAAAAATAAAAATTATGAGTGCACTTCTACCCTCAACATTTCTCCTCCTGCTTTCTGTGTTTACATGGCATGCATGGGTACTGAAAACTTTTTTTTTGCAGATATTCTTTACAACCTTCAGACTAGTGACTTTTTTTTATCTGATAACCTTTATATAGAATGAAATTAAAAAGTAAGTCGACACTACAATTCCATATTCCAGTGCTTCTTTTCAGAGTGCTGTTCCAAGTCTTAACAATGTAAGGTCAAAGTCATATATTGAGAAATGAAAGCAGTTTTCACTTTGATCTTACCTTTTGAATAAACCCTTTAACTAGGGCATAAGGTTTTGCAAACACAACATCTTGTTTTTTTGGTGTCTAGCCTTTGTTACATTGTAGGCCGTGAGTCTGTAAAAGAATATCTGAATCAGGCATTCCTTACAGCCGAATAGAGAAGAGAAGAAATGTTTTTCATGCATCACTAGTTGTTTGAGTTCAAATGTAACCAAAACCATTTTGTTGATACACTAACAGGGAGAGGAGTGTTTGCAAAAAGACAGTTTGAGAAAGGTGTCCATCTTCTCCATTATGGTGGACAATGCTTATATGAGGAACCCGGACCTGAGAAGGATGACAGTTACCTGTTTGAATGTCATTTCAATGGAAAGAAGCTATGGTAAATGAAAACTTTTTAATAATAGTAAAGAAAATAATGATATTGGTCAGAGATGTAAACCCCCCCCCCCCCCGATCTTTTGATTGGCGGGGGTGGGGGGGACGCATGACACATATTGTTTTTGATGTCTGCTGTTGTACCTTGTGATCATAACCTTGACCTTTGATCTATTTTTGTAAAAATCTTTAAATGCCAATAATTTGTGAACCAGTGGACATACATTTCTTATATGTTCCCTCTGAAAAGGTTTGCGATAAACATCAACAAGGTTTGATGGCTACTGTATCTTTAAATCAATTTGATTTATTGATTGGTTTGCCTTATGAGTTTAGAAGTTTAACTACATGAAAGCAATATATATACAATGGGATCAATTTAATGCCTTTATGCAAGTTCTCGCTAATTGAACAATTTAAATTTTCTTCGATGATAACTGCACTGCAGGTTTGTTTTTTTTCCTTGTTTGCATTTTCGCAAATTCCCCTTCTTTATGTTTTTGGTTTTTTTATACGCCGCCGGAGGCGGTCGTACATGTATATTGGCGTCATCTTCTCCGTCTGTCCGTCCGTCCGTACGTCCGTACGTCCGTATCTTGTGAACGCAACTCCTCCTACGTTTCAGAATTAAATTTTTCAAAACTTGGTCAATGTCATTACTATAATGGGTAGATGTGCATGAAGTGGCGATTTTCCGGTTCATTGATTTTTACAAGATTTATGTCCCTTTGAAACTTAGTCTCTGTAGCTGAATGATATTGCAGCCTTGTGAACGCAAGTCCTCCTACATTTCTGAATGAATCTTTTCAAAACTTGGTCAGTGTCATTACTATAATGGGTAGATGTGCATGAAGTGGCGATTTTCCGGTTCATTGATTTTTACATGATTTGTGTCCCTTTGAAACTTAGTCTCTGTAGTTGTGATATTGCAGCCTTGTGAAGAACTCCTCCTACATTTCTGAATGAATCTTTTCAAAACTTGGTCAATATCATTACTATAATGGGTAGATGTGCATGAAGTGGTGATTTTAGGTTCATTGATTTTTACATGATTTGTGTCCCTTGAAACTTAGTCTCTGTAGCTGTTTGATATTGCAGCCTTGTGAACGTAACTCCTCCTACATTTCTGAATGAATCTTTTCAAAACTTGGTCAATATCATTACTATAATGGGTAGATGTGCATGAAGTGGTGATTTTCCGGTACATTAATTTTTGCAAGATTTGTGTCCCCTGAAACTTAGTCTTTTTAGCTGATTGATATTTCAGCTTTGGGAATGCAATTTCTTGTATGTTTCTGACCTAATCTTTTCAAAACTTGGGCAATGTCATTACTATACTGGGTAGATATGCACAAAGCAGGGGCTTTGATTTTCATCAATATTTGCAATAGTTATGCCTTTCTAAACATGGTCTCTTTAAAACACAACTCAAGTTTCTAAACAGGTAAAAGTGCATAAGGCAAGGATTTTCTGGTACAGTGATTTTTGCAAGAGTTATGGGGAGAAAGAAAAAAGGATTCAAATTGATACTGCTATTTGACCTACTGTCATATTGGAAGCATTTTTAGGGTTCTATCTCTGTGCAGCTAAATTAATTGGTCTTACAGATTTCATTATGAGGTTATGCTTACAGAAATGTTAAATGCAATAATTAAAAGACCCCTCTTGGTCTTTATATTTTGTGGCGGCGTATATTGTGGCATCACTGGCACTCTTGTTTTTTTTCATGTTCACATTGTGGGCCACTAAATAATTTGGTGGGCTCCTGAATCCCAAAAGCTAGTAGTCCACTCGGGCAACCAGATCAAAAAATTTAATTTCCATCCCTGCAATGGGTGTACCCTATAGAAATTTGACCATAAACAATAATCATGCTGGCTTTTGGATATTATTTCAAACACTGAGACTATGAAGAACAAGAGTTATTGCAAATCTGGCCATTTTATTTTTGGCTTTTCTGTGACAAAGCAATACGTGAGAGGGGGTGGTAGTAATTTATCACCTATAGTGATAATTAAGTCTCTCAAACGAAGTTTCATGTTATTATTTCTTCTTCTTTATCATCTTTTTAGCTCACCTGAGCACAATGTGCTCATGGTGAGCTATTAGGATTACCCCAAGTCCGTTGTTGTCAGTCATGCGGCGTCAACAATTTGCTTTAAATGATATCTCTGTAACCGCTGGACAGAATTTGACTAAACTTGGCAAGTGTGATCCTTGGGTGAACCTAAATAACAAAAGTTGCTAAAAATAACACTTGATCCATGTAGAACTATGGTTGCCATGGCAACAGAAAGAAAAAAATATGAAAACTCCTTCAAAACTACTGGCCAGATTTCAAAATGTTTTGGTACAGATGTTCCTTGGGTTACCCTCTACCAAGAATGCTAAAATTATTTCAGTCCGTAAAAACATGGCCTGCAGGGGCAGGGCTAATTTGGCTTATATGTATATAGTGAAACCTTTAAACAACATCTCTGAATCCGCTGGACAGAATTTAATTAAACTTGGCACTGATGATTCGTAGGTGAACCTTCACAAAAGTTGCTAAAATAAACTTGATCCATGTAGAACTGGTTGCCATGGCAACAGAAAGAAAAAAAACTATGAAAACTTTTGAAAATCATCTCTGTCAAAACTTCTGGCCAAATTTCTAAATGTTTTAGTATAGTTATTCCTTGGGTAACCAACCCTCTACCAATATTGCGAAAAAATTATTCAGATCTGTGAAAAACATGGCCTTCAGGGGCAGGACTAATTTTGCCTTATATGTATATTGTGAAACCTTTAAACGACATCTTCTGACACCACTGGACAGAATTTGATTAAACTTGACACTGATGATCCTTAGGTGAACCTTCACAAAAGTTGCTAAAATAAACCTGATCCATGTAGAACTCTGGTTGCAGCGTTTTTGTTTTTTTTTCCAATTGGGAAAGCTAGGGTCCTGTTCCCCTACAATTGGGAAATTTTCGCATGGTAAAATCTTTAAATTAGGGGAAAAAATAGTCGCGAAATCATAGAAATTAAATTTTCTGCATTTGAAATTATTATTATTATTTGAAGACTAATAACATATCACTTCAATCTGATCATCACTGGACTTCAAAAAGGTTTTAAACAAATATGACTCTGATGAACAATGATTTATTAATCCCCAACCGCAAGTGGGAGGGGGGTTATAGGAATGGCCTTCATCTGTCCGTCCGTACACACGTAGGGGTACTTACGGGGCTAGGGAACAATGGGTTAGGGTTAGCAGCCTTTGATCTTTTCTCTTAAGTGGCTAAAATTGTCTCTTAGGTGGCTAAAAGAACAATAGAAAGAACAATAGGATAGCCACACAAGTATACCTGCGTTATTTTTTTTCTTTTTTTTTGAGTTATTCCCTTTTTCAGACTTAATTTTTGTCCAGAGCATAACTCGCAAAGTATTTGAGGTATCAACTTGATACTTCATAGGTGGATAGATCTCATTGAGGAGGAGTGCAGTGCACAAGAATGATAACTCTACCTTTCATAATTTTTGAGTTATTGCCCTTTATTATTTTTCAGACTTACTTTTTGTCCGGAGCATAACTCCAAAAGTATTTGAGGTATCAACTTGATACTTTATAGTTGAATAGATCTCATTGAGGAGGAGTGCAGTGCACAAGAATGATAACTCTACCTTTCATATTTTCTGAGTTATTGCCCTTTGTTATTTTTCAGACTTAATTTTTGTCCAGAGCATAACTCGAAAAGTATTTGAGGTATCAACTTGATACTTCATAGGTGGATAGATCTCATTGAGGAAATGTGCAGTGCACAAGAATGATAACTCAACCTTTCATAATGTTTTGGTTATTGTCCTTTGTTATTTTTCAGGCTTAATTTTTATCACAGTGACCTTGACATTTTACCTGTAGACCTCAAAATAGAGGAATTAGTAGGTCTTCACATGGTTTCATATCTATAATTACTTTAAGCAGTCTTCATTACTAAAAATTTTCTTTTAAAAATGAAATATTCTTCTCTCCAACACATCTTCTAGAGAGCAAGCGTGCGGCTGGGGATGGCCATGTCAACATAGCTCTTGTTATATTTGGATCTACATCAAATTCTTATGCATCATGCTTGATCAATTGCTGCTCCAGTCCTTTTCATGGTCCGTATAATAAACTTTATTGCTGTCACCATCTGGAATAATCCTTTGACTTTGATGTTTTGTTTCACCTTTTTTTTTTTTTAAAAGTAAGGTTTGAACTGATTTTGATAGTTTTGTTGTTTGAAATGTAGTTTAATTGTTGAATTGATTGTAGCATAATTGATGTCATCTTTTATGAGTTGAGAAATCCATTTTCAAATGGATACACTATTTCAAGAAAAAAATTACATATACCTATGGATAAGGCACACTCCGTCCAGAAAACTTAAAAAATAATTTATAAATCCTGCACCTTATCTGCTGATGTATACAGAACATGAAATAGTTGGATAAATAATATTGTACCAAACGAGCATTTGCTACTCTACTTTAGATTGTTGTAACAAACTGTGAAAATAGAAAATTCCATCATTGTCGAGACAGGATAGAAACAATTCATTAAAAATGGAACTGTAGTTCCCTGCTTAGTGCTCAGCATATATACAGGGTAGTTCCAGACACCGTGTTCTCCAATATACTTAAGCATAATTTCGGGGTCAAATTTGAGTATCATACACAAATCCCTATTGAAACCAAATGGCATAGTTTAGTACTAGTATGAAAATCAGATTTAAGTACCATTTTTATTTTTGAGAACATGCGGCTGGCCCGGTGTCAGGATAATGTGACTAGACGTTGTTTCACGGTGTGATACTGCTGTGTGGCATCACTACACCTTCTCAAGTAGACATAGTCTCCAAATGACTAAAATACAATTGGTGGGATGTTAACAATATAGAAACATGCTGATACTGTTCAAGTAAGATCTTGAATTAGTTGTTTTGTATGTCTTAAGAGTCAAAAATAAAGTAAATTTTATATGTATTTGTAATCAAATGATGGAAATAGTAAAAAAAAAGTAAAGAAAATATTTTTTAAAGGCAGAAATGTAAACTTAAGTGTTAACCGTAAAAAAGATGGGTTGGTCAGGAAACCAGAAACAGAAGTAATTTTTTTTGCCAAATCTATTCATTCTGCAGTAGAAACTTTTCATTTGATATATTCATAGAGAAAGACATAACGATTTAAGGAAATATTTTTTTTTTCTATGGAGATCACAGAGTATGACTGCTTTAAGGTAAAAAATGGTGTTATTTTTTTGTGCTGGTTCTTTTGGAGGAAGTATTTTTTTTATTAAAAAGAAAGGAGATGAAAATGATACAAATGATACAAAAATAAAAACGATGGTTATCATTTTCAGTCTAATGTATATTTATCAGATCTTGTACAAAAATCAGCAGAGTATGGGAATGAGGATGACCAGACACCACCACCTGAGCCAGTGTTGTTAACTGTAGAGAAGCCATCCTCACCAAAAGGTAAAAAAAAAATACTGTGAGGGCTGTAACTGCCATTTACAAGGGAAGTTTGAAATACAAAATGTTGCTTAATTATGCCCCCCTTCAAAGAAGAGGGGGCATATTGCTTTGCACATGTCCGTAGACCAAACAGTTTCCAATCAATAACTGGGCCTAGGAACTTCAAACTTAGTCTGGAGATTGATCATGACCAGTAGATGAACCCTATTTGTTTTTGGAGACACTTGGTCAAAGGTCAAGGTCACAGTGACCTTCATTTACTGGGCTTGAATTTGAAAATGGTAACCAAGCTGTTTCCGATCAATCAATAACTTGAGAACGCCTGGGCCTAGGAACTTCAAACTTAGTATGGAGATTGGTCATTACCAGTAGATGAACCCTAATGTTTTTGGAGTCACCTGGTCAAAGGTCAAGGTAACAGTGACCTTGATTTACTGGGCTTGATTTTGAAAATGGTGACCAAGCTGTTTCCGAACAATAACTTGAGAATGCCTGGGCCTAGGAACTTCAAACTTAGTATGGAGATTGGTCATGATCAGTAGATGAACCCTATTGATTTTTGGGTCCCTAGGTCAAAGGTCAAGATCACAGTGACCTTGACTTACTGGGATTTTATGTTAAAATGGTGAAAACCATTTCCGATCAATAACTTAAGAACACCTGGGCCTAGGAACTTCAAACTTAGTATGGAGATTGTGCATGACCAGTAAATGACCCCTTTTGATTTAGGGGTAACTAGGTCAAAGGTCAAGGTCACTGACATTGAATGCTGAAATAAGATTCTGATCAAAATGGCTTCTGGTCAAATCCTTTTCAGCAGACTTTTTTCTTTTCATAAAATTTCCAATTCATTGACATTTATTTCAGTAAAGATAAAGTTTCATCCTTAAGCAGTGTTAGTAATTATCAGTAGTAAACCTTCACCAAGATAAGTTTTGAACTTTGTAACATGCCCACGTTATAAAGCCAAACGTCATACATATAATATATAGCTATATAAATATTATGGCATATGAGGGGGGCATATGTTTTACAAACATTTGTTTTTGGTCACATTGAGATACCATGCCACATAAAACCAAGTCCCTCAAAGGTAAAGGTCACACTGGAGGTAAACTGTTATGTTATCTATCAGTTATGCATATAGTGTGTATTTGGTTGTGACAAGACATTTACTTTGCCTTGCATAGAGGGATTTTTTTTTTAATATTGATTTAGCAAAAACTTATGATACATGTAGATATGTTAAGCAGAAGACCCATGTCCATATGTAGAAAGTCAAGTCACACTTTGATCAGTTTAACAAGACTCACAATCACTCACTAGTATACATCAACAACGTTTTCCAGTTAGAAATTTTGTCATGGAAAGCAGTGTCTAATACTTAATGATATGTTTATTATTCATGGCCAGTTTATACTTATATTTCATATAAATTTTGAATATTTTTTTATTTCACCTGAGCAAGTGCTCAAAGGTGAGCTATTGTGACTGAATGGCCCTCATTAAGAAATAATTAATGACATCTCCAAAATCCCTAGGTACATTATTAACTTCACAGTCTTTATCTCCAAATCAGGAAATAGTTTGGTTCAGATGTTTTTAAGGAAATGAGATTGTTCAAATTATTCTGATTTTAAAAACATGGCCGTTGTGGAAGGAGTTAGTTTGCCTTCTCTTTGAAGAAAAAGTTTAGCTATTAGTTGTCTTTGTTGTGCAAAAACTTTAATGTATCCCATTACACAAATACATTTGAAGGTATCAACAAGAAACTTGGAATACTTCATAATCATGTCAAGGCACAGTTGTAAGACATGGGGCATCATTCTGACAGCTATATTTTCAGAGTTATGCCCTTGTTTAACTTAGAATTTTGTTGTCAATATGTAAAACAGACAATCGTTGGCATTGCTCTGCGGAGCTCTTGTTTTTAGATTGTCTATGTCGAAGAAAAAGTTGAGCTTTTATGAGTCGTCATTATGGGTCATCGTCCTGCAAAACCTTAAATTAAACAAGTGTTAGCTTCCGCATGCAATGCTCTTGTTACAAAGTTTTAAGGGTGGTATACTGGAATCAGCTTGTCTGTTTGTCTGTCCGACCATCCTTCTGTTGGATTTTTGTCAGGTATTTTGAGGTATTTTCAATAACCTTGACATACACAACTGTGATATAATCCTTCCTTGAGAAAGGCCATCTGGATAATTGAAGGCACCAAACTGAGTGGCATTACAGTGATAGTCTTTACTTCTGTGATTGGTTTAAGAAAGTAATGCTCCATTTTCATTTAAGTAATATAAAATTGAATTTGAAGAACATTTTTAATATTTATACTTCGTTACCTAGTGATGCATCTCTAAGGTAGTGACTGTAAAATTGCACCTCATACTTCATTGCAGTTGCTTACGTAAATATTTGAAGGCAGTACTTTATATGTTTTTCATTCTTAATAAAGTTACAGAAGGCGTAAGGAGGATACGATGGAGTACTGAGGAGTAGAGAAATTTCCGTGAAGCATTCAAAACACAGAATTCAACAAAAAATGAACCTGTTCCTGTTGTCAGAGGAAATAAGGAGAACAAAGAAGATATACAAGAGCCTTCAGGATTGTTCTGAAGCAGTTTTAAGATAAAATGAACAATATTATTCTGATATTGAGATTACTGTTCTTGGTAAAATCAAGAAATATTGTACAAGTTCCCCCCTGTACTCAAAGATCATGTATTTGCTTCTTTCTGAAATCTTGAACTTGTAGTTAACCTTTTTTTTTATTTTGATACAGTTAACATGTTTTTTTGTTTTTTTTTGGGGGGGGGTTGTTTGTCTGAAAAAAAAAGTTCTGTAGTTTGTAGTTTCCATACAGTTTTTCTAAAATACTGCCGTTTAATGTTATTTTAATAAACGTTTTTGTAATTTAACTGGAAACTCTCATTACTGCAAGATGCAGTGATGTTGTTAGTGCTGTTAATCAAAGAACAGATGGGCTCTTGTGACATCCTGGTGGCATACATCAGACTGTTACGTTCATTGTTTTTCTTTCAGTATACAATATCTTATATGTATGCCTATGAAAATAATGTAACCAAATCACATTTTTCTTGTCTTGTCATGCAGATACAAAGCAACACATTGATGAAGAATTTAAGTAAATCTGTGTACAAAATGTAAGATTGATTTATATGTAATCTTTTGTTGTATCTCCTGTTAGAGTCTACATTCAAGATATGTTGTTAAAACTACTACTATATAATTTTGCACAGTTAACTCAGGTTATAAAAATATTCACTGGACTTTGATATTAATATTGGTGCATCTGAATATGGTTACAAGCGATCTTACTCAACACGATGAATCTGTCCAAGTACTATTGATCTCCAAAATCATGTTCTCTATCCAAAAACAAACATTGGCTCC
>CM037794.1:3304826-3354826 GCA_021229015.1 Solen grandis | reverse complement strand
TTGTGAATTGATACCAATGTATATTGACAGTGTAATCCGAAGGTCTTGACCAAGTCCACGAACCGCTGAGAGAGGTAAGTTCAAGTTGTAGAGTGTTGTTTTCATATTAATTTCAAAGAAATGTAACATACTCATTTTTAATCTTTATAAATACATGGGATACTTTGCATTGTAGATGACTGAAATTATGATAAACACCAGACACGTTATACATAGTGAATGATAAAATGCCTTTATCACATATATGAAGTGAATGCCTTCTTATTAAATGATACAATAACAAACAAAAAGGAACACCATTAAATATACATAAAGAAATACAAAAGTAAAAAAACAAAACAAAAACACGTAAGATTCGAAAGACACACACACACACACTTTCATTTTTTGTCATGGAAACGGTGTTACAATTAGACTTACAAGTTCACAAAGTTTATCATACCACATTTCAGCAACTCGTAACTCCATTTGTAAACATCCCTGGAACACACCTGACACACACAACACTACATCCCGTTATGTTTACACAATATCTCGCTTTGATGAAGCCAACTCTGTACTCGGAGTACCGAGGTGTCCCAAATACTCCGCTCGATTAATGCACGAGACTCCTTCCTTTTCCCTGCACGTGTTACGTATTAAGCAGGTTTGCTTACGTTAACGGTCCGTCTTGTTCGTTGTGAGTTATACTCGTTCCTGAATCCATTTCATGATTAGGCAGTCTAGAAACCAAACCCAATCGCGGATGTAAAATCGATCGTGTAATAAACAATGCAAAGAGCACTTCATATGGACATAGTCCTTGATTTTCATTTTCTTAACCCTTTCCCTCATATAGACGCATTTTGACGCACTCAGTAGGTACCACATAAAGCTTGATCTGCAGAAAACCACAGTTAAACCTTACCAATTTTAATTACAAAATCCTCATTTCCAGACCACTGAGGAGCAGCGAACAGCATAAAACCTGATCAGCCTGCGAGTTACTCGCAGACTGATCTGGTTTTATGCTGTTCGCATAGGTCTTTTCATGGTGTTCTCCCTTTGATAACTGATATTCATTCCTCTTTTTATTTAACTACGAAATGCAATGGTAACGTTGTAATTAAATTTTGGCATCAAGAGCTTCGTTATGCAATGGTATAGTATACTACTGCGGATCCAAGGATTGCGGGTTCGAACCCCTTTTGTGGAAGGGTGGAAGGGGAGGGAGGGGGTGATATCTTCTCGGGCTCAAAGTACTGGTTCAACTCATGACCCATAAATAGGATAAGTAAAACGTGTGAGAACGTTCACATTAGAAATAAGCAGAAACTAGTGTTCCGTTATAATTATGGCATCATATATTTGATAACCCCTGTAAAACTTCTTTATCTCTAATCATACTTAAAAAAAAAACGCCACCTGTTCACACTGAAGCACCGTTAAAGATCTGAAGTTTTCAATAAAGAGAGTTTATATATCTCTTTTAGTATCGACTAACCTCGTACTCTCCCGAGTGTCTTCGAAATGAAACGTTACACTTTTTTTCTTTTTTTTTTTTTTGGCAAATATAGATCAACGTTCTGTCACTCGCACCAAAACAATTCGGAGATCGAATCTCAACAACAACATGTAAATTACGGTATTTACAGCTGCTGCTGTCTTTGATCTACTTTTGATTGAAGACATAAGACAATGCCAAATTGATATATGTACGATTGTTATTGCATGGTAGGAAATGTCTATACTTTGTAAAAAAAAAGAAGAAAAAAAAGGAAAAGGTCACACACAATTGCTTGTCGTGATGACCACTACCGGAAATGTATGCTTTGTACTTACGCAATTTTAACACATTACTGACATAATTACAATTCTTTGATACGTATATTGTTATTCTCTTAGATGCACTTTGAGACCTGCTTCGGGCCGAACGTTTTAAATATCTTCAGTGTATTATAATGTGTTAGACAGACAATTACAGTCCGCTAAATTTCAATTATGTTTTCTCAGCTGATTGCATTACGAACTGGGTTCTTATCTTTGTTTCTTCTGATTTCCAAGAATGATACGCATTACAGACAGTAATTCGCACATCATGTAACCGCTCTACATTTTCCATCACTTTGAAATCCATCAACGTCGCATGGCTTTTTAAAAGCTAATTCTTGTTTAACATGTTTACTCTTCAGTTTTGAAGACGCTTGTTCAACTCCTTTGTCGGAAGTTCATTTTCACGACTGATTACAGCGAGACACGGAGGAGGCTATTCAGTATTCATGCACATTCTTCCATTCTGTTATTTCCCACTAGATCGTACACTCATTTCCGCGGTATTTTTTCATTCGGATTGATGCGTAACTTAACACCACAAGAGAAGCACGCCATCAATGTTTATTTTCTCTAGAGTGATGTATATATTTTAACAATCTTTTTGACACATACCACGTTAATGAATTAAGTCTTCAACGGATTGTGTATATGCGAGATGTCTAGCGAGATTTGACAAGACTAGATTACAAGACGGGCCTGAAACACTCGAAGTAGAAGTAAATATACATTTAAGGTGGGTCTAGATCGAAGCTCTGCTATTTTATCATGTAAGATTATCATTTTATATGACAGATATACTAAGACATGCAGAAAAAGCATTGTCTACAGTAAGTTTTCCTTGAAATTTCCTTAACCTTAAAGATAATTATCATAGATAAATCGGTTTGATTAAACATACACAGAGATACATTCAACTCGCCGCCGACATCAACCGACTCGTCGGTAAAATGAAACGGGCACCAGCCGGATACCCCAAAATGACCCAGTAGCCAGAGGCAGTATACCTGCAGATCCACTGGTCTGAAGACCTTATAGATTAGATACGGTTTAACGAACTCGTAAATCAATTGGAACTTTATTGTGACTGAGGTTCTTGTCAGAATTTCGAGGTATATAAAATATTGCAGAAAATATTTTTTTTCAATTTCATGAAGATCTTAGATGTGAACTTTCAACGGCGTGATACTGCAGTGTAGCAGGACTACATCCGTCTGGAGTACTTTGCACTAGAATTAGACACTGTGGATTGGGCGTTAAAACCAACAAACAAAACTAAGTCATTAATCCATAGTATCCTTGTTAATGTAATTTTCTGTGAGTATTCTTGAATTATTATATTAAATGAATAATGAGAAAACAACCATGGTTATTTATTAGACACTAGGTACATTTTCTATACAAACAAGGCAATCATGATCGAAAATATGTAGGATTGTTTCAAAAGATTCAGCCTTGGCATTAATTATGAATGATATCGTCCAATTAGACTGAATGCAAACGGATCGATAAAAGACAAGGATTTCACACGCTCTCTTGTTAAAAACCGGCATGATTCCGTTTTCATGACATTAGCTATTTGTTTGATTATGAATAATTTATTGCAATAAAGTCTTTGTTTCACAAGTTATGTTTGATGACTTGAAGCTGCTCTCATTGCTGGTTAAAATGACACTAGCAAAGCTGAGTCACTGATATTTACAATGACTTTTTAAGATGTTTATCTGTCTGTCAGTAAGATATTTATCTCATAATGTACGTGCGTGTGTGCGTGCATTAATTAATTACTTCATTCATTCAATCATTTGAATCCATCCATTATTCAAAGTGACCAAAAGGAACACAACCAAGTCATTGAATAAGCTGAGGCTCAAGTTTGTTATCTCCCTTGACGTAGCTGCTGTCACTGCCGTAGAAAAAAAATATGTAAATAACTATTCTCTCAGTTATACTTCTTTCGGATATATGATACAACTAATTTTACAATTGATGTACGGCACCGATAAATGTGATGAAATCAATCACAAAATGATACGGTGGTAATTAAGATATCTCTGAACGTGTCAAAGTTCCCTTGCTTGATGCTGAACTGGAGGGTCCACTGTCAGGAAAATGTGACTGGGTGTGGTACATGTCTTGTCACATGTCTACAATGTGACTGGGTATGGTACATGTCTTGTCACATGTCTACAATGTGACTGGGTATGGTACATGTCTTGTCACATGTCTACAATGTGACTGGGTATGGTACATGTCTTGTCACATGTCTACAATGTGACTGGGTATGGTACATGTCGTGTCACATGTCTACAATGTGACTGGGTATGGTACATGTCTTGTCACATGTCTACAATGTGACTGGGTATGGTACATGTCTTGTCACATGTCTACAATGTAACTGGGTGTGGTACATATCGTGTCACATGTCTACAATGTGACTGGGTGTGGACCATGTCGTGTCACATGTCTACAATGTGACTGAGTGTGGACAATGTCGTGTCACATATCTACAATGTGACTGAGTGTGGACAATGTCGTGTCACATATCTACAATGTGACTGAGTGTGGACAATGTCGTGTCACATATCTACAATGTGACTGAGTGTGGACCATGTCGTGTCACATATCTACAATGTGACTGAGTGTGGACCATGTCGTGTCACATATCTAAAATGTGACTGAGTGTGGACAATGTCGTGTCACATGTCTACAATGTGACTGAGTGTGGACCATGTCGTGTCACATATCTACAATGTGACTAAGTGTGGACCATGTCGTGTCACATATCTACAATGGGACTGAGTGTGGACCATGTCATGTCACATATCTACAATGTGACTGAGTGTGGACCATGTCGTGACACATATCTACAATGTGACTAAGTGTGGACCATTTCGTGTTACATATCTACAATGTGACTGAGTGTGAACAATGTCGTGTCACATATCTACAATGTGACTGAGTGTGGACCATTTCGTGTCACATATCTACAATGTGACTGAGTGTGGACCATGTCGTGTCACATATCTACAATGTGACCGAGTGTGGACCATTTCGTGTCACATGTCAGAATGTGACTTGCTGTGGCACATATCGTGTCACATGTCTAGAATATGACTGAGTGTGGACCATGTCGTGTCACATGCCTATAATGTGACTGAGTGTGGACTATGTCGTGTCACATGCCTATAATGTGACTGATTGTGGTACATGTCGTGTCACATATATATAATCTGACTGAATGTGGTACATGTCATGTCACATAACTACGACTTTTTACTGCAGTACTATAATTATCAGTCTTAAGTAGATATAATCTACTGACTACCTGACTCGACTCGACTTGGTTCCTGACTCGACTTGGTTCCTGACTCGATTCGACTTGGTTCTACTCGACTTGGTTCCTGACTCAACTTGGTTCCTGACTTGACTTGGTTCTTGACTCGACTTGGTTCCTGACTTGACTTGGTGTCTGGCTAATCTTGGTTCCTGACTCGTTTTTGCGCGTGTGAAGGTCATAAAATATTCTTGTTCTGGACGAAGTTCGAACCTTAAACCTATGCTTTATGACATAAATATGTATGCTACAAATGTATTTATGAGATTGGTAGCTGGTGTGTCTTGGGTTTTCAGGCCTAGTAATAAGATAGATTCGGATTATATGTTCTATATATCATTACAATGCCATAGACAAGTGACATGCTACTGAATGTACAGCAAGTATTCTTGATGAAACATTCCTGTTCTTGATATGAAGTGGACATGGTAGATATATCTTTATCACGTTCGCACGCGAAAGGTATATCATGTGCGCACACGAAAGTTATTCTGTTCCAACGGATACTTACTGCTGCGAACTCAGTTTTTATCGCGTGCGCTCGCGATATAATAATATCTCCTTTGTCTCTTTTATGCCATCGTAGAAAGGTGTAAAAACGGGTTTGAAATAATAATTTAGAAAGTTATAAAAATGATACTTCAGGCTATTATAATTGATTTGTTACAACAGCGAATGCTATCGTATAATGGTAGCATTAAAAAAGGAAAGGGGGGCACTGTCTTGAGACCAACAGAGGGGAATGCACAACTATGACATTATAAATGGACCAGGTTGTGTTTAAAATGAAAGAAATAAATTGTGACGGATTTTCTCTTGTAATGATAATACCGTGGTTTACATGTTCCAATCGAGTTTGACAACTGTCAAGTATACGATATGAATCGACCTATTCAACTTCGAGCTCCCGTGGCTTGTAAACTCCATAGCGACTCTTTTAAGTAATTCTAACTCAAATCAGTAGGCTATGTTCTTCTTTAAATGACAAAAAGTGTGTAAATTGTAAGAAGACGAAGAAAAATCTCTGAATGTACCAATAGTGATATTAAAGGACTAACATCTGACATCATTGATGTAAGTATGTTTTAATAATACAGAAATCACAAAAAAATTAGTCAATAAAAGTATAGTTAAAAACATTTTTTTTTAAAAAAACAAGATAGTCATTAAAGGCACGTTTTATAATTTCATAAGACACAAACATATGACACGTAAGGCGATTCACTAAATGTCTCAAGCAGAAAGACCTTACCGAACTCCAAAATCTTAAACTCAATGCTCCTATATACCAACGTAGTGTTGCGAACAATTTTCAGTTTGAAAATGCTACTAATAAAATACATGCATAGAAAATTTGCTTGTTTGCTGTTATAGTCATGCTTTGGCAGAAATAGTTCTTCAGTTTCTTTAAAGTTTCATATTTTTGTGATATAAAATTTGAGATTTTCTAGTTAAGTTGAAGACTCAATCATACTGCAAGCCAGAGAAGAAAATCATCTATGGACAGATCATAATTGGCACTAGAATCGCTATCGCGATATCATCGGTTTTCGCGAAAGCAATGTCATTCAGTTCACGAGTCTCATGATTCGAAAAAACATATTTCTTTGTTCAATGGCTTGTTGAATACTGTTAACAAACATTTCAAACATTTTTGTCGCAATGTTTAAGCAGACCTTCTACCCAAAATAATATTTTTGAGTATTACCTGTCAGTAATGTTGTCGCAAACTTGAAAACTTTTTTTACGGAATTCGGTTAGTGCCACGTTAGATTTGTGTGTTGCTTTATGATGGTAACAAACGGCAATTGTAATTGATAAACAACAATTGCAAACGACACACAATAGTATTAAATGACACACGACAATGCGACATGACACTAAACATTATTACGAACTAATGTTGCATTGAATAACTATCATTTTTATGAAATATCGCATTAATTTTGGAGTGTCGTTTCAAATAGATGTACCAAGGAACAGAATGAAAAAAATCGCAAAAAAATCAGACTTCAATTTTTTTTAGTTACAAAGAGTGATTTCAAGCCAACGCCCCCTAGCGGCCAAATGAGAAACAAAATTGATTAAAATTTTACTGTTAGGTACGTAGCAATGCAGAAATGGTTCAATCAAGTATACAAGTCGCACTAGTCAAACATTCTTTTCTTATATGTCACAATTTGAAGCATAAAAACGGATTTACAATTTTTCTAAAAAGGATCAAAACTTGAACTGCCGTAAAATGACTTTATCAATCCGTCTTCAAAAATGAACATCACTGGAAAGAGCTTTTCAAGAACTAAAACTTTTGTTCATATACTCTCAATGAAATATTTTTAGTTTTGGAGCTATTTGGGGCCGAATAAAAACACAATAATCGTATATGACCTTGACCTTTTCATTTTTTTTTAAACTTTTTAATTGTGAGGCCCTTTCAAACATAACAATACATAAAATGTGAAAAATTCATGAAGAATGAACAGAAAATAAAGTCAGGAGCGACAAAAACATGTTTCTGAAATTTTAATTTTTCCTAAAATTTAGTGAAGTTTGGCCGTTTCTAGAAGACAAACCACGCATTTCCACCACCCCATATATTTTGTGCGTATATGTCTTGCAAATCGTATGCAGCAAACAGAATTCTTCTATCTGATCTCTAACAAAAATGGGTAGGTTTTTCGTAGACCTACTCTCATTTGTCCACTTTTTTACAAGGTTCGAACATTCAACCTCTCCTAGAACATTTTTTTTCCAGTACTCGATGATAAGATATCCATCATATTTGATTGGGCTGTCAACAAGGAACATTATGTAAAAAATCGCATCTAAATCAGGTTTCAAATTTTTGAGTTATTAGCAAAACAGTGATTACATGCATTGCGCCCACTAGTGGCTAAATCAGAAACAAAAGTGAAAAGTTTGACCATTTAGGCACAAGTTCAGATTTATGTCTCCATGCCCAAAATTTAATAGCTGTAGCTTTTCTCATCTGGCCGCTATGCTGGATGGAATTGGAAAAATAATAAAAATTAAAAAAAAAAAAAAAAAAAAAAAAAAAAAAAGAAAAACAATAAATTATTATTAATATCTTTATTTTTAGAGGATAACATATTTGGAAATGCCATTCCTCCATATGGTTCTCTTAAAAATAATATTATACAAGTTGTAGATATGAAAAGTTGGAAAAAACCACTAACATATGATAAATGGTGATAAAAATTATTCAAAATATCCTCAACATAAGAATGTATGTTATCAAAATGGTATTATCATTTTAATTAGCTTTTACAGAATCATTTTAAACAATTTATTCAAAGAAACAATCATTTTGATGATAAAATATGAATAAATGATTAAAAAAAAACAATATTTAATTGGAAAGCTGTCGAAAATAGAAGTGTGAATCGTATTAAAATAAACAACAGATGTTTAACAACAGTAGCATATTAAAGTTATACATAATAGACAATGTACTAACTTTTTTCTAATAAGTACATTTTCAAACATCTTTTGAAGGACACAGTCGACTCGCATTTCTTTATTTTCAATGGAAGCTAGTTCTTTTGGGAGATACCAACTTAGAGCCTCTGATTACTGTAAAATACTTCATTTAACATCGAAGTTATATAAGTTGGAGCCGAATTATGCAATGCTTTGTAAGTTAGCATAAGAACATGATACGAGGGCGAGTCTATAAATAACCAGCCTAACCTAATTCGGGTTGAAATCTACCTCTTCTTTTTCAATATAATTTCCCTCCAGGACTATGCACTTGGACCAACGGTGTTAAAGTGCCATCAGCCCAGAAGTGAAGAAGTCAGGGTCCTTTCCATGGAACCACTCCTCAACTGCCGCCACGACTTCTTCGTCAGACGGGAAATGACGTCCACGTATATCCTTTTTCAAATTTGGAAAAAGGAAGAAGTCGCTAGGAGCCAGGTCTGGTGAGTAGGCAGGGTGCGGTATTAATTCATACCCATATTCGCTCCACAGCATCCATTGCAACTTTACAAGTGTGGACTCTTGCATTGTCCTGTTGCAGCAAAACACCTTTAGAGAGTTTACCACGGCGTTTCTCGCGGATGGCGTTCCTCAGCTGGTCTAGCAAGTTTGCATAGTATGCTCCGGTTATTGTACTTCTCTTGGGTAAAATGTCAAACAAAATAACGCCCTTTGTGTCTCAAAATACTGTGGCCATCACTTTGCCAGCAGATGGTTGAGTCTTGAACTTCTTTAGCCTTGGGGATCCCGGCCCTACGCACTGACGACTCTGGGCTTTATTTTCTGGTTCATAATAATGCACCCAAGTCTCATCCACAGTAACTAGGCACAAAAGGAATTCATCTTTTGACCTCAAACGCTTCAACAACGCACTGCATACTGATGCTCTCGTTGCCATTTGCTCATTGCTGAGGGATTTTGGGACCCAACGGGCTGTAAGCTTGCGCATCCCTAAACGATCATGCAAGAGTGTTGAAACGGTACCATGTGAAATGCCTGTGCTATTTCTTCATCCTGACTTCGCCTATCTGAGTATACCAGATCTCTGACTTTATTACACATTTCTTCATCGGTGGCATCAACTGGGCGTCCAGACCTGGCTTCATCTTCTAAAGACGTTCTACCGCGTTTAAACTCCCCAACCCAGAATTTAACTTGAGAATAAGATGGTGCAGAAGACCCATACACATCAACTAACTCAGCATGTATGTCCTTACCAGTTTTACCTTTTAAATGCAAGTACCGAATTACAGCACGGTTCTACACTTTCGATGAAAAGCTTGCTTTTACATCACTAGCCATGTTTGACATTCAAAATCTGACAAACAAATGACCGTATACATGTGTAGTTTTGTACACAGGTATAGTACATGTATTGAAACAATGCGTGAAAATCGTGGATGTCTCGTTTGATCGGAGATGTCAAAGGCTGTTTTTTTATTGACTCGCCCTCGTATTTGATACGACACCGTATTGGCAGCCAACTATTTTTTCAAACTTTTATGATGAAGGTGTAGAGAGACCTGTTCTAAGAAAAATAAGAGCTGCTCGTTTTTGTAATTTTTCAATTTGTACAATTTTTACAGAGCTTGTGCCGCCCCATACCAAACATCCGTAATCATTCAAGGCGACTAAATAGGCATGTAATACTTCATTAAACATTCACGGGACACATATGATGATACGTATTTACTGCATGAGAATAAGTTTACGGGAAATCTGTAAAACCATTTATTCAATTTAAGATTTCCAAGTTAGTTTACCCTAGAAAACAACCCCTAGTACCTTCTGTTTATTTACATTCGTAATGGATGTAGTGTCTATTTGTAAGCTTATCATCTGAAACCTGTGCAGGTCTATTAAGTGTTCCAATCAACATTATTGATGATTTTTCTGCATTATTTGCACACCAGTTCTATACTGCATCGTTTGCTAATTGCAGTTTGGTTTTGATTACAAATAAGTTCTTGTCATGCATGTGCACCGTTGTGTCATCCGCAAAATGACAATGTTAAAGACAAATCAGGGTTCAAGATCCTTGTAAGGCTTATATTCAATTCTGGTGTTCTGCCCAATGGAGGTAAGTCCACTCTGCAGTTAAGACCAACATTTGAGTTGATTTTTGTAGATGATTCTAATGCCAGAAGTGAATGCGACCACTCCTAAAGGCAAGTTTAATCTGGGTGTAAAGTCATTACCAGGGGTCAGTTCATTTCTCGGGGAAACTCAAAACTGGTGTCAAGATATTTCTGGAGCCATTGTCAGGACCTTATTTGAATTACACAATCTTGAGTTAAAGGAGTTTTACTACAATTTGCTATTGCCTTGTTTGGATATTAAATGAAGGTAACTAAACAAGTTCGTTTTTCGTGTAACTTATTTCGGGTGCTTGAAATTTTGGATGAAAGCTGTCAAAATGGCAGCGTTATTAGCCTAAAGATTTCTTTTGAAAGTAAAGGGCATCAACAACATTCATCATTGGGTCATATTGATAATTAAACAGAACGACGAAAACAAATAATTATCGTTTAGTTTGTCAGGAAGGAGATCACAGTTACCATAGAAACAGCTCAGTAGCTCATATGTGAACTCGATGAATTAATCATTTTTACCATTGTTTTGCTCAAGCAACTATAACAAAAAAGATTTTTCAAGGAAAATGAAATCATCCACTGAATTTTTTCCGCATAAAATTATTGAAGCCATTTTTTTCACTTAAAAAATGATTCGATGCATTTTATTTTTTTTATGTAAAAACAAGTACCTGAGGATATTGAAACCATTTTATCAGATCAAACATCACCCATTTTATCAGATCAAACATCACACGAACCATCTGAAAAAATGTATGTCTGATATGTGTGTATTACTTTATATATTTCTTTTCATTTCATTACAAGAAATGTATTATATCTATTTTTACAAAATGGTTACCATGGAAACATGAACGTAGCTAAAAAAAACTAGCACTATGGCCTTCCTGAACTTTTCTAATTTTGCAATCAGTACATTTTTGAAACACATCTGAAACAAGAACATTGAAGTTACATGCAATAATGCAGTTGGGGGCAAGACCAATGATAGTGTTGGACACCCGTTTCTCGTGTCCTTACATCTGTCAACGGTATGGAGAGTGACACGGAATGACCAAAACCTTTTCCAGTTGTTTTTATAACCAGGTTTCGGCTAAATTCCTTATGCCAGACAGTATATATATTGCTAAACTTGGAAGCAAAAAAAAAATCCAAGAAATACCTAGAAAAAGAGAGCCATTGTTTGGTCAAAACCCGATAAAGTTTGAGACTTTTCAACACAGATAGATTTATATATATCAATCGTTGATAAACTGGTGAATACAATTTATGCTTTACTGTCATTCCCCAGAATTTCTGTAATTTCTTGATTAGTTTTCCCAATTTCTAAAACTTTCGTGAAATGCTGGATGAACTGCACCAAGAAATAAGCCCCATCCTTAGTTAGCCAAGTACTTGGTTATGACTTCTGTTATACCGTCATTTTGATCAAAGTGTATGCTAGCTGTAATCGACTAAATGCATACGTGTATGTTGATTCTCGTTTATTCAAAGAAAGCTCTAAAGGAAGAGACAATGCCTTTACAAAAAATAACAGAACAAGAGGGCCAAGATGGCCCTTGATCGCTCACCTGAGAGAGATGATTGCTTAAGAAATAAAGATGCTAGAGTGTAAAAGTGAAATCTGGCTTTTTTATGGTGAAAAGGGCATAACTCCTAAATTAACTTGTCAATATCAGTTAAAACTGAACCCGATTGCGAAATTATTGGCATAAACATTGTCTTAAAGTTTAAGAAAGATTGCTAACAAGATGAAGATGCTAGAGTGTAATCAAAGTGAAATCTGGCATTTTTTTTTATATCAAAAGGGGCTTAACTCCTGACCTAATTGACCGATCTCAGCCATTCTCAAACACAATCGAGACCTTAAGGTCATAAACATTGCCATAGAGTTTGAAGATGATTGCTCATAAGATGAAGATGCTAGAGTGTAAACAACGTGAAATATGGCATTTTTTATATTAAAAGGGGCTACTCCTGACCTAATTGAGATCTAGCCATATTCAAACTCAGTCGAGACATTATGGTCATAAGCACTGCCATAAAGTTTGAAGATGATTGCTTAAAAGATGAAGATGCTAGAGTGTAAATAAAGTGAAATATGGCATATTATTAATATTAAAAGGGGCATACTTCCTGACCTAATTGGGAGATCGTAGCGATAATCGAACTCAATCGAGACATTATGGTCATTAACATTGTCATAAAGTTTGAAGATGATTGCTCAAAAGATGAAGATGCTAGAGTGTAAACAACGTGAAATATGGCATTTTTTTGAATATTAAAAGGGGCTTAACTCCTGACCTAATTGACCGATCTCAGCCATATTCAAACTCAATCGAGACCTTATAGTCATAAGCATTGCCATAAAGTTTGAAGATGATTGCTCAAAAGATGCAGATGCTAGAGTGTAAACAACGTGAAATATGGCATTTTTTTGAATATTAAAAGGGGCTTAACTCCTGACCTAATTGACGGATCTCAGCCATAATCAAACTCAATCGAGACATTATGGTCATAAACATTGTCATAGAGTTTGAAGATGATTGCTCATAAGATGAAGATGCTAGAGTGTAAACAAAGTGAAATCTGGCATTTTTTATATTAAAAGGGGCATACTTCCTGACCTAATTGAGGGATCGTAGCGATAATCGAACTCAATCGAGACCTTATGGTCATAAGCATTGCCATAAAGTTTGAAGATGATTGCTCAAAAGATGCAGATGCTAGAGTGTAAACAACGTGAAACATGGCAATTTTTGAATATTAAAAGGGGCATAACTCCTTACCTAATTGACCGATCTCAGCCATAATCGAACTCAATCGAGACATTATGGTCATAATCATTGTCTTAAAGTTTGAAGATGATTGCTTAAGAAATAAAGGTGATAGAGTGTAAACACTAAAACATTTTGACGCCGCACGACGGACGACGGACGCTCACGGAATCACAATAGCTCAGGTGAGCTAAAAAAAAATAAAAAAATAATAATAAATAATAATGAGACGGGCATACATAATAGAAACATCGATGCACATAGGTCGTTGTTTAGATCTGCCGATATTACAGATATTGAAACAAGGGATAAATATCTCTAAAATACTACGTGTTACTATACATTCGTGATTTTCTGATAAACACCAAGTATAGTAACAAAGAATACCCATCACATAAATGCTAAACCTGATACTAAGGTCCTATTAATTTCATTTTTTGTTCGCCTCTATTCTTAATCGTTCTTTTCTGTCATAATCATTACGCCCCGTTGTTTAACACATACACAGTGTTTCCCATGTCAGAAGCAATCTCTGCACTGTATACATGCATTATCAATGTAAACTAGCCTTTCATCATAAAAAGTGACAAATTTGTATAATGTAATAAATTGAAATCGGGAAGGAGAGTGAAACGGGATAGACCCCTGTTTGATATTTACAGAAATACGTCACAATCACATAGGGCAATCTCACACACATCGTAAACTAGGACACTGAAATTAAGGTTTTTGTACAAAACATTAAACGCTCATATATCAAAGAATATATGTATGTACAACTTGGACAACTTGAAATAAAATAAATGATTTAATAATTTTATCTATGTCATAACTTTGACATATTAATCCACTAAAATATATCTATACAAATGTAGAGACTGATATTAGAATTAAAACGATTGCTATCAACAGGGATGGAAATCAGAACTGCGTCTTATCCTCCATTATGTAAACAAAAGCCGCCAACCTCGAAAGTAAAATGTATATTTTTGTTCATTACTGTTCCTGTTTGAAATGCCTGATGAGTAAAAGTTATCGTTTATATTTTAAATTTTATAGAATTTAAAATATAAACGATAACATATTTACAGTTTGTCACGTACGCCATACAACTTTGCCTTTGACCTCGCATTATAGACCCGCCTCCCGTTTGACTGACAGTTCACGTTGTATTTCATTTACGGTTCAGAGTCAGTGTCGGTGGGTTCATTTATATTTTTAGCTAACAAAACATGCCGATATCATTCGCCGCCGAAACAAGCTCCGCTCAGAATGCTCCTTGTTCATGTAGGCACCATTTTTCTTCATACCATAATATCACCGTTCATTTTATGCATTATATTTTTCAAATTATGAACGAAATACAAGCATTTCAATGGACCATTAAACAGGACAAACTGTAACAAGAAATATATGTTAACATGCCCCTAATTTTTCCGCTGCATTTGGTGTATGTAGCTTGCAAATCCATTTTGAAAAACAAAAGTTAAAGCGAACTGGAAATTCGGTTGGACAAGAATTTGCGAGGATTTGACAGATAAGTCGCAGTTGAAATTGCTTTATTCAGCGTTTTTTACCCTCAAATTATATCATTTCTTGTGTTTTTGTTAAATACAAATAACAAAATACATTTTCACGTCATGAATCAATGCGCAAATTGAAGCAGAAAATTATTTGTAGAGAAAAAGATTTTTACAAAATGGTGAGACACAGGTGATAATTAAATATGGTAAGACGCAGTTGCCTTTTTATTGCAGCCAATTCAACAGTTTCCTTTCGACAATATGTGTATATTTTAACCAACTTTTCCGAACGATTGCTTGTCTTTATAATGATTAGGGTTTATTAAGTGATTACATCGTGCGGATTAAGTAAAAAGGATCAAAAGGTTATAGGAAAGTTAAATTCATTTGAAGTATTTTACTTCAGTACTCTGTATGTGTGTTATTTTTTTATTTTTATTGCAACATTATTTTTTCAATAGTTATGGTATATAAATATTTATCTAATCAAACAAGCTATGCCTTTACTTGCAAGATACTTACCTAATATAGGCATAACAGTCATGTATACCAGTGCAGATTCATTGTTAGACAAATTCTCATATTTAGATCACTTTATACTAAAAGAGGTGATACACAGGAGGCCGTCATCAGAATCGTCAAGTAACAAGAAAAATCAAGAACTGTTAATAAAGGCCACATGTACAAAGAACGCTCATTTTTAATAGCTGTAGAATGTTATCTTAATCAACATGTTAGGGGAAATACCAGAATCAGAACAGGGCAATCCTCAAGCCCTCTAGACATAGTATTCACTATTCCCAAATGAAAAGCTCATTACAGATGATACTGGTCGTGGAAAAGTGACCACCTCAGGCCAGAACTTAATTACAACTGCTACAGAAATACAGAAGAAACAACAACAAAGACTATCGTACCAAAGGGGATTACGTTCTACTGAAAGTGGTACTTGAGAGTGCTGACTAGCAGAACCATGAGGATGAGGATATAGCTAACATGTAGACAGTTTTCAAAGAAACGATGGGAGAAGCAGTGGAACAGTCTAATTCATAAAGCAAAGGAAAGTTAGAATGATTGGCTAACAAAAGAAGGACTTACAGCAGTTCAACAAAACAAAACATGGAAAAGAAATACTAACTGTAAGAAAGAAAGACAACTACATATAACATACTTACTCAGTAGCACACAATTAAGTAACCGTAAAATATAGAGAACCGAATTACAACTTTCAAAAGGAAACTATATAAAAACGTTAAAGAAAATTCCAATCATTCTGGAAATATATTAGATCCAATAGTATAACAAAATCATCAATAGGAGACATAGAGGCACGAAATTGAGACTAACCAGTGACGACAAGGTAGAAATCTTCAATAGTTTCTTCAGCAGCGTTTACATCAGAGAAAACGTAGACAATATTCCTGACATGGGGGATAGGGGGTTCAAGGAAGAGCTTAAGACATAAAAGTGACACAAGAAAGAGTTAAGAGAAACTGCTCAAATTAAATTCAATAAAATATCCTGGGGAGGACCAGAAGCAACGTGCAGATTAACAAATCAAGTATGAAAATATCTGGCAATGTTATACAACAAATCCATACAGCAGGAGTATTGCCATTACGATGTAAAACTGCAGTGGTGGTTCTTATACACTGAAAAGACAATCAAAGAAAAGCTGAAAACTGCCAACCTGACCAGCATCACCTTTCAAGTATTAGGATCAATAATCAGAAAGGTACTACAACGTCACATAGAGAGCAATAACTTGTTTAGTGTCCACTGACCAAATATATGAAAGCAGTAGATTATGCACAACACAACTGGGTATCCCACTAAAGTCTCATTAACAAAATGACCAGCTATGGAGTCATGGAAAATATTTAACAAGAGGGCAATGATGGCCCTAGAACGCCCACCAGAGTACCATCACTTCACTAGACAATTCAGTTTAACCTTGATTAAAATAAAAAAAAAACCCCCCAGGTTTTAGAGAGAATGACAGTAGAAGATCATAAGCAACTTAGTCAATTATTGCACAAATTACTTCAAAACATAATTGAGGCGATTCCAACACTCAACAGAGAATTTTTTTGACATTAGAAGTAAACTCTGAGCCGAGAACCAGAAGTCATAGTCTCCAGCTTTTGAAAAAGTAAACACAAATTTGCTTCGACGAAGAACAGCTTCGTTGTCAGATGTGTAAACCTCACGAAGGTGTAAATCTCCTTTTCATCTGCGTCTATTTTGCAAAAAACATTGTTAATAGACAAATGATGTCCTGCTTCGAATGGCACATTGAGTCATGTCGTGATAATGTATTTTGTTCTTTATTTTTAGCAATGAAACGAGTATCAATATACTTTGAGGGTAAAAACGCTGGAAAAAGCAACTGTGTCATTCTGTTACATTTTCGCAAATTCTTGTCCATGTAATCTGGCAAAGTTCTCAAAAGAATATAATCACGCAGAATCACTGGTGTCTATGTGGATATTACTTTAAAAGTCTCAAACGGGATGAAACTACTAAAATACATCAATTCCTGTATTCGTGTATTCGTGTAATTGCAATGTATATCCATACAAAAAGCAAAACAAGTGAAATAAGTATAAACATAAAAACTAAATATTAAACACAATGCTAGTAACTACGCGATAATATCAGTACATAAGCAATCACATATTTTTATCTCAGAATGAATGTAATCACGTGACGAAATCAAAACGAATGCAATCGCATGAAAATATCAGAACATATAGTGTCACGTGATGAAGTCAGTACATATGTGATCATGTAAATATATCAGTACACATATGAAGCTATCATTAGAATTTAATAACGTAGAACTATTTGTACACATTTTTTTATAAACGAACATATCAGTTCAAATGTGATAACATAATGGTATTAGTACACATGCAGTCACGTAATGATTTCAGTGCAGTGTTCAAAAACTCAATACAAATTTGTCAACGCGAAGATGTCCTTACAACGTGAAGATATCAGACCAGTATATCAATACAAGTGTATCATACCAATATATCATTACAAATTATCAACGTGAAGATGTCAGACCAATATATCATAACAAATGTAGCAGCGTGAAGATATCAGACTAATATATCATAACAAATGTATCAGCGTGAAAATATCAGACTAATATATCATAAAAATGTATCAGCGTGAAGATATCAGACCAATATATCATAACAAATGTATCATCGTGAAGATATCAGACTAATATATCATAACAAATGCATCAACTTGGAGATATCAGACCAATGTATCAATACAAGTGTAACAGGCTAATGTATGATTACAAATTATCATCGTGAAGATATCAGACTAATATATCATAACAAATGTATCAGCATGAAGATATCAGACCAATATATCAATACAAGTGTATCAGGCTAATGTATTATTACAAATGTATCAACGTGAAGATATCAGACCAATATATCATTACAAGTGTATCAGACCAATATATCATTACAAGTGTATCAGACCAATATATCATTACAAATGTATCAGCGTGAAGATATCAGACCAATATATCATTACAAGTGTATCAGCGTGAAGATATCAGTGCAACAGGATGATCTCAGTACAACATGTCATCGTGATCGAGATGTTTATGTTCTTCATCTTCTACTTCAAACAACTGTTGCAGTAACTGTTCCGTCTTCGTCCAGCCTGAAGTTAAAAAAACACACATTTTAATTACATATCTGTGTAGTGAGACAATGTAAAAAGACTTGTAAATGGTGAAACTGAAAGACGCTGCTGTCTATACTGTACCTAAACAGATAGCAGAAAATGAAAAAAGAGGGTCATGGTGATAGTTCACACGAGCTTGATTACACAGTTTTATAGGAAATCTATTCTTGAGCATATTTCATTGAGAGCGAAGTATTGATTGTTTTTGGGCATATACCATTATATAATGATCAACAGTTCAGTTTCAATACCTATTTTATTACGGCTTCCCGCAAACGTTTTGTTATGTTTCTCCTCCTCCTTCTTCTTATTTTGTGTTCAAACTTGTTTCAAAAGTTAATGTTGCCAATGCCCAAGCAACATGAAAATAAAATTACAGCCACAAAAAAGTCTTAATTTTTAAATTCAATTATTTTTAATTTCCAATGACATTAAATGACGTCAGATCTTCAATGGTTGAGCATCAGTATTTCACATTTTTATTAAAAGATTACTGTGTAGGAGATTTATCCCAACCCACTGGAGCCTCAACTGTTTAGAAAACATTAGGTTTATGGACAAATGAAATAAATTATTACGGTTCACTGAAGATTTTCTTAAATGTCTTTATATTGAGTTTATAGCCGAAACATCCGCACCACCATGTGCCTCGACTTCACGATATCGATGATACTTTTACAACTAACTCATACATAATAAAAATAGGGGTCTTCTTAGTCATTAGTTTTAAGTCATTTAGTGCACCGAGGCTTCCGGTTCGAATTCCGCCGGATCAGTCGGATTTCGTGTGAGAAAGACTTCCAGCTGGCTAGTAGTGAGTTTTTGGTCTACCCGGGTGCTTCAGGGTGCTTGTGGGTCTTTCTGTCCCTGCATTTAGCTTTACGTCAGTCACTATATGTCGCTAATTGACTGAAACATTTTCGAAGCGACGGTTAATGCTAACACAACAGCGTAGCAGCATAATGCAAAACATAATTATCATCATACCTCTTTTCTTTATATGAAACCTGATGCCGTCATAAGAAGACAGGTTTGGTTTTGGCGGGTGTGCCCGTCTCTGTCGCATGGTAAGCCGGCGGAATACGCTGTTTTGGTAAATCTTCCCCCCGACCCTCCGTCGGGTAGTGTCTCTCTTCATGGCTTGTTCTTCTGTTAGATCCATACCTCTGTGGAACAGCACATAGACATAATGTGACATTTTGTGGACCAACATGTAGAGACTTAGGTATATTGGAAACAACGTATAGAGAGTGTGGCATTTTGTGAACCAACATAGAGAGACTGCGACATATTGGGCATCAACATATACAGAGACCGTTACACATGTGCGTTTAATGGTAAAATATTGTTTATTTATCTAGATCTCTACCTTTATGGTAAATTATTGCAGCTGAAATTATGTGCCTAACGGTACGTTAACTAAAGCGTAATTCTGTGCCGTAACGGTACATTACCTATTAAAGCATAATTCTGTGCCTTAACAGTACATTACCTAAAGCATAATTCTGTGCGTAAACGGTACATTAACTAAAGCGTAATTCTGTGCCGTAACGGTACATTACCTATTAAAGCATAATTATGTGCCTTAACAGTGCATTACCTAAAGCATAATTCTGTGCGTAAACGGTACATTAACTAAAGCGTAATTCTGTGTCTTATTGGTACGTTTACTAAAGCGCATTGTGCCTTGATGGTAAATTACTTTTAAACGTCCAGGCCACCACTCAAATACTTACGTTTCATCATCGATGCCTAATTTAAGATTCTTTATCGTCATCTCAACTTTGGTATCGATGTTTCCTTTCTTTGTGAATGTATACTCATACATGAACATATCAAGGATGAATGCCGTCACTATGCTGAAATGCAACAAAGATTGGTTTAGCCTGTATTAGTAACCACCTGTATTAACAGCCAATCCATTTTAGTGGCCAACTTAACCCTTTCCCTCATATAGACTCATTTTGACGCACTCAATAGGTACCACATAAAGCCAGATCTGCAGAAAACCACAGTTAAATCTTACCAAATTTAATTACAAAATCCTCATTTCCAGACCACTGAGGAGCAGCGAACAGCATAAAACCTGATCAGCCTGCGAGTAACTCGCAGGCTGATCAGGTTTTATACTGTTCGCTGATCTGGTTTTATGCTGTTCGTATAGGTCTTTTTTATGGTTTCCTCTTTGAGGGAAAGGGTTAAATATCGCACAACTGACATTTCTTCAAAATACATTTTACCTTTATCTAGCAACCGTCTAAGAGAGTTTATATCTATAAAAGTAAATATATCAGGCCCGGATCTAGAATTTTTCCGCTGCGTTTAGTGTGACGGAGATGCATTCTGAAGGGTATCTGGGGATAAAAGTAAAGTGGTTCCCCCCCTCCCCCCTTTTTTTTGAAACTCAAAGACCATGGATCTAATGCCTAGGTCCCATTTGAGAATGTGGAAAAACACAAATTTTCTCCCGATGGCATCAGATGTTTGAGCCAAAAGGACGGAGCAGTTCCATGAGAAGCTTCGGGATTGGTCCGTTGAAACGTTCACTGATGTTTCGGCTATGGTACAATGGCCTTGTATAATCGGGGATGGCTCCCGATGCTCGGGACATTTCTCAGATGATCGGGGAAGGTGCCCCGGAGTTTCATCGAATTTGAAACATCATCGGGGGAATATCCCCGTAGATTAGGGAATGTATCGTTAAGTCGAACCATCCTAGGTGCCTCGGGGAAGGTTATGGTGATTATGAGAATTTGGTAATGGAATTAAGAGACAAAATCAAGGGTAGACTTTTGGGGCTTTATTAGGATGCCACCGGCAATGTCCCATGGTCTTTTCAAAAAAAATATTTAGAGGAGTTAGTGTCATAAAAATAATACTTAAAAAGTTATGTAAAAATAGTAAAGCTGATGACATTTAGAAACAGAACCCATTTCTGATTAAGTTTAATTTGCATGGCTAGCGATTGGTATGCATCTATTCCGCAGAATACTAAAAAATATTTGCTACATTTGAAAAAAAATCATTACCTTTTTCATAAACGAAATCGGCAATTTTCCATACCTGAAAATTCATCAACCTGCCGGCAGCTAATTAGCTCGCTTTTAATGCAAGATTTAAAACTTTATATATGTAGAGAAAAGTGAGTTAAAATTTTCGTTGATAGATTTAGTCAAAGTTTGTTGTTTATTTTTTTTTCATTAATTCCTTTGCGCTCTAGTGAAATTGTTTCGATGCTAATTACATTTTGATGTCCAGCTTAGTTGTTATTTTTTGCGGTTAATTTTATGCTCAACTATTTTATGCTATTTCTTTAACCGCATTTGTCTAGAATAGTTTATAGTTGTAACTAATACAAACCTTTGGTACTTGCCTATTTTTCCCAATTGTTATATCGCTCGGCAGACGACATGTTAAATTCTCTCAATCAGTGAACGTGTCCGCAGTACCCTAAACACATGCTTATCACACAGTCATGGGCGACTACTGATTCGGATTACCTACACATTAACAGCAGGGATCCATAAGACAATAGGACTCTGGCTGGTCAGGTGGTTATGCGGTTGGTTCAGTATGGGGGCCCACGATGGGGATTTTCTCTAGACAACACTACTATGATGTAATCAAGGAATTTTGTAGCCTAGAAAAATGTATGACCAAGGCAGCTGGTGGGCAAGGCCCCCTCGCCCTCCCCCGCCCCCCGCTGGATCCGGGCCTGTTATATCATTGCATCGTCCCCGGTGGTCAGGTGGTTAAAGCGTTTCGCATCGGGAGCCAAGTCGTTTAAAAATGGTACTGGGCTCTCAGCGCATATAAAGGCTAGTTCCATAGTGGCTGGTCCGGTGTCAAGATAACGTGTCTCTGTGTGGTAACATGCCACATGTCAACGGCGTTTATCTTGACACCAGGAAAAACTCTCCTTCTCTCTCTCTCTGTATTTTTACATTAATGGAAATGTCATGACATAATTATAACATAAGCAATATCGGGAATAGTTAACACAAAAAAGATCAATCGAGTTACAATATTACAAATACGTCAAACAAGTTGACCGACCACTGATAATTAATCAGAAGACATAAAATAAATAACCATATAATGTAGAAACTTACACAGTTTGTTTCTCAAGGCAGACTTTTGATTTGAAATGGAGATAATACTTACCTACCTCCAGACTGGGACCAATAATTATGTAAAAGGTAACAAATCATAAATTTGTTTTGGTCATTGTAACTTAACACTATGCAAACATCCGAACCATTATCAGGACCGGAAATGAAGGCAAACTACCCAGAAATTACATCAGGCTACTACATGTTCATGGTACTTACTTCATGACGACGACAGCGACACACAGGTGGAAGGACATGAAATAGACACGAGCCGCTTTGTTGGTCACCATGACAAATCCTTCGCAGATCAGTGCCACAGTGAAGGAAAACAGTATTGTATACACGACTACATCTTTACTCTAGATCGCGTGGTGGTAACACACTTTGCGTCAATTGAACGCATTCCGGGTTCGAAACTCAGTCACGCAAGCGACAAAGTACGATTTTAATTTGATTGACAAGATGGTACTTTTAATTTTCTCAAACAAAAGGCAAAATACCGTTTTAGAGCAGTCGTTGTAATCTACAACGCAGGGGATCTCACATAGATCTCTGCAAAAGTGAGTTGAAAAATAGCTGGGTTTCAGCTACATCAAAGCACAGGTATTTGACACAATCCACAATAATTGTCCAAATATGCTATTTAACGTATACAAGAGAAAAGGTATATAACGTAAACAAAACAGGCATGCTGATCAATCAACTCAAACCGCCGTAAAAGTTGACCAGATCGATTTTTCCTTCTTGCTATCGTAAAGTAAAATGATTTTTCTACCAAATATAAGTTTTCACTTGAAAGAAATCCGCCAAAAACTTAGAATATGGCTCTATATATTGTCAAAATAACTCCAATTTAGACCGATGTCGTTTTCGACGGCCACCAGCCAGGTTAGCTAAGAGGACTATCCTGGTCAATTTTCACATTAACATCAAATTACCAACCTAAAAGTCAATTGCTATCGATATTTGATATTGAACTTCATTGTTTATTATGTGTATATGTAAACAAAACTAATTTTTATTTAACTTTAGAGCTGCGCAGCTGTGATGTTGATTCTCTGACAATATTTATTTTACACTGAATAGATGGTCTACAGGCAGGACGTAGCAATATACATGCGACGTTTGGATTTTATAGAAGCTTATTTGATGGTATCATACAAAGGATATCATGCCAGTTGTTGCCCACCAGTAAGGTGGCCAGAACTACGAAGGACGTCAAGATGTCATTGAAGTTGAGTTTGCAGTACCGGTTGATAGAGTATGTACTTTCGGCCAGGGCCGAGCTATTACAGGTGAGCTGGTTATCAGTTGCGTTCTGGTTTTCGTACCCAAGGTAATGCACCCGGTCGCTGAAGATTTCCATACCGATAATGGCGAAAACGTAGAAAACAATCTGTAGGTGAAAGGTTGATCAAATACAGTACTAATAGACCTTCCCTGCTGGGCGTCCAGCATATATACATGGTAGTTCTAGGTCTAATCGATCCGTTGTCCTGATAATGCGACTGGGTGTGGTGTCACGTCATATGTTTACAGTGATATATTGCACTGTGGCGTCACAATGTCTGCCCGGGTAGACATTATCCTCAAATAAATGAAATACTGTGGCATGTTAAGTAAAACAAGCAAATGGTATATCAGTAATATCATGGATTCGTCAATCTGAGACAAATATTTTAATACTGCCTCAATGGTATATCAGACCAAAGACAAGTGGTCTGATACCACGCCCAGTCACATTATCCTGACAACGGACAAAACTGTCTGATAAAATGTAAGTATCTTTATATTTATAGCGATATGCAAAGGGAAGGCACTAGTACTTTATTATCGACCTTGGTATGCCGAGAACCATTAACTTCCCTGTTTAGGACGGATGCTCAAACGATAAGGCCAATAATGTATTAATAATGTTAGAAGTGATTTGTTTTTAATTGATTTATTCTTCAGTGTGGCCATACAACGTCATTATCAGCTTTCGAAAGCAGCATTTTTGCCTCGATTTGACACAGGCTTCCGTCTCACATGCACTAGATCCCATGAAAATTAATGAGCAAATGAAATACATTAAGCTTTCTTCCTCCGAAATGGCGTCATATACAACGTGGAATGGTCACACTGTTCTTATTCAAAGACAACAAGTTAACACATGCATTTGTACACCCGGTACATGGTACCACCAGACGGAATTAACTTACAAAGAGAATCCCGCAATAGGTGAAAATAGAAAAAGAAACGTTGACCACCGCATCAAATATGATCTTGAACCTAAAAAGAAAGAAAAAACATAAACAGATAAGGATAAGACCTAACAAAAAATATATTTAAAAAAAAAAGTATGCGGCGTTGGTGGCGATTACAGAAGTGGAGAGTGTAGAACAGTTATAACAATCTCAGATTTTTGGTGACTAATTTCTGCCATATCGCGTCCTCGCGATGTCGCTCTTTATAAGGATGCCATCGGCACGGAATTTATACCTTTGTCGCGTCCTCACAGTGTCGATCTTTATATGGGCGCCGTCAGCATGGAATTTACACCTTTGTCGCGTCCGCGCGTTGTCACTCTTTATATGGGCGTCGTCGGCACGGAATATACACCTTTGTCGCGTCCGCGCGCTAATTTGTCGCAGAAGCACGACTTTATAGCTCACGTACACGACAAAAAAAAAAAAAAATGGTTGCAAACGGTTCCGCATATAAATGCCGCGATTTTGCTCTGATTTTGTCAGGACCGTGTGTTTGGGAAGCATCATCGCGACTTGTTAGCGCGCGGACACGACAAACTTTATGTGTTGTCAAATTGTCGTGATCTGTCGAGAGCGCGCAACGAGACAGAAATCAGCCACTAAACAGATTCAAGATTTTACCACCTGCCTTTGATGTTAACCGCATCTCTTATTTTGAAAGGAGCTTTCTTCATTAAGCATTTCTTGTGTATGTTTATACTTTTATCAGTTACTTCGAGTACATTCTAATACATCGTTATATACAAAGATATATAAAGATGTCATACATAGGTACTTGGGAAGGTCATTTTATAAAACTGTAAGAAATTTAGGGTGACAATTTAGAATATTGGTACAAATATTAGACAGTATTCCTACAAAACGGTGAACATTAAAGACAAACTCCGATTTGCAATGGCGTCATGCTTCTTCAGGCAATATATAATTTACATATTGCTACGTAAGACATGTATAATCTATTAAATCAACTAATTATAGCAATGGTTGATCAGAAACAAGGATTTGGAATTATGTGCATGTGTAGACCTCGAGGACAGCGTAATCAGTGTTCATGATGACATGACCAACTTCCAATGGTAAAACAATGTAAAAGGTAAAAAAATACCGTTGAGAAATGCAGCCGAGCGGCAAGTTCGTTTTAAGCTGACACCATTAACAGGAGGATTTACTTGTTGTTTTAATTCAGTTTGATATACATATGTATCTATTTATTTTGTAAATAATCTTAATAATTCATACGATAACAAATTCCATGGCGTGAAGAATATTTCATATTTTTTTCTTAAAAGCTTTTTCAACAAACTGCATTAAATTTTAGTTTATTGTTTTCGTTAACAAATGTCAGCTTGCCGATTAGAACTTCAATATGTAACGCTATAAGTGGTGAAAATAAGACAGGGGCATGGTCAGATCAATGTAAAATTAAACATACCTTTCAAACTCTACCAGGCATCGTAAAATTCTAAAAATCCTGAAAACGTTCAGGATGCTCAAAATCTCGGGAGTGATTTTTCCTAGGGAAGAAAAATAAAAGATCATTAATAGATATAAGTTACCGATTAATATTTTTTCACATTTGTTGCGAATATACCGTTTTTCTCTCTTTATAGATTACCTTTTACACTGTTGTAGGTGCAAAAAAACCTGCATATTCCATACCCTCTTTCTTTGCTACGATTTTCAACAATGCTATCAAACATGTTGAAAAGTAAATACATGTAGTATATCATGTCTAGAACATTCAATATATATGACACTTTTTGGTGTTCGTTTTTAATCATTGAACAGTCATGCGTTCTATTACATATAGAATACTTCAGAGAGAGAGAGAGAGAGAGAGAGAGAGAGTCAGAGTCTAAACTTTATTTCTTTTATTGGAAAAGACAACGATTTCATTTATGACACTCTTTTTATTGGAGCAGATAACGGCAATTGCGTTGTCCTTTCTTGGGGAGAACTCTGAAAGATCCAGAAAAAGTCTCTATGTTCAACTAAATGGCCAACTACCCATGCACACATGACGTCAGTTCGACCTTTAATCGAACCAAGGTTACATTACTGACAAACCATCTCGCTATCCGGACATTCCTCAACCCGGAATAAAAACCAGCTTAGTAAATATGTTAATGATATATATGAACTTTTTTTAAATACCATCCTTATATGCATGACATCTCCTTCCATGCGATATCAGTGGCAAATGAAATTAATCAATTAATCAAGGTCTATATGTACCTGATCGTGCGAGGTCGGACTCTGTGACGAGTAACATAATGAGAGAGAAGAGGGTGATTATGACGTCACACCTGGAAAAACCATTACCATCGTTACTAGATAAAACACATAATAAATAGATAAATATTCTTTTGTACGAGTAAAAGTCCTTCTGTCCCGAGCTAGAATCAGGTCACTTTCCCACGACGCCACAAAAGCACAACTGTTAATCACACTTTATATTTATCTTCAATTGTCAATCTATGTGACCTTAATTTAACGAACTTTAAAATTGTGATACTTGCTGTTTCCATGATAACAGTTTTCACATGTTTTTAAAGTAAAGCTAAAATTTTGACGTTGAAAATATTTCTTTTCGTCAACGTCAGTTGCTAAAAGAGCTCATAAATAATCTCTACGTTACTGATTTTTGGTGACTGTGAATTTGCTTTTCTTTGTAAGCAAGAAGTGGTTTTTAATAAAGATCGTTACTTACAATGTCTGTGTCATTTTGACCAATTTCATTACATTTGATTTCGTATGACATGAAATGAAATAAAATCTTATTTAATTAAATTCATATATCATTCGTATATATTAAATACAATCAATCTAATAAATTCACACGTATATTATGTACATATCACGGCTTACCAGTTCTGTATATTATAGAAATATCGTTTTGTGCCGTAAGTGTACCATTTCAGGAAAATCTCGAGAAGATAAAGGGAGAAAAAGAACCAATCGGCGACGTCCACATTGAGGCAGATCATGACAACGTTGATGACAACCACGCCGTCGTAGAACAAGCTGAAGTAACTGTAGTAGACAGTGATTATTACACATGTGAAATTTGATTTATTTTTTTTTAGATTAGATTCTTAATATTTGAGTATACATTAATTGTTCCTTATGTTAGTAATGATAGGGGCACTGACAATATTTCGAGAATTTTGAATATAACTCAGTACCTTCACTCTCTCATTTAAACATTTACACCATAGAGTTGATGGATTGAAGACCACCACAAAATTGTTTTAACTGTTCTTTTACAAATTATATTAACTATTTGGGAAATACATACCTGTGCAATGTTTCTATCTTCAAACACAAGTAAGCTATCAAAAATATGACTTGACTTACCGTCGCTTTGACAGTATTTCAGTCATAAAGCGACGTCCAGCTAATTACAAGTGGAGGAAGACCCCGAATGCACGGAGACATCCGGGTAGAACCACCGACTACCGCAAACCAGCTGGGAGGCTTCTTCACATTAATCAAACATAATTATGATATATGTAAGAATTATAAAAAAAAATAAATACAGTTATTGACAAGTATTTGATATGCGAAATCCATTGACTCACCGTCCTCCATTTACGGATATACTAGTGTTGTTTTGTCAAATAACAAATTTTCTGGTACTACCTTTTTATGACGTATTAGCATTCAGTTTGTTTTCCATCAAGCATGTGTGTATATGGATGTGTACTAAATTATCGAGGTAGAATATTTATTTATTTGCCAGAAAAAATCATGTAAGTCAGAACAATGTTGTGAAATACAAGCTTACACTGAGTTGACACACGTTTGGAGAACTTTACTTCCTCTGGATAGATACAAGCTCGGGAAGTGAATCTCAAGAAATGTCTTCCGCTCGTAAACCTCAGAGAGAGGGACGTTCAACAAATCCACAACACTCAGGAACTGGTGTCGACCTGTTCAATATACATACTGCCACCTGACTTGACTTGACCTGACTATTTGAGTTTACCGTCGCTTCGACAGTATTTAAGTCATATAGCGACGTCCAGCTAATTTCCACCTTCGTTAGCAGAACTGACGAAGAATTCTTTTTAAAAAAACAACAACAAAAAACAACAAACCCCCCCCCCCCCAAAAAAAAAAAAACAGTTACATATTTCCCCTAATAAACATGATTTTAGCTTATAAGGAATCGATTTTATGCCATGTTTTTTGTTATTGTGTTAACTGTCACTGCCACAGTATATCATTCATACAGAAGACACTGAGTGCTCAGAGGCATCCGGGTATCGCAAGTCAGTTGAATGGTTTCCTCAGACAAAATATCTGAGTAACCCTTAAAACCACTCACCAACTTTTTAAATTATTCAATAATGTATCGCTGTCAAGTAAACTGCTTTGCTAAACAGAACGTGTATCTTTGTGCCTTATTTCACAGAACCTTATACCACGGTGGATTTCAGACGGTGACCCAGTATTTCAGTCATCTGGAGACAATGTCTACTTGAGACACTGCAGTATCACGCCGGAAACATGTGACATGATACCACACACAGTCACATTATCATGACACTTGGCCAACCATCGTGAAACTACCCTTATATGCTGAGCTTTTTATGACTTTGGTGTGTCGTGGCCGGTGATCGAACAAACGATCTCCCATTCCTTAGGCGAATGCTCTAACCATTCGGCCACCGGGGAAGGTAGTATACGAAATGGTATACAAGTGTTATAGAAATGCCGAAAACCAGGTGATATAAAGAATATGTATATAAGTGTGGCAAACATGAATCGAGTTAAAATAAAAATAAAATAAAAGTCATTGAAAGGGTCAACTGTTAAGACTGACAATTAAGACTGTTCAATATATTTAATTTTCATGCCCTTCTTACGTAAATAAAAACACTATGTAAGGATAGAATTGCAATTTCTAATGATCAATCGTTGTATTCTATCAAAGGTGAGTTCAAATGGAGAGGCAATACATTCCTGACCCCTTATCTAGGAAACTTTAATCCATGAAGCTCTAACCATATTCTATTAAGTACGTTATAAGTCACTGACATCGCACAATTTAATCAACAACATATGGGGCTCATAAACATCTTTTTTTGATTTACATTAACCTTGGATTGGGAAAAAAGTATATTTATTTTCTAATATAGTTTTTTATTTTACTCATCCTGTTGTGTTTCGTTCCATTATTCATACATTCTGACGGATTACAACATTAAAACTGTATAACAGTTTTTAATCTAGCAAATGTATTAAAATGTCTGTCTTCATTTTAAATGAACTGCTATATAAACCTGTTGCTAGGAAACTAAACCAGTATAACAAATGGAAACAGTGTAGGGTTTCACATCTGTTAAAAATAACACACATATATCTGCTGACGTTTACCTATTTCTACAACATTTCTGTGTATATAAAAACTTGTTTGTGTAGGAATAAATACTGACGAATCAGGTAAGGCATCTGCTGCGGTCTAAAATTCAATACCGTATAAATGAATATTACCAATGTCCGGAGACTGTTGACATTCTGCAGATCCTTATGTTACGTTTGTAAGAAGAGATGAGGCATTATTTCAGCTAACATAATCGAATGAAACGGGATATCTTTCCAATGATTCTAACACTGCCAAGTGTATTATATCTAATATTGTATACATGCTGTGATCATGGGCATTCTTAGACTATTTGATTGCTACTTTTGATCTAATATAACAAGGTTTTGCATTAAATCAAAATGCAAGAAATCACGTTTTATTTTTATTATTCAAAAATGCCTCTCTACAACTGTATCTTCAAGAAATCAGTGTTTCTAAAAACATATACGGCGAATTGTCAGAGCATAACCAGCGTATATGATACATAGACGAGAATAGTCTTGCAAGAATAACCGTACAAGAAGGTGAAATTTATTCCCATTCATTTAATGGGTTCGACCCCCGGTCGTTACATAAAAACGTCATTAACTGATAAACCAAACTTGTGCTTTCCGTTCTACACATGAGGGCAGTTTCGGGACTATCTGGCACAATGTCAGTGTAATGTGACTGGGTACTGCACAGTATCTCTCTCATATATACAAACGTCCAAAAATGACAGATAAACTGTCGGTGGGACGTTAAACCCAGGTAAACAAACGCACAATCCGCATTCTTTATCACCTCTAATAGCTTGACATTATGTGAAGCCATTAAATATTGGAGCGCTATATGATAGAGTAGAGAATCGAACTCTATGTCGAACCGCTTGTACGAAAACTATCCCCACTACCAGTTAAAGAGCCAAATACAATTCAACTTGATTGCTTGGTCGGTATATCGCCTAGAAGAATGGCACTGCCAAATATGATATCCTCTAAAAATATTATTATTATTATTATTATTATTACACATACTGATGTAGCCTGACTTGTCCGTGTCGAGGACCATCATGAGAAGGTCTATCTGGTGTTTGGTCTTGCAGGGGTGGGCCAGCTTGATAAGCCGGGTCCAAGTCTTGTAGGTGACCATCTCCTTCCCGTCCACATTGATCTTGATCACCTCGAACGCTTGATGCAGGATCTTCGTCTTTATACGAGCCGAGTGTTTGATCTGGTTCTGAGAAAACAATGTATTGAAAAAAAAAACACACAAAAACAACAACAAAAAAAAACAACATATTTTGTTTGCATTAACTTTTGCTGAATTTCTAGATCATAGATCCACGAACAAATGTACTTAGAAACTGCCCTTAATTTCGTGTTTTTTTTTTATTTCTCATATTCGATGAAAACGTCAGGTCTACTAAATAACGAAAACTGATCCACAACACATGAATATTTCGTAACACAGAAAAGATTGAATGCGTTTCAATCCAGTTTAAGAACTTAAGCATTACTTAGGGCTTAGTGTTAGCGAATTTCGAGCCTGTTTATGTGTAATATTACTCCAGCATACCGACAAATTAGTTTTGGAGGAAGGATTTTCACCCATAATTCTTGACAAATTTTGTCAAAGTAAAAGTAAAGGCATCTTGTAGTCTAATTTTAATGATACAGGCACGTTCATCGACTTTACAGTTTTCACTCCTGGTCATCGGGCTTCTAGTATCCATTTATCAATCTCCCCGGGGGAGTCTTTCACTCCGTTTATGGCAGCCCACATTATGGCGCAACGGAATAATACCGCCCTCTCATGTACTCATTCACTCTGCCTATGGCAGCCTACATTATGGCGCTACGGAATTAAACCGCCCTCTCATGTACTCATTCACTCTGCCTATGGCAGCCTACATTATGGCGCTACGGAATTAAACCGCCCTCTCATGTACTCATTCACTCTGCCTATGGCAGCCTACATTATGGCGCTACGGAATTATACCGCCCTCTCATGTACTCATTCACTCTGCCTATGGCAGCCTACATTATGGCGCAACGGAATAATACCGCCCTCTAGTGTACTCATTCACTCTGCCTATGGCAGCACACATTATGGCGCAACGGAATAATACCGCCCTCTAGTGTACTCATTCACTCTGCCTATGGCAGCCTACATTATGGCGCAACGGAATAATACCGCCCTCTAGTGTACTCATTCACTCTGCCTATGGCAGCCTACATTATGGCGCAACGGAATAATACCGCCCTCTAGTGTACTCATTCACTCTGCCTATGGCAGCACACATTATGGCGCAACGGAATTATACCGCCCTCTCGTGTACTCATTCACTCTGCCTATGGCAGCCTACATTATGGCGCAACGGAATTATACCGCCCTCTCATGTACTCATTCACTCTGCCTATGGCAGCCTACATTATGGCGCTACGGAATTATACCGCCCTCTCATGTACTCATTCACTCTGCCTATGGCAGCCTACATTATGGCGCTACGGAATATACCGCCCTCTCATGTACTCATTCACTCTGCCTATGGCAGCCTACATTATGGCGCAACGGAATAATACCGCCCTCTAGTGTACTCATTCACTCTGCCTATGGCAGCACTACATTATGGCGCAACGGAATTATACCGCCCTCTCATGTACTCATTCACTCTGCCTATGGCAGCCCACATTATGGCGCAACGGAATAATACCGCCCTCTCATGTACTCATTCACTCTGCCTATGGCAGCCTACATTATGGCGCAACGGAATTATACCGCCCTCTCATGTACTCATTCACTCTGCCTATGGCAGCCACATTATGGCGCAACGGAATAATACCGCCCTCTCATGTACTCATTCACTCTGCCTATGGCAGCCTACATTATGGCGCTACGGAATTATACCGCCCTCTCATGTACTCATTCACTCTGCCTATGGCAGCCTACATTATGGCGCTACGGAATTATACTGCCCTCTAGTGTACTCATTCACTCTGCCTATGGCAGCCACAACATTATGGCGCAACGGAATAATACCGCCCTCTAGTGTACTCATTCACTCTGCCTATGGCAGCACACATTATGGCGCAACGGAATAATACCGCCCTCTAGTGTACTCATTCACTCTGCCTATGGCAGCCTACATTATGGCGCAACGGAATTATACCGCCCTCTCATGTACTCATTCACTCTGCCTATGGCAGCCCACATTATGGCGCAACGGAATAATACCGCCCTCTCATGTACTCATTCACTCTGCCTATGGCAGCCTACATTATGGCGCAACGGAATTATACCGCCCTCTCATGTACTCATTCACTCTGCCTATGGCAGCCCACATTATGGCGCAACGGAATAATACCGCCCTCTCATGTACTCATTCACTCTGCCTATGGCAGCCTACATTATGGCGCTACGGAATTATACCGCCCTCTCATGTACTCATTCACTCTGCCTATGGCAGCCTACATTATGGCGCTACGGAATTATACCGCCCTCTCATGTACTCATTCACTCTGCCTATGGCAGCCCACATTATGGCGCTACGGAATTATACCGCCCTCTCATGTACTCATTCACTCTGCCTATGGCAGCCTACATTATGGCGCTACGGAATTATACCGCCCTCTAGTGTACTCATTCACTCTGCCTATGGCAGCCACATTATGGCGCTACGGAATTATACCGCCCTCTCATGTACTCATTCACTCTGCCTATGGCAGCCTACATTATGGCGCAACGGAATAATACCGCCCTCTCATGTACTCATTTCACTCTGCCTATGGCAGCCTACATTATGGCGCTACGGAATTATACCGCCCTCTAGTGTACTCATTCACTCTGCCTATGGCAGCCACATTATGGCGCTACGGAATTATACCGCTCTCTCATGTACTCATTCACTCTGCCTATGGCAGCCTACATTATGGCGCAACGGAATAATACTGCCCTCTCATGTACTCATTCACTCTGCCTATGGCAGCCTACATTATGGCGCAACGGAATAATACCGCCCTCTCATGTACTCATTCACTCTGCCTATGGCAGCCTACATTATGGCGCAACGGAATTATACCGCCCTCTCATGTACTCATTCACTCTGCCTATGGCAGCCCACATTATGGCGCTACGGAATTATACCGCCCTCTCATGTACTCATTCACTCTGCCTATGGCAGCCTACATTATGGCGCAACGGAATAATACCGCCCTCTCATGTACTCATTCACTCTGCCTCTGGCAGCCCACATTATGGCGCTACGGAATTATACCGCCCTCTCATGTACTCATTCACTCTGCCTATGGCAGCCCACATTATGGCGCTACGGAATTATACCGCCCTCTCATGTACTCATTCACTCTGCCTATGGCAGCCCACATTATGGCGCTACGGAATTATACCGCCCTCTCATGTACTCATTCACTCTGCCTATGGCAGCCTACATTATGGCGCTACGGAATTATACCGCCTCTCATGTACTCATTCACTCTGCCTATGGCAGCCCACATTATGGCGCTACGGAATTATACCGCCCTCTCATGTACTCATTCACTCTGCCTATGGCAGCCACATTATGGCGCTACGGAATTATACCGCCCTCTCATGTACTCATTCACTCTGCCTATGGCAGCACACATTATGGCGCTACGGAATTATACCGCCCTCTCATGTACTCATTCACTCTGCCTATGGCAGCCACATTATGGCGCTACGGAATTATACCGCCCTCTCATGTACTCATTCACTCTGCCTATGGCAGCCTACATTATGGCGCTACGGAATTATACCGCCCTCTCATGTACTCATTCACTCTGCCTATGGCAGCCTACATTATGGCGCTACGGAATTATACCGCCCTCTCATGTACTCATTCACTCTGCCTATGGCAGCACACCACCTACATTATGGCGCACGAATTATACGCCCTCTCATGTACTCATTCACTCTGCCTATGGCAGCCTACATTATGGCGCTACGGAATTATACCGCCCTCTCATGTACTCATTCACTCTGCCTATGGCAGCCTACATTATGGCGCTACGGAATTATACCGCCCTCTCATGTACTCATTCACTCTGCCTATGGCAGCCTACATTATGGCGCTACGGAATTATACCGCCTCTCATGTACTCATTCACTCTGCCTATGGCAGCCACATTATGGCGCTACGGAATTATACCGCCCTCTCATGTACTCATTCACTCTGCCTATGGCAGCCACATTATGGCGCTACAGAATTATACCGCTCTCTCATGTACTCATTCACTCTGCCTATGGCAGCACACATTATGGCGCTACGGAATTATACCGCCCTCTCATGTACTCATTCACTCTGCCTATGGCAGCACACATTATGGCGCTACGGAATTATACCGCCCTCTCTGTGACTCATTCACTCTGCCTATGGCAGCCTACATTATGGCGCTACGGAATTATACCGCCTCTCATGTACTCATTCACTCTGCCTATGGCAGCCTACATTATGGCGCTACGGAATTATACCGCCCTCTAGTGTACTCATTCACTCTGCCTATGGCAGCCCACATTATGGCGCTACGGAATTATACCGCCCTCTCATGTACTCATTCACTCTGCCTATGGCAGCCACATTATGGCGCTACGGAATTATACCGCCCTCTCATGTACTCATTCACTCTGCCTATGGCAGCCTACATTATGGCGCTACGGAATTATACCGCCCTCTCATGTACTCATTCACTCTGCCTATGGCAGCCACATTATGGCGCTAACGGAATTATACCGCCCTCTCATGTACTCAGCATTCACTCTGCCTATGGCAGCCCACATTATGGCGCTACGGAATTATACCGCCCTCTCATGTACTCATTCACTCTGCCTATGGCAGCCCACATAATGGCGCTACGGAATTATACCGCCCTCTCGTGTACTCATTCACTCTGCCTATGGCAGCCCACATTATGGCGCTACGGAATTATACCGCCCTTCATGTACTCATTCACTCTGCCTATGGCAGCCACATTATGGCGCTACGGAATTATACCGCCCTCTCATGTACTCATTCACTCTGCCTATGGCAGCCCACATTATGGCGCTACGGAATTATACCGCCCTCTCGTGTACTCATTCACTCTGCCTATGGCAGCCACATAAAGGCGCTACGGATTATACCGCCCTCTCAGTACTCATTCACTCTGCCTATGGCAGCCACATATGGCGCTACGGAATTATACCGCCCTCTCATGTACTCATTCACTCTGCCTATGGCAGCACACATTATGGCGCTACGGAATTATACCGCCCTCTCATGTACTCATTCACTCTGCCTATGGCAGCCCACATTATGGCGCTACGGAATTATACCGCCCTCTCATGTACTCATTCACTCTGCCTCTGGCAGCCCACATTATGGCGCTACGGAATTATACCGCCCTCTCATGTACTCATTCACTCTGCCTATGGCAGCACACATTATGGCGCTACAGAATTATACCGCCCTCTCATGTACTCATTCACTCTGCCTATGGCAGCCTACATTATGGCGCTACAGAATTATACCGCCCTCTCATGTACTTATTCACTCCTGGGTGAAGTAAATAAATGCGGGGCAAAGTTCTTGCTCTTTATTATTAGCAGTGTCCTTTGACTGGACTCGAACCCGAAACCTTTCCACTCTAAACGGGTGTCCCACCACAGGATTACTTCTCCCCTGCTATTTTGACATCCAGAATGAAAAGCTTCACAGATAATAATTCATAGCTCATATAATCGTTATATATTTTCTATTATTTTATTCCCAATAAACGCCACATACATTTTTGTTAAAAAATTTTTAATATGTTTGTTGTTATTGATGATTTTAAAATATTTCCATTCTTTTTACGGAAACATGAAGCGAAACACAAATTAGAAATGTTTTACATTGTATGGGATAAATTTAGTAATAATGCACTGACAGTAGTCCATACCACGTGGTTTATGACGTCATTTTAAGCTATCGCGTAAAGCATATTTTGCCCTGATTACGAAGGAAAAACTACTTCTTTCTTTATCAATTTTAATGGTATATAACGCACGCGAAGCGGGAAATTGTGACCTACACATATTATAGTTTACTAAACATTCGGGAAAACCTTCCGAATTCATGAAATTTTGTTTTCTAACACGTAAAGCAAATTACTAATAATGTTTTCCTGTATGTTAGGAAATTATGTTCATCTGACAAAAGAATCATTAGGGCTTTTTGTGTAGTGAACAAAATTTCCGCTTCGCATGAGCTTTATCCCATTAAAACTTTGGAAGAAATAAAATACTTATATACAGCATTTTTTTTCCTTTTCGAATCGAGGCAAACAATGCTGCTTGTGATAGCTTAATAGACGTCATATACCACGTGGTATGGCCACACTGACTGAAATAGCTGCACTGTGAAACCTGTATTTCTTTTGTAAGACTGTTATTTGGAAGAGAGAAACATGTAATTCCAAACGAAACGTATACAATGAGATATATAGAGAATATGTGCTTGTTTTGAAGTGGATATATTCCATAGGTTACTTATCCAAATGTACACCTTTTATAATTAAAAAAGTAGTTCCGGCTGACCTATATCACTAACACTGTGGATGATATGGAATATATCTCACTGACATAACTCATTTAGACTCATTAGCACACAGAGCAGACCCAGATCAAACAGACTCTCCCTCCTTCTAGAAGCAGTCTCGTATGTTTGCTCATACATGAGACCATTTCACCAGGGATTCGGTAAGACTCAGTATAAGTCGCTGATTTAAACTGACCAATCAGTGAATGGTTCATGTTTATAACCCACTGATTTACAACAGCATGTAGATAAGGTGTTCGGGGGAATGCTCGTTGATTTACATAGGTTTACGTCTCATTTTTAAGTGAAAAGTTTTTATTGTAGGTTTAATTTTACAGTACACAGTCTGCATGGCAATTATTTAAATTAGAATATCCCTTATACCACATGCGAAGATCCAAAGATGGGATCCGTGGGTCATGACCCCCACTAAGATCCAAAATGAAGAAATAAAAAGAACCTTGGACCCCCCCCCCCCCCCTAGAAAAACTGTTGAATCCACCCCCATCCCCAGCCCCTAGAAAATCTGAAAAAAGAGGAGGAAAGTAGTGAAGTGGAATCGTTGGGGTTGGATTGTTGCTTTAGAACAGCTGAGAAAAGGGACGAAAGTAAGAGGCCTCCCTACCCACGAACTGCAATTTTCAAAAAATGCCCCCCCCCCCACCCGTTGCATTTCAGAAAAAATGGCTTGGTATGGTAAATTTCATTAGCTAACACATGCCTGTCGGACCATTCCACCCGCCCCACGAAATAAATGGCTGGATCTGCGCATTTACACTACAGTAAATTAATATTCATATTTATAAACGTGTACATGGATAATTAATTATTTAGGTAAAGGGTTTAAACCTATACGCTACAGTTCAGAGCTATCGACGTACTTTCATGTTCTCCCTGTAGCTGTTGTAAGTGACGGCAAGCAGGATGTTCAACATCAGATACAGGCACAGGATGATGTAGAAAGTAAAGAAAAGGCAGTACCAGGCGTTCGTGTTGTACGCTGGCATCCTGAAACAAAAAAAAACTATCTGGTTACCCTGGAAACTATCACTGTTGACTTTGGAATAATACGTTAGCGAGATCAGATTGAACGCATTTCATCTTCAATACATATCCAATGTTTCACTTTCTTAATTTTAAAAAAGTAGCAAAAGTATAACACATAACAAGCATTCGAGTTACTTAGGAAAAAGAGGATAACAACAAAACAAGAGAAAAAGAACAAAATAAGAAAGACGAAGATGAAAGTGAAGAAAACGTAAACATATTTATACATCTTTAAACCTTATTTGGAAAAAAAGATGTCACCCGATTTCTTTTATTTTTATTTTTCTGATCGTTTCATCATATTTGGATTTCAAATGCCATTTCGTGATTGTAAACTGAAACGTCTATATCTTCAATGATTCTGTGCCACTGACTTGTTTGAAATACGCTTTAAGGTTTCATGTTTGATGGCATCGCACTGAAAATCAATCTTTCAAGATTAATACGCATGTGGAGGCACAGACAGTTGATTGCGGTTCTTTTTGTTATCTAGTTCGAACGTATCTTTTTATACACCCAATAATAGCCATCAGTTTCATCAAAGCCAAAGTCATGCATTTAACTTCACAATATAAGCTTTTAAAATGTCAAGCAATGGAAATCTTAGGGGCAATGTTATGACATTGTCAGAAATTCTTTTATTATCTCCCCATGATAATTTTTTGTCATGAGTTATCTCCCCTGAAAACTAAAACGCATGACTTTCCTCATTTTTTTCCTATCGTATAATTTAGATTTTCATGAAATTTGAAACAGAAAAATATAATGCATCTTTCTACCGTGCGTTCACAGAAATTGTTCATGGACTTCTTAACTTAAGTACAGATCATCCTCTTCCCACATGTAAACTCGGTGAAACTTCCTTGATAACTTACAATATTTGTTAAGCTTGAAATATTTGGGAATATTTATAAGAAGTACAAAATGATGAAATTCGCCTCTAAGTATTTAATTCTATTACTTAGCGCAGTGTATGGTTGGATGAAATCGAGCCAGATATTAAAATAAAAGAGCTAACGTATTTTAAAATCTGCGAGAAATCACATATAAATATTTAACGTACGGAATAAGACGTGCAATGAATTACCTTTTGGTCTTAACGGACATACAGATACATTTTTATTTTAGGACTTAGGAAAATTTGACACAGTGTGTGTGGATATTTTTTTTAATCAATATGGCGGTCTATATAGGCATTTGACTACATTGTAAGGGATAACTTATGGGCTAAATTAATTCGACTTGGGATAAGGGGGAAAATTTTAGATAATATTAAGTCAATGTATAGTTCTGTAAAATCAAGAGTTAAATATTTTAATCAATTAAGTAATCAATTTGATTGTGTACTCGGTGTCCGTCAAGGGGAGTGTTTATCACCATTTTTATTTGCCATGTTCTTGAATGATATTGAAAATGAATTTATTGAAAAGGGTTTTTCTGGAATTGATGTTAACACATTTAAGCTATTTTTAACATTGTACGCTGATGATATGGTATTATTTGCTAATAATAGAGATGAATTACAGGCCGGTTTAAATTTACTTTATGATTATTGCAAACGATGGAAGTTAATTATTAATACCAATAAAACAAAAATTATGATTTTCAGGAAAGGTGGACGCTTATCAACGGATGACAATTTCTTTTATAATGGTCAAAGTATTGATGTAGTTAGTCATTTCAATTATTTAGGGTTAGTGTTTTCAACCGGGGGTTCTTTTTCCAATGCACAAAATACAATTGCTGGACAAGCACTTAAAGCTATTTTTAAAATGAATAAGTATTTATATAAATTTACAGATATCTCAGTAAGTCATAAACTTAATATATTTGATAAATTAATATCACCTATTTTTAATTACGCTAGTGAAGTGTGGGGCTTTGTGCAAGGAAATGCTATTGAAAGGGTACATTTACAATTCTGTAAAAGAATATTAGGTGTTAAAAGAAATACGCAAAATGATTTTATTTATGGTGAATTAGGGAGAACTAATTATCAATGTATACGGTATATGAATATCATTAAATATTGGGTCAAATTATTACATATAGGAGATAATAAGTTTACTAGGAAAGTTTATTTGATGCTAAAAAATGATAGTGAGTTATCTCCAGGTAAGAAAAATTGGTGTACTTTATTAAAACAGTTACTTTGTCATCTTGGTTTTTATGATGCCTGGCTTTTTCAAGAAATTGGAAACATTAAATTATTTCTTTTAAATGTAAAGCAAAGATTGAAGGATCAGTTTATCCAAGGTTGGAACGGTAGGATACATGATTCTAGTAGAGCTCATTTATATAAACACATTTCTTCGTTTAAATATCAACCTTATTTAGATTTTTGTCATATCTCTAAATTTAGACAATGTTTAACTAGGTTAAGGGTATCATCACATAGATTACAAGTTGAAACTGGTAGATGGGCTAAGCCTAATTCAGTCCCATATACTGAAAGATTATGTAATATTTGCAATGTATTAGAAGATGAATACCATTTTGTTCTTGAATGTCAGCTGTATAATGATCTAAGAAACAAATATATTTTATCTTATTATAGTATAAGGCCTAATATGCATAAATTTGTAGAGCTACTGTCCTCTGAAGATCAAGCTATTATTAGGAAATTAGGTATATTTGTTTGTAAAGCATTCGAAGTGAGACAGAGTCAACTACTTTAGAGCATTTATTAATGTTTTAATATTTGAAATGGTATTTATCTGATATTATTTGTGAAGACGGGTTTGTCATTCTAAGTAATGTTTATCACAAATTAGTATTTTAAGGCAGTATTTGTTATCTATTCTGTTATTCATACGTTATCCTAAATTTTCGTTTCGTTAGGATAACTGGTGTATGAGGATGTAGATTTATCTGGAAATGTCAGAAAAACTGTATGTTTCTTCTAAGTGATGCATGTGTATAATTAATATTACATATATAAGGTATCAAATAGATATATAAACATCTTTTTCACTTTCAAATGTCAAAAATATATATGAAAAGGTTTTTATGGTTGTACCTACCTTTTTAATTTAAAAAATGATGATGTCAGTGTTCATGAATTATACATAAACACTGTTAAAATTTGAATGATGTTATAAGTTATATCATTTTCAACTGTGGATGTAATTACTTCTATGTATTTGTATGTATTTATGATTTTATCCTGTCAAAATCACGATAATTGTACATCCACATGGGTCATTGAGCTTCTGGAATAATTGAATAAAATCTAATCTAAAATCTAATCTATATCTTCAGATACCGCAGTTATAACATGGTTATTTAGTTGAGTCATTTTGATTTATTCTTGGAAAGGGTGGTGGACCTGAAATGCCGTATAGATTCACGGGTAGGTGCAACAACGATTCATTTTATTTTCCAACATTACTCCTGAGTTAAGGAAAATTCGTGCAATAATCTAGCCCGAAGCGCGGTTCGGAATAAAACTGAAAAAAACAAAAACAAACAACAACAACAACACCCCCCCCCCCCAAAAAAAAAAACCCACAAAAAAACCCCCATCAACAACAAGAAACCAAATACATCTAGTAATTATAGATTTTTTTTACACTGATCAATATACGCATTTTGTCCATTTTTTATTTATTGACTGGTTTTACCTAAAGATTTATCAGAACAGAACAGAACATTTATCGTTCCCTCTTCAGATAAATCATTCTAGTATTCATTTAATCATACAGTCGCTAGATAAAAAGTAAGTATTGTGAGCGAAACAAAAGTGAAGTGAGCCGTTAAAGTGAAGTGAGCCGTTCAGTATATTGTCGTAACTATCTTTATAACGATATCTTATGATGCGGCCTTTACAATTTATGTCAGTGGTATTGACCATTTGTCTTTAGTTCTAAAACGATCAAAGGGACCTTTTGAGCTGGCTTATAGTAGAGCGGTGGATCCACCTGCATAACTCCCTACATCCATGTACTCCATCCATTTGTACCAAGAAACGACCACTAAATTATCATTTGTATAGTTTTTCTAGATAATGTACCATCGTAAAATTAATCATTAAATATTCCCCTTTCTTGCATTAGGTTGCTATGCCTGAAATAATGTTTCAGTGACGGTAGACTTAAACACAACAAATGGGTCATATTACACTGATGCGTCAACCAACGTGGATGAGAGATAATTTGTCATTAGGTAATAATTAGTATTTAATAATTCCAATGATGTGAAAGATGATACCAATGTTGATAGTCAATCAAATGACTCGTTTTCTCCACACGTTATAGAGATACATATCCTACAACTAGTAAAATATGGGTTATAAAATATGATGAGTGAGTATATCAGGCTTAATGCATGAATGCTACATATTACATAACAGAAATTCTCCAAATTGGCGATTGATTAAATCGAAAACCAGCGATGACTGTAAAGTTGGATATTCCAAGTCTCCATGGCAACCAAATCATTGACAGTCCCCAGCATAACACCCATTACGTATCTGGTGAAAAACACTTTGCAACCATTAATGATAAAGAGAATCATAACATACAAAATAATTCTACCATATATAACATACATTTGACATTGATGTTTTAAGCAGATACTGGCTTTAAAAATATGTTGTTGTTTTTCCCCATAGAGCGAGCGAGAGAGAGAGAGAGCGAGAGAGAGAGAGCGAGAAAGAAAGCGTATATCTTGTTTATGACTATTTTATTCAAGATGGATTGTTCTACACGTTTGATTCTCTAATATTATACGAGTAGTTTTAATCTAGAGACATAATGGTATTTATCATCTTGAAGAACTTACATATATATTCTTTCCTTGCAAATTCATACATAAACTGCAATAAATAAAAAAAATAGGAACATGTTCTAAAAATAGGCTATACAACACTGATGAATGAAACATCGATATAAATATTTTAAACTTACATAAATATGGTCTGACAATATGCATACATATACATACTAATATGTATATGTTTACAGTGCTGAATGAATGAATGACTTGACTTGACTTGACTATTTGAGTTTACCGTCGCTTCGACAGTATTTCAGTCATATAGCGACGTCCAGCTAATTACAGGTGGAGGAAGACCCCGAATGCACGGAAACATGAATGACTGACCGATATATGTTGATATTGCTTCGCATACACAGTGGTGAATAAAACATCTACATTACCCTGTTCTGGCCATGTGATGACTGAAAACAACAACTTACATAGCGTCTGGGTTGTTTGCAGTGGTTACTAGGACATACAGCTGCCAGAAACTCTCACCATAAGTCTTGAAATAGTCGCTCTCATCAGGAAACTTCATGTCGTCTCTGAAAATCAGAATACATGTACAATGTTCTGTCATACTCTGATATTACCAGATATAAAATAATGGACATCGCATGTAGATAAACAGGCATCATATTACAACATGCTCCATCATTTCACATACTCCCAAAACGATACTCTACCGAATTTTTGAGAACATGGCAAAACATTATTTGAGTCATCTATCGACTGTTTCGCGTATATAATTTCAATAGAATTTGTTATTTAAACATTTTAGGTTTAACATTCTCAAATCGTTGGCGATGGCAAACGTATATAGACAAATAACAAGAGTTTGTTCGTAAGACAGCATGCTTGTCTACTCGAACGCTTGTCAATAAAAATAACTATTGCAATTAAAGGCAGAATAAGAATCTCTGTATTACCAAAATATACACAAGAGCAATAAACATGTGCTCTAAGTTTTAAAGCAATATCTAAAAGAATTCAGTGAAAAAGTGAGTTAGTACAAAAAAATTAAGCAAGTCAGAAATGGGGAATCCTAGAAAGAGTTATGTACTCTTGCCATGTTCAAGTAGAGGTGATGGCCATAAACAGGTAATCAAAGTTTTAAAGCAATAAATCAAATTGTTAAGTAAAAAAAATGAGGTGGTGTGAAAACCTTAACCGAGATTCTAAATAAAAAGGGGGTATAACTATTTTAAAATTCATGACAGAGCCTGATCCCCAACACAGGTATGCAATTTCATGTGTGAATTATGAGGGACATCCATGGGAAGAAATTGTAGATAATAGCAATGTTAAACAAAAGTTTCTACTAGTTGGTCTGATGATGATCAAGGTATGTGTGAAGTATTTGGGACATTTATTGAGTAAAAGGGGAGATAGTGGCAATGTTAAACAAAAGTGTAACATTTTTGTTAGGTCCAAAAAGGGCCATAACCATGCAAAAATATTTGAAAGAGTTACTGTCCCTGTTTCTACTGGTTTGTCTTATGATGATAACACATGTGTGTAGTTGAGAGACATCGAATGAGTAAAACTGGATGATAGCAATGTTAAACAAAAGGTTAACATTTTTGCTAAGTCAAAAAAGGGTTACAAATATGCATAAATATTTTGGAAGAGTTCCTGTTTGTACTGGTTAGTTTGATGATGATAAACACATGAGTAAAGTTTGAGGGACAGCCATTGAGTAATAGTGGAGAAAATGGCAATGTTAAACAAAACCTTAACATTTCTTGATACGTCGACGCGACTCCAACAGCTCATCCTATTCTTCGAATAGTCGAGCTAAAAACTATATAATAATGAAAATTTCTTTTAAATGACCGATATTTTCTTCTTATTCTTCTTTCAGTTCTATGCCAGGAGTCTTCGAAGAAAGTATAGTGGACCAAATCATTTTACAATTCACCTTGAAAAATGGGCGAAAATACTGTAATGGTAACTCGATGGTATCTTAAAATGCCGCTCCATGATTTGTTTAGACGCAAAGCATATATTTGAGTATTTGTGTGGTTTGAATCTTTTAAAGTCTCTGTAATGCTTTCACTACATTTCGGACCTTTCACGGAGATAACTAAGGTTTCCTAATGTTTAATTAGGGTACCTTGGTTATCTTGTTAGAGGTTAAGTGGTCCAAGACAAAGCGAAACCATTACAGGGACTTTACCTTAAAGCTCATGTATTGTCCGTCAAAGATGATGACCGCCTTGGTAGGCATAAAAACGGTAGGCATAGTCAGTAATACTGACAGTGCAGACGATGCTGATATGGCATTTGCACATGGGGGACCATTTGTGCTAGATGTAAACCTCATATGCTCACCAAGGAAAATAATAAAAAAAAACTACAATTTACCTTAAAACTTCTGACAAAATACCAAGCCTATGCTAGTCGTGTATTTCTAACTTTCTTACAGGTGAAGAACCTGGTTGCATATGTTTGGCCACAGAAAAGGATTCGACGTAATCGATGTAAAATAAAATTTAAGCGTTAAAGGACTTTCTTGAAGGACGGGCTTCTATATAGGATAACATGTTACAACTGTGTACTATATATACTGTGATTTCACGGACATTGGTGTGGATAACTTGTCATTATTATTCAATATCGACTGATCGGTATATACGTAAATTTGTTGAATGAATTGGCACAGGCAAGCAAAGGAAAGAAAACAAAAATAATTTAATTCTTTATAAGATGGACTTATTCATGATTGTTCGAACGCTCCTTAACTTTCTTGACACAGATACAAAGCTGAACAATCAACAGTCAATCCACCTTTACAACAATTATTTCACCGACAAAATTTCAAGTATACTTTCAGGCTTGTTAATAGGACCATTAGTAATAAGAAAATGTTGTTCGCCGTTTGTTCTAATTTTAGTTGGCCAGTCATTTAATTCTGGTTGATCAGATGTCCATCTTGTCTTATAAAGTTACTGGACACTTGAAACTTATGTGCTGTATGATTGAATAGGTTTTATAAGACGAAGTACCCAAGCAAAGGACTGTCGCGGTCTATCATATTCATAATATACTAGTAGTATATAATCTTGGCATATAAGGCTAGTTCGAGGGCTGGTTGGCTCAGTGTCAGGATAATATGACCGGGTGTGGTATCATACCACATGTCTACGGTGTGAAACTGTAGTTAGGCAGCAATATATGTGTCTCAAGTAGGCATGGTCTCTAAATTGCTGAAATACTGTCGGAGGGACATTTTACTCAATAAACAAACACACAAGCAAAAAAAAAAAAAAAAAAAAAAGAAACTAGTAGCTTACACAGATGCGTTGATGCTATTGCTTAGTATGTAGTAAACAATCGGATTCTCTTTATCGGTCCATGCGACTAAAGGTTATGAAAATACGTTCAGGGAGAAAAATATAAGCAGGCGTTCTCTTGGTAGCACTAAATACCGGTATCTCCCAATAGATACCATGAAATATTATCTAACTGCATTTCATGACTACCAAATTTATGTTATATAGATCTACGTAATATGAAGGTTGCAATAAAATATTTTCAAAAACTACCAACAGACATTTTATAACGATGATAGACCTATAGAGCTCTGATATGCAAATAATAGATACATCTTAAAAACGAGATATGAGAATAGCAGCCATGTCAAGTGGATATTTTGAAGGGTTTTGCTCCACATATTTCATTTTTGCTTTATTATAAAACGAAAAATGTGTTAAACAACTTGTGACTGGCCATTTCTTATCATATCGTAATTGTCACAGAACCACTACCCCCCGCCCCATCTCCTCGGTCACTCTCTCCCCGCCCCCTCCTCCTCTGTCACTCTCTCCCCCCTCTCCTCTGCCCCTCTCCCCCGCCCCTCCTCCTCCTTCCCGCCCCCTCCTCCTCTGTCCTCTCTCCCGCCCCTCCTCCTCTGTCACTCTCCCCCCCTCCTCCTCTGTCCTCTCTCCCCCCCCTCCTCCTCTGTCACTCTCTCCCCGCCCCCTCCTCCTCTGTCCTCTCTCCCCGCCCCCTCCTCCTCTTCACACTCTCTCCCCCCCCCTCCTCCTCTGTCACTCTCTCCCCGCCCCCTCCTCCTCTGTCACTCTCTCCCCGCCCCCTCCTCCTCTGTCACTCTCTCCCCGCCCCCTCCTCCTCTGTCACTCTCTCCCCTCCCCCTCCTCCTCTGTCATTCTCCCCCCCCCCTTCTCTCTCTCTCGCACACACACATACACGCAACAATTATAGGTTAATAAACATTCTAGCTTTAAGTAAAAACACTTTTTCTACCGAACAATAACGTGTAAATGTCATATAAAATGCCCTTTCATTTCCCCTCGAGAGCTTAAACATGTATACGTCAAATCAAATGTGGTGATGCTAACTTATTGGGCGACAGTCTGGGAAAAGACAATTAATAACTATTAATCTTCATCCCTGGATAACAATCAAATGTGACGTCATGTCAGAATAAACATCTGCTTCACCTGGTTTATTACGGCCAGGTTATTTGTGTTGTATATTTATGAGTCTGATATGTAAGATGCACGTCGTATATTTCATCAGACTTTTGCAAATATTGAGTCTCAGCTCACACACTTGTCTGGCATAACTTTAGATAAATAAACCGAACATGAACTAAACAAGAACGTTTGTAGGGGGTAGAAACATTCATGAAATAGTACATTGTATTTCAAATGGATTCAGACTCTAATCTGAACCAAAAATAACTGAAATAAAAAGAAAAAGAAAAGAGTCTCGTATCTACCTTAGCGATGATACATGTACATGTTATCTATGCAGAACTTATACTTACCTCTACGGTCTGTACCTTGACCTGTATGTAGAATGATGCCACAGCACGAATAAATAATTGATAAATAATAATAATCAAACAAAATCATATCTCAAACCCCAAAACCGAAATATATATACCGAGGTATGAGACACGAATTCCACATAATATTTTACCTGTTTTGGAACATTTTCATGGCGACCAAAGCGAACACAGCTATTAGAAAATAGAATAGGACAATCACGTGGGCGATTTGGTTCAAGGTCATCCGGATATTGCTCCATGCCCGCCTCAACTGTAGGGATATTTAAATATTATAAATCTATGCCAAAGGCAAATGCGTAGAAGATATCAAAACAAAATTTGTTTGAATGAAAGGCAAACAACTATTCTTTTTTCCTAATGAAGTGTGTAACTTTGTCACTGTCATAGACTCCATAAAATAAATAAATAAATAAATAAATAAATAAATAAATAAAATAAATAAATAAATAAAAGCGCTTCGATCCAGATCACTAACTTTACAACTCTGGAGAAATATTTACATGCACAAAGCGCTTTGCATACTTCGCTCCTCTCAATTGCTGCTAGATTGTTAATGCCGGTTAAACTTTCAGTAAACCAGTGAATAACCTTTAGTTAATAGTTGGCATTTCTGTCAGAATGTGCCAATTGCTTTTAATGTGCATTGTAAATCGCTATTTTTCATTTTTTTGGGGGTATAATTTATAATATTAAGATCTAATTCACTCATTAATTACCTTGTACAAACTAAATTCCAGCCATTCCAGTTGCCCTTAATCATATACATCATTAAACCGAATTCCTCGCCATTTCAAAGTTTATTTTCGGTCCCGATTTCTTTCCTTCTTATTTTAACTAGAAAAAAAATGTTTAATCCGAATTTCGCTATTTCGATTTTTAAGCTGTTTCGAAGTAAAATCCGGGTCCCGAGGTCGAAATTCATTTACATTTTTCAATTTTTATTTCGAAGTCAAATTTCATGAATTTTCGTGAACTAACTATCGTCCTTTAATCGATCGTATCCGGGTCAGTAACCAAGTTTATTTTGCGGAGGCACCTGAAGTGATGGCTCAGGCAAGTTTTTCACACCTTTTTTCGAGATTGGGTTGGGCAACGGAAATGTTGATTATTGCTAATAAATGTCTGACAGGTTGCATAATATGCACGTGCCAGCAGATAAACCCAGGTGTAATATCTTTAGTACATTCCATATCATCGTGTTCGTTACCGCCATGCGACGCTACCTGAAGTAGCAGATCGACGGTTAAAAACATGTATCATTGTTTGACATGGTAGACTTATTATGTTCATCAGAAGCATCTAAGTAGATCCTGATTT
>CM037794.1:3267078-3304726 GCA_021229015.1 Solen grandis | reverse complement strand
AAACAAACATGTTTACGCTTTTATTATGAGGAGGAATTCACTGAAAATTGAAATATAAGCTATTAATACATACGGAAATACATTTAAATCTATTTGATTAATAGCTCCCCTCCCGTCATATAGATGTGCTTTGACCCCCTGGCAAACATTACTGACTAGAAGGAGAAGCCGAATGATAAGGATCTTATCTAATGCAAACTTGTAGCTCATATTTCTTTTACAAACTATTTTAATTTCCGTCAACTTATATTCATCAAGCCATAAATGTATACATATATATATTCATGAAGTGTCCTTACATTGAATACTCTATCATGCCACGACTAATTTATTTTTTATCATGTCTTATCCATCCAGTTAATACTATGCTATACCATTCCTCTCAAAAACAGTTTTGTCTCATTTACACATATAAATTGACATGTCATTAACAATGAATACTATGCCAAAACACTTATTGAATATCGATTATACAATACCACTCATCGCCTAATTTATGTCCTGGACAAGGTATACTATCCATTGTATATCATGGCAATCACATAATTGATATCATATACTAAACCACTCTACTTATAACTGTATTTTATCATGTCTTATCTTATGCTTTACTTTATCATCTACACATTACCTCTCATACATTTTAATCAATATTACTCATACAAAATTTATATTGTTCGACATTTTCATTTGACCAGTCTGTAAAAGCTAAATGTGTATTGCAGGGAAAGCGTAGGAGAAGAGAAGATGCGAATGCCTTTTGAATTGCGTGGAAGCAGAAGTTGATGAAAAGTGTTTGTTCCTGCATGGTCCACCTCGATGAAGGGTAAGGGCTGTTTCGAATGTTTAACATAACTTTGTGAATCAAATGTTGACTTGACAAAAAAGGAACGTAAATTTGACAATGTAATTCTTGCGGCAGCGCACTCATACAAATGTTTCAAGATATGTCTAGTTAAAACGACGTTTAGTCGATTTCTCTACGAATGAAATACAAATAGTATTTTTTGCTAGTCCTCTCCTTGGTGATTGAGGGTAAAGTTTTGTGCTAAAATTTGTCCGTCTGGCTTGTTCCGGTGGTGCACAAGTAATCAGTACTTCACGCCTGGGTAAACCTTGAAATATTCCGGCCCTATCGGCGAAGGAACATGTGATATTCACCTTTTAATCAATGCATGTTTCATACTGCGGTTTCCCTCTCATTTAACATGAGATACATACTTCCAGTGACTATTATGTCCATTGCCTGACCTTGGCATTAATATCAGGTGCATACTGTCAAAAGTAAGGACACGATTTTGACCTAATTATTGAACCAATCTCGTTTTAACAACCGAATGCAGTGGAGAAGTAACTGCTTCATTGGTTGGCATAAATTAATTTAGGGTAGTCCATTTTAATGGGAGTTTCAGGGTGCAATCATTCTACAGTTGTCATTCTGTCAATTGGTATTATTTCATTTCTCCTATTTAGATATGAAATCACCCAGATAAAAAAATAGTAACTTGTGAGTCGATCAAGGAATGATCTTTTTCACTAATATGGTTCAAATAGGAAGTAAACGTGTATTAATTTTAGAACTCAGTGGACTCGGTCCTTTGTAGCAATGTATATGTAAGCTACATAAACTCCTCAAAATGTGAATCCAAAGTGGCACAGTCGTTTTAATGCTTTTCTTTTAATTTATCGACATACATTTTTTTCTGACATTATTTTTAAACCACAAACTATTTAAAACTTTTATGGAAATAGTAAACATGATGTGTCTTTGCCCGAATTATAATGGACTTAAACATATTTGAATTGTTTGTAGTTCAAACACAGATGACAACTTAATCCGGGAAATACATATGCAAAAAACTCATATAGCTGTCATCTGCCTATTAAACTCTGCTATTTAACTTAAACTTAACTTGAATATCCTTTCAGTAGGATTGTACTGTATTTACAAATAGTGATCGGTTAAGCTATAGTTTGTTGTTTTAAGATATCGAATGTCTTTTTTTGTGGCAACATGCATTAATTTTGTTCTTGGTGTTACATACTTTTTACTTTTGATAACAAAAGCACTTATTGCATATTTGATATGAAAATATATTAATATTAAGATGTTCAGTTTCTATCTCATACTTACGCCGAATATATATCTTGAAGATTTTTCTTGTTGTTAGTGTATGTATACTTACTTCATTTCTATGCAATTAGATATAAATAAGTATTGTTTCGAATTGTCTTTGCAGCAAACGGATGATGAGGTCAAAGAGGAAAATCCGATTCAGTCATGGATCGCCTTTTTCAGATTTTTCCTGCAGATCCAGAAATTACAAAACTTTCTCCAAATGCCAAACATATAAAGTAAACAGTTTGAACAACCTGCTTTTGTGTATTTAGCAGACTTAGACTAAAGATAAGTTTTAGAAAAAAACTTAAAAATTATTTTGAATATCTACACAGTTCCATGACGTGTTTTAAAAATAACCTTGGTTTCAAATATCTGATAATTTATATAACCTTGTCCAAGAGCTTTACAGTAACAGTATTATTATCTACTACTACTACTTTGAGCAGTTTTGATTTTTAATATACATGTATATTAGTATACAGTAAAATTCGTTTTCAACATTATGCAGGGGTCTAGGGTGATTTGAATGTTATAACCGATATAATGTTATAAACATTTTTCAGTCTCTGAACAGACTTGCTTTACACTCGGTTATTATCAAGTGTTTCCATTATCTGCGCGTAAATAAGTTTATGTGATTGTGTTATTTAAAAGTAACGTTTATTCCATTACTATATTGTAAATGCAGGTGAACATGTTATTCACTATATTTTAATTGATAAATTACTAGGTAACTTACTTTATTAACCCGATACACTGTAAATTCAATCTAAATGCACCATGTATTTTAACGAACGATAACTCCATCTGACCGGTGTCTCGGGGGAACTGTAGTACTTAATTCATTTTATATATGCAGTTGTTCATACTATGTGTTTAGCATATATGTGTATGTGTTGTACAACGACATTGACTATAATGTATAGATATAGGCGTTTAATCAAATAAACATGTTGAATCGATACGTCTGTGTACTGAATATTGACTAGATAAACACAGTGACAAACATTGATGCTTTGTTAAAGATCGGATCAATATGTACTCAATATTGACGGTTGTCAACAATTTACCATATACAAATGTACATTTACCGCTCCTGGTGGAGGAGTGGTTAGAGCGTCCGCCTCGGGAGCGGGAGGTCGTGGGTTCGATACCAAAGTCGTAAAAATGGTACTGGTATAGCTCCCTTGCTTGGCGCTCGACATATATGGCTAGTTCTAGGACTGATTGGCTCGGTGTCAGAATAATGTGACTAAGTGTGGTATTATTCTACATGTCTACGGCGTGATACTGCAGTATGGCAGCACTATATCTGTCTCAAGCAGACATTGTCTCAAACAAACAAACAAATGTACATACACTTGTAAGAATAACGTGTCTGCTTTCGAGCTATTCCGTTTACAGTATGAATGCCTAGCGTAAACTGAAGAGAAAAAACGCATCTTTAAATCAGAGAGATAGAGACATACAGACAGACATAGAAAAACAGAGAGAGAGAGAGAGAGAGAGAGAGAGAGAGAGAGAGAGAGTATCTGTTCGGATATAACAGGCATACTTGAACATCAGAGAGAATGATTTTAATCGAATTCTTTATGAGTGAGATACAGATGACACGTTTCGGTTGTTCTCAAGTCATTTCCTTGACGATTGAGACTCTTTTTTTTACACTGAAACTGACCCCCTCGATGGTTCCTGTGTCGGACCAGTACTTCATGCCAGTGATAACGTTGAAATAGCAGAAATCGAACCCGTGACCATTGCATCTAATGTCAATACATGCTAAATACCGCAGCTTTTTTATAGTATGTGCACTGGCACTAGAGCATTGAAAATAGTATTTCAACAAAATACCATTATGTACAATAAGATACACAATAAAAAACGTACACAACTTTTTCAAAAGATAACTATCAAATAAAACCGCGTGAAAACCGTATAAACTGTACTAAATATTCACTTTATATCAACAGCGGTCGCAAATTTATCTATGTACAAAACTTATAAGTTCCACATTGAAAAGATTCACCATGTTCATGGAATCCGTCAAGAATATTGAGCTGTATCGCTCTCTCCATTTTACTTTAATATGTGCACATTAAACATACCTTACAGCTGTGTACAATATTTCAATGTTGTAGTGAAAGAAGCATGCACGGATCCAGAGGGGGTCATGATCCCCCTGGGATTTGGTTATTATGCTAAGACTAAAGAAGATAAGAATCTTCTAACCCTACAACCCTGGAAAAAACCTTTGTAAAAATCTTAAAAGAAGAAGAGGAAAGAATGGAAGAAAGCAAACCCCACGTACGGTGTCTCGAGCCAAACGTCTATGAAGATGATAAAGCTTTTAAATCGAATTATCTTGAAAACCAAAAATTCATTCATGAGCAGGAAACACCATGCAGAACATCCGATTAGTTTAACTTTCATCGGCTAATCTGTGGCAATAGCTATAATATATTCGGGGGTTTCATATGGAATTGCAGCGAAAGTCGTCCGCAAGATTCGTTTCGTAACATCCATCAGTATAATCCTCAGTGCCATGACATTGATTTCATTTACGAATGCAGCGAAATGATATAGATCTATTTATATGTTAGGGTTATCGAAATACACATATATCAAAGTGTACCTGATCAGCTCTTTCTGCATTATCTAGAAGTTTGAGAAACAGTTTAAGCAACTCAAAACGTGTTTACAGATCTTAAATATGGTCAAGTGTATCTGTCTCGCAGTTGAGCTTGTTTTGTTGCTACATGGTCCCTTGCTACTCCCAACTTTCAAAGATCAGCAACGTCAGGTAGTGTTAGCCACTGTATGAGTAACAGCCGGTCTGGCAGAAATGGTACTCCGATTTCAGCTGGGGAAAAGTAACCGTGACAACTCGCCTGTAACGTTATGTGGCAGATGATCTCTGCAGGGCCAAATGTTTGAGATTGGCCCAACCTCAAAAAGGAGAAAGGTTGAGAAGTGTAGTGTTCCGGTCAAGTTTAACTGCCTAATTTTGGTTACCTGCTATTCCTATATTGTTATGTCATAGTGACAGTAATATTTCGTTTTCAATGAAGGTCAAGAAATGCACTGGAAGGAACACTTGGTAGGCTCAATCTTATATTTATAATCTGCTCTGGTAGATTTAAGCGGAATTACATTTCGCAGCTTTTGGTTGAATCATACTGTCTAGAAAAGAGATATATGCATGCTAGTAACGTCACAGTCTCTATCTATAGATTGGTTGCTAAAGCCGGTGTCAATCGACGAGAAAAATCTCTCTCTTTTTATGAGAGAGAGAGAGAGAGAGAGAGTATCGATTCGAATACGAGCATGCTTGAACATATATAACGTCCATTTAACAAAAACACACCCAAAAGGCATTTTAAAATGATTGTAAAACTCAAAAGCATACCTTACGCAATATATATATATATATATATATATATATATATATATATATATATATATTTGGGATACCATGTTTCAAAAATGGTCTCATGTATTTATGTTGAAAACCTCCCACCTGCAGAATGGTGTTTTTTGTTAGCTTTGCAATAACACGACCATCATCGACGTTGGAAGAAATAAAAAAATGCCTAAAAACAAAAAAATCATGAGAAGAATCTACACAAACACCTAAATCATCATAAAATCTACTTTAAACCAAACTTTTACATTGCAAATACCTTAAAATAAAACTTCTAAGAATAAAAAAATAATGAATAAAAATTCTTAAAGTACTCTTCAAAATAAGAATGCAATCCATCATAAGTTGGAACCATAGATATTTACATACGTACAAAAATATTTTCAGTTTGCAATAGGAGATTTTTTATTTTTATTTTGTAACTTCATGTAATTACTTGTTTAAATATGGTAAGCCACTTCACCTATAGATGTAGGTCCACCTTATAAGTTTGACACTTACTATCTAAATCACTATCAGAGTTTAAATGCTTTGCCTCAAATATATCATTATTATGTTCATAAAATAGTTTGATGAGATTTTACAGTCATTACGTTTTCTGTTCCGTTAATCTGCGCCCGTCATGTAAATCTTAGGATTATGTAGTTTTCTATCTAGCTTAGATAGAATAAAATGTTTTCTAGCGAAGCATTTATAAGATCCATTTTACAATATTTCATATGCCAAAGAGGCTTATGCAGGTAGAAAAACTGACTGAATCATTGTTTAGATTTAGGCGAATAGGCGAATCAGTTATTTTAGCATTCATAACACATTTAGTATATAATGCGTCGGTTACATTACGAATAATTCCATTAAATTTATCTATCAATCAATGAATGTCACATATATTAATTTAATATCTTTATTCATCCGGAAGTTGCCTATAAACACCTTTCTAAATCTCTCCTCTGAATTATCTAACTATATACGAAACATACTAAAAACATTTATATCGTTTTGTAACAAATAAAAAAAAAAGCATTGACAGTATTTTCGTCATATAGCGAGGTCTGGCTAATTACAGGTGGAGGAAGACCCCGGGTTACCAGCAGACGTCCAACTAGAACCAACAACCAACCGCAGGGCAGTTAGAAGGCTTCCTAACATGTAAATATCCGGGATTCTAATTCACAGCTTTCACTCACACATACATTTTCATATTCTGATATTTTCACGAACAACTTTCCATATAAAAGCTTATATATTTTATAACCAGATGAAATGAAGTTCGATTTCTTATTTTCCATCGAACTATTTCATTGCGTACAGAAGCGATACAGGCATTTATATTCGGTATAAAAAACAACAACCATTTCTTTGATTTTGATATAGCGAAGCTGATTTCTTAGTGTAATCCATAACATTCATTTTTTAAGTATCATTTTTATCCATCTATCATTATTTGCTCAGACTTTTTTTGCCGAATGGTTAGAACTGCCGCCTGATGTGGAAGGTCCGATCATCAGCTTGATTTTTTACGAATGTGATAACAGGTGATTGCATGTGACATAAATATCGATATCGAACACATTCGTCCTATGTTACATATGTACTACATTTCCGTTACACACTTGTAAACCTATAACGCATGTGATAATATTTGTAACTGGTGTTACAAATGTGATTTGTTTCAGACTATATCTTTCTTATGTAAACAGAATTTACAAACATGAAAGAAGTACTGTAGGTTGAACGTTAAACACAAGCAAAAGAACAAACAATTTGTTTCCTGATGACTCTTAATGGATGTTTTCATAGTTGCTGAATGCATCAAATTATGCTAATTATAAAATAAAACCGGATAATACGAAAATAAGGAAGTTTAATATAACCCATCAATGCACCATATAAATCATCATCTCCATGTATTGTTTCCGTCTCGGTTATTCAATATCTTGCTTCTGGAAGCTTTCTGTCAATATATACCCGGATTATTCATCAGGAGGTATTTTCACATTTTTTTAAATTTATTGCTAAAGGCATTATCATCTGAAATTTAGATATCATATAAGAGTCACAGTTGTGTTAAAAGCCTTTAACATGAAAGCATATTCATATACCTTTCGTGTAATATTTTAGTGTACAAAATATGTTTTGTTCAAATGCTTTTATCTGGTTTCAGCGGTAGTCGAATTAAGCATATCTCTCTCCCACCTTTTCTCTCCTTTCTCTATCTTCCTCTTTGTGTAGTCTTTCAAGATTATTCGATTTTTTCTACATCATTTTATTATATAAAAAAATTCTACTCTCTCTAAACTAAAACTATCATTTGAACATTATTCTTATGTTATATATATAAATAAATAAATAAATAAATAAATAAATAAATATATATATATAACTAAAATTTCAATTCTTTACGCATAAATTGATATCATATGAACATTGATTATATGTACTGCAAAAGTTCAGAACAAGTTAATAATTTACTATGCAAAAGTTAACAGTAAAATGAACTAAACGCGCATATATGAAATCCATGCGCCTTTCCCCCAAATTTAGATATTCAGGCTCACAGCGAGGAAACTTTATTTCTCTTGTACTTCAATTTGTCAATAAAAGCGGAAATTATCTTTTGGAAAAGATAAAGCTCATGTTTCTGTTTCTGTCTTAGTATGCGGAAAGTGTAAAAGTTTAGTCGATCGTCATATGTCATTGAGGTTAATTTGTGAGAAACAGTAATCATACATCCTAGTGAGTAATTTCGTGACATGTTGCGATCATATCTTATGGTGATTCACGTTGTGATTATATTCTATTTTGTTTAGGTGTAGAAATGCAGTGATTATTAGTAAATGTTTTAAAGCATTGTATAGAACAATCGCAATGTTTCAACCTCACATAAGTACTAACAAACAACAACAAAAAAGATGTGAATCTGGTTAATCCCGTTATTAAGTTTTGTTCTTTGTACTGATCTACTGGATTTCAAATCGCTGATGTGATCTGAATTCAAATAAAGGGCACTGTCCTTACTTCATCAGCCTTTAATTATTTAAGGCTAGCAAATTGTATTTCAGTTGGCGACAAATTTGGTAAACTTAACCACCTACTTCATCCTTATATTTTATCGTAAATTATAATTTTCATACGATTGTTTTTTTTATTTTTAAAATATAAAACAAAGGCGTTTCTTTGTTTGGCCTTCTATTATCTCAAACAGGTAAAGTTGTATGTATGGTTGTGTGTGTTTGTTTGTGTGTGCGTATGTGTTTGTTTGTATGTTGTATGTATAGGTGCACTTTAATAAGCAAACTGTTTATGTAAATATATATTAAGATATTGTAAACTATGTCGAGATCATTGATCATATTTAATTCAACTAAATTTTATCAATTAATTGTTTCATTTAATCATTGTATATTAACAGCAAATGGGTCAACTCTATTTTTCCATTTATCCTTTTAGCTAATATCTATATTTATTTGTCAACAGTTAGTCAAGATCCAATACCTAATGCAGGAAGTTCAGGAGAAGAAAGCGAATGCTCAAGACCTACATGTAATTGTTGTATATCACAGAATTGTACCACGTGTAACGGCAAGTGCAAAGATGGCTATTTTGGTGGTAAATGTTTAAATAAGTGCCCAGATCGATGCACGGTTTGTGATGATTATGGCGCAGAAAGCTCGGTGTACATAGGTCACGGAATCTGCACAGAATGTAAATCCGGGTACTACAGTACCCTAGAATACTTCCAATGCAACTACGCATGTCCTGAAAGATGTTTGACGTGTAAGTCTCCGACCGAATGTCATTCTTGTAAAAATGGGTTCTATATGGAAATATCAGCACAAGCCCTCGGTGAATGTAAAGCATGCCCGGAAGAATGTGAAACATGTATTTCAGAAACTAATTGCACGTCATGCAATACTAATTTTACTGGGGAAACATGTATGGAGTGTATAACAGGACGATACGGAGAATTCTGCAATGAAACGTGTCCCAAAAACTGTCTTAACGATGTTTGTGACAGGAATTCTGGAATCTGTACAGACTGTAAGCGCAACTTCAAAGGTCCGACATGTGAAATATGCACAAAAGGCAAATATGGACAAAGCTGTGACCTAGACTGTTCTTTTCTATGTCAAGATTCGAAATGCAGACAAGAAGACGGACTTTGCAGCAACGGATGTGTAGGTAACTTTACAGGACCAAAATGTGAAGACTGCGCAGCCAAAAAGTATGGAATTAATTGTACAAAGGTTTGTCCTAAACACTGTGCTGGGACTACTTGTGACCGTGATTTAGGTGTCTGCCACGATTGCCAGACACATTTCTATGGCCCTAAGTGTGAGGACTGTGTTATTGGTAGGCATGGATCTGATTGTTCACTCCTGTGTCCACCATTCTGTAGATTAAAGATATGTGAACGCCAAGGTGGAGAGTGTTTGTCATGCGAAGAAACCAAATATGGTCCTTTCTGTAACATGTCTTGTTCGTCTAACTGTAACAACACAAGATGCGACAAGAGAGGTGTTTGTACCATGGGCTGTAAGGAGGACTATTCCGGAGATAGGTGTTGTTTATATGGCAAAAACTGCGTGGAATGCGCGTCAAATGACATTTGTTCGAAATGCAAAGTCGGAAAGTTTGGCGAACTCTGTAAGAACGATTGTCCCAGAAACTGTGAAGGAAGGGATTGTAACAAAGTTGATGGCACGTGTCAGATGATACCAGACCCGGTACCAGTAGGGGCGATAGTTGGGGCTACGTTTGGATCTACTGTTGTTATGATCGGAATCACCCTGTTTATCATTTATCTCTTTTGTAGAAGGTTTGCAAATAAAAATGATAAACTAATTGTTATATATACATGTATAATCGAATTTTGCCATTTCTGTCAGTTTTATTTGCTTGGTTTCAAATGTACTGTAACCTATTGATTAAAAATAATTACGTACAGTGTGCAATTTTAATAGTTAAAACAACTTTGTTTGATTTGTAACCACTAATGTTTGATTTTCTTTTCAAATGGGTAATTCAGATACCATGGACATATAGAAGGAAATTAATCCAATGTCTACATGAGACCGATACAGTGCTGCCATACTACAGTATCACGCCGTAGACATGTGGCATGATATCACACCCGGTCACTTTATCCTGACACCGGGCAAACCAGTCCTGCAACTACCCTAATATTCTGAGCGTTAAACGTTTTTACGACTTGGGTATGTCGCGGCCGAGGATTGGACACACGACCTCCCGCTACCGAGGCAGACGCTCTAACCACTTACGAATATTCTGTTCGGTGGAAGATACAAAAAATTATTAGGATGACGCCAACGATAACTTTTATCATTTCTTTATATTATTACACTTGTTTCTGATGGAAGCGTTAATTTATGTCATTGCAGAATCTGGAAATTTCAGAAGCGAGACAAAGTGTCCCGTTACCAAAAACATAGCAACGATCCAATAGGTAATGTACATGAAATTGGCATACATTTTTCTGTCCGTTTAACTTAATATTGTATTAAGTAATACATGTCTTTGATATTCATAAATCACTTCTGCACAAAATCGATATGCGTATTTTATATAAAACAGTTACTCAGAAAGATATCTTAGAAATTAAAAAATAAATAAAATACAGATGTTAATTTGTTTATTTTCAAAACTCTTTTGGAAAACTGTTTTAAGATATTACCACAGACAATTTTCCGATTCTTTAGGATGTTCCTTTATTTCAGAAATTACGCCTAACAACACAGTGAACAAAACTGAGGAAGTGGTAAAGCAGGTAGCTGAAGTTTCGAACTTAAAAATGAAACAGATTGGGACAGACGCGAACACTTCAGCATCAGACACTGCGTTTGACGGTAACAAATAAGTTGTTTTGGGAATATTTAAAGCTGTTCTTTAAAATTTGAAATGCTGTTACGTTTTTTCTTGTTTCGTTATTGTGTAAGTTATATTAATTATATTTCCATAGATTTGTTACATTGAATATAAGTTCGGTTGTGACATTATCAGTTTACATAATATTAGCAAATACAAACGAATAATTCAGTATATGCAAACATACAAGTTTATGTAAATCTTTTTGTACTAAATATGATTTCAATGATAACCACATTTTCCTTTCTCAGACCTGTCAGTGTTTCTTTCCATATGCCCATCGTATTTACCGATACAGTAATATTCTATTACATATGTCGTAAACTTGAAACTCCAGGGGACAGAAATATTAGACTATCATCACAGACATAGGTAAAGCCTGAATTTCAGAATTGCTATGATTTAAGGATTGAAATATTTTCTTTTCAGAATATATGGAAATGGGTGGCATATATTCTAAACCGGACAATGAAAGCACCAACGACCATACATACGAGTCCTATAACCCCGATCCTATACTTACATGTCAGACCGGACCGCAGGACCATATTTATTATGGATATGACTGAATAATAAAGGGAAACTAACTACACGAGTGGGAATTACGTAAACAAGCATTGTGTGTCCAAAAAGTTCATTAATTAAATCCTTTGAATTAACATACGTGGATGCAATATTTGTCTGTGACAAACGTACTTTCTTTGTTTATTTAGCATTTGACAATATCTGAAACAACGTCAAATTCCAATAAACGCTGTGCTTTATAGTTTTCATATAATTCAAAAGTGTTATCATCGTTTTGTCGAATATTTGAGGCAGGAAATTCTTTATGTGAAAGTTATGAGAGATAGATAATCATTTGATTTAATCGGGGAATTATTTTGCTGTTTTATTTGTACCCCTGACCCTACGTTTCTATGTTTCCCTCTATGCAAATGTATTAATGTTATATTTCATTCAATCGCAATACTATAGGACAAGAGGTATATTTTTTGTTTGTTTAAACGTCCCCTCCAATACCGGTAATATTTTATTGTTTATTTTTAAATAATTACTTCAACACGAACTAATACTGTTGTGCACTTCAAAGCATGGGATTACATTTAAAACACATTAAATTCAATATCATCTACGGGGATATTTTTATTAAAAACTCATAGATAACATGTCAATCCGTGTACGACTCTTCGAATATCAAACTATAAAATGACATTTTTATGAATGTACGACTGTCTTGTCAATGGCCATCGACACGATGTACTTTGTTTAAACTTATTTTATTCAAGATAAAAAACACATGTACTATTAACATAGACTTGAATAAGGGTAAGAACGAAATATAAGATCTTATCCTATTCCTCTCCTTATAAGATTATTGTACAATATATTATGCCTGAATAAACTATACGTTAGAAAAATATATGATATTATGGAACAATAAAGTTTAAATCAGAGCAACAGAAAATCTATGACATAAGAGGAAGACGGAGAAGATAAAAAAGAACGGTGGTTGCGTTGGGGTTGATCCTGAGTTGGATAAGCTGCAGGTATAGCTCCTACTGATTATCAAAACGTTTAGAGGAATTATTGTAAGAATGTACAGCATTAACGGTTTAAGTATTACTGTCGCCAAACAGCAACAGCGTCTGATTTATATTGTGCATATATTATAGTTCATTTAGTAGTGGATGTATAGTATTGTGAAAGTTAGGACAACAACAACAGCAGCAACAAATGGATATGATCAGCAGTTTCTATTGCACCACTGACGTAAAGACTAGATGTGGAAATATTTATCATGAATAGGGCATGATTTCAAGGACTGCAGTTAGTACGCATGGCATGATATACTTGGTGTATTTTTTCACCGCGGTAGTAAGGTTTTGATTATATAATATTTTAAACTTAGAAACAGTTCTTGAATTTTTACTTAGTGATATAAATTGTTTCTAACGTTGAACGATCAAATAGTTTTCGTGTTTTTTATTGAGTTGATACGTTGCTATGCTTTTACTTTGATGTAATCTATATGGTTTTGCATAAAAGATCTTTAGAAATATATATGTCTAAACGTTTATGTTTCTCTACTCTATTACACTTGGATCTCTCTCAAATATTTTAAGGGGGGTTGTGAACTTAAAAGTGGGGATCGTGCTTTATACTACAACTTTTGACCATTCTTGTAACTGTACAACGAGGCTAGATATGTAGACATGCTTTCGAACAATACGTAGTAACTCAACGCACGATGTTCCCCAGAAATTGTAATTTGTTAATAGAAACAACAACAAAAAAAGGAACCAACCATTCTCTTGGATAATATTCTGTGATTGAGCGAATCGGATTAAATTGCTTCATCCAGTATAAATTCGTTAATAAAAGTGTTGTGCTTGGGCACGAAAGAACAACAGTGTTGGTACGGCAGTTTATTCATCATAGTCGACAGTGAAAGACTGTAAATAAACAATTTAACATCTTTTCACTAAGAATTCTAACCAAATCTGAATTACTGAAATAAACAACACAAATAAACAGCAATTAAGCAGCATATACGCGAAGTGATGAACAACTTCAGCCCCCAAAACATGTTTATAAACTCTAATAGATATATTCGATCCTATAATCCTTGCACATAGAAGATATTATCAAAGTTGAACCATATTTCAAAAGTTTCCGATCGAACTCATCTTAACGACGAACAATGGATTCGACTGTTATGCCTTTTCGATGTAATATTACAGCTCAAATATATCATTATATGGAAAATACAAATAATAAACAACAATACTGATCATCAAGGTTCGTTATGCATCTGATTAAACTTACTATTTAGCCTATCATGGCCCGCAAACTTGCAAAGTTGAGAACGTGTTACATGACTTCATGTTTACCACGAGGTTTTCTAGAGCGCTGAAAACTGACCTGCTCCTACAGAGCGCAGACATTGTTTAACGTGCCGGGTACCATACAATGCAGCGATTAGTCCCAAGATTAAACGTACATAGCTTTCGCACCAGTTGATTTTAACAGTAAATAAAAATAAAACAAAATACAAAAATATAAATTAACAAAAATCAAAGGAAATAAATCTCTGTAACTCCATGTTACAGAACAAGTGTATTTAAGTTCGCCAAAATCACAATATCCCTAGACTCAATTTATAGAAGTTAATTTGAAACATCATCTTTAAGATTATAGAGAATGATATTCTCTAATTGTACCTACATTTTTTCAGCAATTAATAAAATATATGCGAATTTACTCAAACACAATCACACACACACACGCGTGCTCACTAACACAAATTAAAACAATAAATGCATTTGTATTAAGTATATTGTTTTTCAATCATAATTCGCTCATTCCTTTCTGCTGATTGGTTAGAGCGGCCGCCTGGTAAGTGTGATGTCGTTTGTTCGATCTTGAACCATGGTATACCAAAGTCATTTAAAAAATTACTGGCATAATCTGCCTTGTGTTTGTCACCTAGCACATACTGTTAGTTTCGGAGCTGATTGACCCAGTGTCAAAATTATGCGATTGTGGCCTTATGCCACTTGTCTACGGTGTTATATCACTGTGAGGCTGCACTGTTAGAGATCTTTTACGAATTTGCTCACATGTGAGTGTATGTCATAAATCGGTATCGCACACATTCGTCACACAATATGTTACATATGTACTTGATTTCCATTACACATTTCTAACACATGTGATTCAAGGTGTTACAAATGTGGTCTTACTTAGCATAATATCGTCTCAGGTAGACAAAAAATCACAAATGAAAGAAATACTGTAGGATGAACGTTAAATCCAAACAAACGATCAAACATGTTTCCGGTTCACTCTTTATGCTTACGTGTGTTAATGCATCTAATAATGCTTACTAAACAACGAAACCGAAAAAGAAATTAGAAATAAGGAAGTTTCAGATAAGTATATGCCTTTGTGCTTTGTTTCCGTCTCGGTATACCAGTATATTGCTTCCTTAAGCTTTCTGCCTAAGTGTTTACAAGGTTTCCTTTATATAAATGAACTTAACATCAGGTGGTATTTTCACTATCATTATTTATTCTTATTTTGTTTGCAGAGGGCATAAACACCTGAAATTTGAATAGCATATAATTGTGACATTATGGTAAACAATGAGTCGTGCTCCATTTTCATTTGGTTTAAGCGGTAAAGTATTCGAATAAAACAATTACAACTCTCTCGCTCTCTAATCTGATACGATCAACTTCGATCATTTGAACATTTTTCTATATGTTTTTAAAAAGAGCGTTGAGATTTTTTGAAAATACAGGATTAAGTTACATGAGCGTAAAACATTGAGTATATTACTACAAAAGTACAGAACAAATTAACAATATACTATTTCTACTGCACTTCAATTTGTCCTTAAAGGCGGAAATTATCTTTTGTAAAAGATAAAGCTTATGTTTCTGTTTCTGTTTTCATAGGCGGAACGTGTAGTCAAGAGATACTAGCTTGACTGGAAAATGGTCTTTATTCTAAAGTAAGTGGCAAATTCAACTGCTGTTGTTATTGTTGATATGATGTAAAATAATATATTTTATCCAAATAACATAATAGTAGAAGTTAAGCCGATCATCATATGCCATGGTGGTAAATTTGTGAGAAATGATGGTCGTTTATAATAGTGGGTAATTTCGTGACATGTTGTGATCTTGTTGTCATCTTATAGTGATTTACATTGCGATTATATGATATTTTGATTAGATATAGAAATCCAGTGATCTTGCTGGATCATTGTATAGAACAAACGCAATGTTTCAATGTTTATCTCACATAAAACAACAACAACAACGTGAATCTGGTTATTCTCGTTATAAGTTTTTATTATTATTAGTATTATTCTGGATTTCAAATCGCTGATAATTTCTGAATTCAAATAAAAGGCGCTGTCCATACTCACTGGCTTTTTCAGTATTGAGAACTAGCATATTGTATTTCAGTCGGCGACGAATTGGGTCAACTTAACCACCTATTTCAACCTTTATCTTTTATTGTGAATTATGTCTTAATTTTTTAATTTTTTTATGAATGTATAAATTTTCAAACTTTTTTTTAATTTAAAAAAAGGCGTGTCTTTGTTGATTGGCCAAACAGGTAAAGTTGAATGTATGTTTTTGTGTTTGCGCGCGCGCGTGTGTGTGTGTGTGTGTGTGTGCTTTTACGAGAATACATGTTTATATAGGTACCCTTTGATAAACAAACTGTTAAGGTAAATGTATATAATTTTTTTGCAAACCTTGTCAAGATCATTGACATTTAATACAACTAGATCTTATCTCTTGAATGCTTCATTTTAATCCTTGTATGTTAATAGCAAATGAGTCAACTCAATATTTGCATTTAACTTTGTAGCTAATATTTCTATTTATTTGTCAACAGTAAGTCAAAATCCCATACCTAATGCGAAAAGTTCAGGAGAAGAAAACGAATGCTCACGATCTACATGTAATTGCTGTATATCACAGAATTGTAACACGTGTAACGGCAAGTGCAAAGATGGCTATTTTGGTGGTATATGTTTAAATAAGTGTCCAGATCGATGTAGGACATGTAACGATTATGGAGCAATAGTCCCGGAACTCCAAAGCTTCGGAATCTGTACAGAATGTAAATCCGGGTATTACAGTACCACAGAATACTTCCAATGCAACTACGCATGCCCAGAAGGGTGTTTAACGTGTCAGTCTCCGACCGAATGTCATTCGTGTAAAAATGGGTTCTATATGGAAGAAACAGCAAGAGAATTCGGTAAATGTAAATCATGCCCGGAAGAATGTGAAACGTGTATTTCAGAAACTAATTGCACGTTATGTAGTAAAGCTAATTTTACTGGCGGTATATGTATGGAATGTATAACAGGACAATACGGAGAATTCTGCAATGAAACGTGTCCCAAAAACTGTCTTAACGATGTTTGTGACAGGGATTCTGGAATCTGTACAGACTGCAAGCATAACTTTGAAGGTCCGACATGCGAAAAATGCAAAAAAGGCAAATACGGACAAAGCTGTGATCTAGATTGTTCTTTGTTCTGTAAAGACTCTGAATGTAGACAAGTAGACGGACTTTGCAACGGATGTGTAGACAACTTTTCAGGACCAACTTGTGAAAACTGCACAGCAAATAAATATGGTATAAATTGTACAAAGGACTGTCCTAAACACTGCGCTGGGACTACGTGTGACCATCCTTCTGGCGACTGCAACGAATGTCAGACAAACTTTTTTGGCCCGAAGTGTGAGGACTGTATTATTGGTAGGCATGGATCTGATTGCTCACTCCTGTGTCCACCATTCTGTAGATTAAAGATATGTGAACGCCAAGGTGGAGAGTGTTTGGCATGCGAAGGGACCAAGTATGGTCCTTTTTGTAATATGTCATGTTCGTCTAACTGTAACGACACAAGCTGTGACAAGAAAGGTTTTTGTACCATGGGCTGTAAGGAGGACTATTCCGGAGATAGGTGTTGTTTATATGGAAAAAACTGCGAGGAATGCGCATCAAATGACACTTGTTCGAGATGCAAACTCGGAAAGTTTGGCGAACTCTGTGAGAACGATTGTCCCAGAAACTGTGAAGGAAGGGATTGTAACAAAGTTGATGGCACATGTCAAATGACACCAGACCCGGTACCAGTCGGGCCGATAGTTGGGGCTACGTTTGGATCTACTGTTGTTATGATCGGAATCACTCTGTTTATCATTTATCTCATTTGTAGAAGGTTTGCAAATATAAATTATAAACTGAATGATATATATTAAAAATTTGCATTTTCTTTTATTTTAATATTTTGATTATAAATATATTGTAACTATTAATTGACATACTGGGTGCAAAAGAATAACTCCATTTTAACAAAACAATTTTCGTTCTATGCAAATTTAATAATTAAACGATATTGTTTCTCATGTCATCTATTGGGCACAATTAAGATATAATGGATATGTAAAAGAAAATTATGACAATATTCTGTGAGAACACAACATGACCCTCATATTTCGTATTACGTTTAAACTGATTTGACAAATGATAGATCGTAATACAGAACTGGTAAAATTGTTTGTAAATGAGCTATGAATGTTTTTTTTTTTTTTTTTTTTTTTTTTTTTTTTTTTGTGTGTGTGTGAAAAATCTAAAGATATAAAAATGACAAACTTTTCCCATTCCTTTAAATTGTAACAATAATTGCTGAACGCAGAGTTAATATTTTGTATTGCAGAAATTGGCAACTGCAGAAGAGAGACAAAGTGTCCTGTTACCAGAAACAAGCCAACGATCCAATTGGTATTGCGCATTAAAAAAACATACAATTCTTTGTTCGCTTAACTTAGATTTTTATTTAGTGATACGAATCGTTGGTATTCATAAATCATTGCTTCACAAAATTAATTTGCGTTTTTTTATACGAAAAGTTTACCCCAAAACTATCCTTAAATTAAAAAAATAACCCGAAGTTAATTTGTACCTTTTCAAAACAATGTCGGAAAATATTCTTAGAGACAATATCCGTTTGTCTATTTTTAGAAAATGAACCTACAAACAAAATAAACAAAACCGAGGAAGTGGTAAAGTCGGTGGATGAAGCTTCGAAGTTAGAAATGAAACAAATTGAGTCAGAACCGAACATTGCAGCATCAGACAGTGAATATAACGGTATTTGATACATATTGTTTGGGGGAATATTTAAAACCGTACCGTTAGAATTTAAAACGGTGTTACGTTGATTATTTTAATATTGTTACTTGTTCCGTTATTGTATATTGTTACATAAGTCCTTTTGCTATATATGGTATATTGTATCAGTTGAATATATTCATATAGGTTTAGTTGCTACATTATTAATTTACATTATGATAGCAAATACGTAAAATAATTTCTTATATTCAGACCTACAATTGTTTGTAGGACATTTTTACACTTAGCATGATATTAATGATAAATAACTACATTTTGCTTCCTCATATTTATCTGTGTTTATTTTCAATACGCCTATTGTATTTACCGATACATTAATATTCTATTACACACTTGAAACGCCAGTGGGCAGAAATATTATATTATTATCATTGATTTAGGTAAATCGCTTTCTAGACTTGCTATGATAAAAGGCTTGCAATTTATTTTTCAGAATATATGAACATGGGTGACATTTATTCTACACCGGACGTGGAAAGCGCCAACGAGCATGCGTATGAGTCCTGTAATACTGATCCTAATCCTAAAGTTACAGGTTTGACCGGACCGCAGGACCATATTTATTATGGATATGACTGAATAATTAAGGGAAACTGGTTACACGAGTGGGAATTGCGTAAACAAGCATTGTGTGTCCAAACAGTTCATCAAATAAATCCTTTAAATTAACATACGCGGAGCCAATATTTGTTTATGACAAACTTTTTTTGTTTGTGTGTGAAAAATCTAAAGATATAAAAATGACAAACTTTTCCCATTCCTTTAAATTGTAACAATAATTGCTGAACGCAGAGTTAATATTTTGTATTGCAGAAATTGGCAACTGCAGAAGAGAGACAAAGTGTCCTGTTACCAGAAACAAGCCAACGATCCAATTGGTATTGCGCATTAAAAAAACATACAATTCTTTGTTCGCTTAACTTAGATTTTTATTTAGTGATACAAATCGTTGGTATTCATAAATCATTGCTTCACAAAATTAATTTGCGTTTTTTTATACGAAAAGTTTACCCCAAAACTATCCTTAAATTAAAAAAAATAACCCGAAGTTAATTTGTACCTTTTCAAAACAATGTCGGAAAATATTCTTAGAGACAATATCCGTTTGTCTATTTTTAGAAAATGAACCTACAAACAAAATAAACAAAACCGAGGAAGTGGTAAAGTCGGTGGATGAAGCTTCGAAGTTAGAAATGAAACAAATTGAGTCAGAACCGAACATTGCAGCATCAGACAGTGAATATAACGGTATTTGATACATATTGTTTGGGGGAATATTTAAAACCGTACCGTTAGAATTTAAAACGGTGTTACGTTGATTATTTTAATATTGTTACTTGTTCCGTTATTGTATATTGTTACATAAGTCTTTTTGCTATATATGGTATATTGTATAAGTTGAATATATTCATATAGGTTTGGTTGCTACATTATTAATTTACATTATGATAGAAAATACGTAAAATAATTTCTTATATTCAGACCTACAATTGTTTGTAGGTCATTTTTACACTTAGCATGATATTAATGATAAATAACTACATTTTGCTTCCTCATATTTATCTGTGTTTATTTTCAATACGCCTATTGTATTTATCGATACATTAATATTCTATTACACACTTGAAACGCCAGTGGGCAGAAATATTATATTATTATCATTGATTAAGGTAAATCGCTTTCTAGACTTGCTATGATAAAAGGCTTGCAATTTATTTTTCAGAATATATGAACATGGGTGACATTTATTCTACACCGGACGTGGAAAGCGCCAACGAGCATGCGTATGAGTCCTGTAATACTGATCCTAATCCTAAAGTTACAGGTTTGACCGGACCGCAGGACCATATTTATTATGGATATGACTGAATAATTAAGGGAAACTGGTTACACGAGTGGGAATTGCGTAAACAAGCATTGTGTGTCCAAACAGTTCATCAAATAAATCCTTTAAATTAACATACGCGGAGCCAATATTTGTTTATGACAAACTTTTTTCGTTTGTTTGTTAAGCATTTGACAATATTTGAAAGAGCGTCAAATTCCGATAAAAGCTGTGCTTTATAGTTTTTGTAGAATTTAAATTATGCATTTTTTTTGTATGCTAAACGAAAATACGGACGTTAAAAGTAATGCTTCGTTTCGTATTTCGTTGGGAGACTGAAACTGGCTATATATAACAGTGGATCTTTTTGTAAAATAATACCCATTAGTTTTCATCAGAGGATTATGTTACTGCTTGTTTGTAATGCTGATCTTTCATTTTATGTTTCCCTTTATACAAATGTATAAATGTTATATTTAAATCGAACGCAATGCTATACGACATGAATTTTATTTTAACATGTTTGTTACTTTACTAGAATTGGAGCTTATACAGATTTTGTTTGTTTACCATTTGACAATATTTACAACACCGTCGAATTCTGATAAAGTCTGTGTTTTATAGCTTTTATGGAATAACTAATATGCCTACTGTATGATAAACCGAAACACGGACATTAAAAGTAATTCAATTCATGCATTCAGGTTACCTGAATATTTGCAGTGGTATTAATTCGTTGGTAAACTAAAACAGTTTTAGTGTCCTTATCATTTTGTAGAACAAGTGAAGCAGGATATTATATATGTGAAAGTTATGAAAAATAGTTAACCATTAGATTTAATCAGAGGATGATTTTGCGTTTTTATTGTAAGGTTGACCCAATGTTCCTATGTTTACCTTTATACATATATATTAATGTTATATTTTATTAGATCGTAATGCTATAGGACTAGATATACATTTTAACATTTTTAAACATCCTCTCCAATACCGGTTTCAATATATTTTACATTTGACATTCACTCAAATACCGGTAATTTATTATCTTTTTATTAAATTGCTTTACTAGAGTCAGGCCTTATACTGCTGTCCACTTTATAACCATGTTATTATATTTAGGACACATGATATTTAATCAAATTGATAAAAGGGATATTTTTTCATATATTTTCATCTTTCCTTAGCTGTGATGTCAATTAAACAACAAACTGACTTTTTTTATATCACGACAGTCTGGCCAACGACACGACATACATAGTTTTAACGTATTAAACACATGTACTATATATATATATATATATATATATATATATATATATATATATATATATAAGGATAGCACCATAATGTCTCTAAAACTGTGCAATTCCATTTGTTTTTTAACAGAGACACCATGACGACTTACATGTACTTAATAATCGAGACATGTTTCGCAACATCACAACCAGGCATTTGTCATTCGTATAAATGTGAACACAACATTTATTGTAATCATTGCCGATTTTTCCTTTCCTTGCATTCACAAGTAATATGGTGTTAACATTTTTTAGTGATTAACGGCAGTAGCATCGGAATACGTTGTAATTTATACATTGTTAAAACATTGTCGGAAATCATCGATTTTTGGATAGTATTTTGATTGGCAGGCATTTATATAAATCACATAAATCATTTTCGATAGCATGTATTCCAGGTTTTTTTTTTTTTCGATACCAAATGCATTATACGCTATGATCTAAAGTCTTTATTAATTGTGGATAACTTATTATTTGACAGAGGCCTGTCTTCCATATGTCTTCCATACCTATATATCAAAATTCTCTTTCAAAGTACGCCGCCGTCTCGTTCGGTGGTAACTATACAGCCGAACGCTGAAGCACACAATTTGGCCAATAATAACAAAAGAAGCAAAGAAAAGAAATTTTAGACAACAACTAACATACGTTGGCTAGAAAGTATATTTGCCAAATGTTAAGGGTCCAAAAACTAATACTTTAGTGTTTTTTTTATGCAAATTTGACTTAAATTAAAAAAAAATCAGTTTTACTAAAAAATCAAACGCGGTGAGACATACATTTTTGTAGCATTTTCATAAAGCCTTTATATCAGATGAATGAATCAGAAAAAAAAAAGAAAAAAAGGAAATGTGTACGCTGAATTTTTTATTAAGAAAAATAAATATAATTTTTAAAGCTTTTTTGGTAGTTCATATATATGTTTCGGTCCAGACACAATGACTTTTTAGCCCGTATTTTATTTTCCATTTATGTTTGTATGTTTGACAGAATGTACACCTGTTACTTAAAACACATTTATAAGTTACAAATTATGATAAAATATTCTGAAAATATTCTGAAAATATTATTTTGATATTTTATTTAAGAATTTATAATGCAATCTTTCCGATTTTATAATGCTGATTTTTTCAACATATTTTAACAAGAAATGATGTTTTACCATAAGCTAAATTTCTTAAACAGGCATGGTGACTTCCTATTTTTAATCAATATAACTTATAGTTATAGTCTAATGTAGCGATGTGCAAAGTTTTAAAAAACTGTACGTTAAAAAAAATAGCGCCGAAGGCACTGATAGACTGTTGGCGGGTTGGTCGTGGTGAGCAGCAAGAGTGCTAGACTGTAATCCAAATAGGCTATGCACTTAATTATTATCTGTTTATAACGGAGGTATGTGGCCAGTGTCAGTTTTTCAGTTGTCAAATAAGAAACAAGAAAAGATAGTTTTCATTTTTTTATTAACGTTAGAAGATGATTATCAAAATTAAAATCATACATCTAAAATAAATATTGAACAAGAGCTGTCAGAGAACAGAACGCTCGACTATGGAATTGATTTCAAATGCCCTATATATAAAATAGTTAAAAAAGAGATAAACCTTGATCCTCTGACCCTTTATATTTATGCCTATAATGATAATGATGATGATGAACTGAAGCAACGACTAACTAACGTAATCTAGAATATTGACTTGAACACACCCTTCCAAGTTGTTTGTTTGTTTGTTTGTTGGGTTTAACTTCCCACCGCCCTTCCCAGTTGATAAGGTGTGAAGAAGGCCCTTAATGGCACGTGTCAATACTACACACACACACACACACACACACACACACACACACACAGAGTTAACAGTTCTAAACTGTATTGATTATAAATATATCAATCAATATTTTTTTTCATAATATAAAATCATTATATGCTGATGATGGTGATTTGAACAGAAGCCTAAACTTTAATTTCCTTCCACGTACTTCTAATGCGTAAGCATGCGCGTGTTTGATTAATTTATTGGAAGTGTGGCATACACGCGCCAGTCACTGCAATACGGGTATACCGGTATCACCTTAAAATATATCGACTGTGTATAGTATGGTTGATGAAAAATATATAATGAATTGATCAGTTTTAATTTGGAGTATCTTATATATATAAATTACGTGTCTTCATAACTTGTCGTTGGTAAGAGTTTACATATGAACATATAACTTTCATTTGCGTGGTATTTTTAAGGTGCAATGGAATTTCCATTTCGCGGTTATTTGCGCGATATATAAAAAAATCTTAATGATATAGATACTCAAATTAATAACGACTTCTACTTATTATATATAAATTAAACTTAAAACATTATATGGATCATTATCATTTTTTGATATGATGCCTGTTTATCTGCATACACTGTCCATTGTTTTATACCTGGCATGGAGAGTGGAGCTAGCAGTGTAAACATTGTACGTGTGTCTGCTTTATTTAGAGAGAACATATTAAAAGAGCATTAGCATTGTATTCTTATTTTAACGCATGCAAGAATAATATAACAAATTTCAACTCATTGTGTCTAGCAAACTTCATTTGCGTGTTTTATCGAGGCACAATGGACTTTCCATTGCGCCGAAGACTATATGAAAATATAACGTGTAATCTCCAATTTAATAACTCCACCAAGTTAATTTGTATGCTATTGTCTTAGATTAATGTTTATATATAATAAAACAGTAACAGTTGGTACAAAAAAATATATTTATGGCATTTAAAAATACTTTTCTGAAAATAGAATTTCCATTGCTCCGTAATCATTTCCATTGCTTCATATATTTATAATCTCAAGTTAATAACTCTAAGTCATTTCGCATGTCATTGTCTTAAAATTAATGTGTATATATAACTAAATAGTTATAGATGGTTTAAAAGTAGTTTTATGGCATTTAATACTGTTATTCTGAACATAAAAAATCCATTGCACGGTTATATTTTCATTGCGTCCATTGCTCCATCAAATTTTCATTGCATGTTTTAGGCCTACCGCTTCAAAACATTGGGTCACATTATCTTCTATTCCACTAAATTATGACCGCTTTTTTCACTTTTTTTTAGCTTTTTAGCTAACTGCATTAGTGGATCTACATGTACTCCAGTTGGGATAAATCTCTGTTCTGTAAACGGCGCAGGTATTTTGTTTACGCTGAAAATGGTTGTATTCAGCTTGAGGAATTTGTAAAAGAAGAGTGGGCACATAAACTTTACACATTAAAAGAGTTTCTAAATGTCATTTAAACGTCGTTGCAACACATATACGAAACACATTCCACTCGCTTTCGTCAGCTTGCATTGTATGGATCCGTACAAAGCGCGGAGTGCTACAGTTAAAAATGTTGTGGAAAATATGCAAATCAGATGGCCCGATTTCGCTTTTCAGAATTAGACTGGCGGCTGGCCGCCAGTCTAAAAACAGCGAAAAAATCCCCACAAAACAACAAAAAAAACAACAACAACAAAACAAAACAACAACAACGAAACAACAACGGATAAACGCTTTTAAACAATAACACTTGCTATATGTGCAAACCTGCCACCAAAAAGGAAGATCTATAAAGCATCATTTTCGTCCCTATCTTGTTTGATTTTCATCGAAAGTGAGCAAATTACGATATGTTGCCTTAATAACTTTATGATAAGCATTGTTTTGGTTTGAAAGGCAAATTTGCCAGTAATTAAGGAAAAAAATGTATTTAAAGTGCAATTACAAAGACAAAGGTAGGTGCTTTATTCAATTAAAAATGAGGATTTTTATCAACTATCAAGTCATCTGCTCTGTCATTGGCAAAACTATCATAAAATAATCCAAAGTTTTCAGGTTATTATAACATGATATGGATAAACATTTGGCTTAAATAAAGTTCAATTGCAGCTAAACATACGCCAATTTTCTCTCGAAATAAAAATGAAACTCATCACATGGATAACCAAATTTTTTTTTTCAAAATGATTCCTTTCTGATCCAAAGCAGTAACTGCATTTCATTTATTCTAAATTATTGGTTCTTTTTTTCATTTCGTGTCTCTTTCGAGGAAACCCTATAGATGAAAGTGCTGTTTAAACCTAATTTTAACTCATTTCTTGTCTGTTCTTAGTTATTTTTCTTTTTTCTAATGAAAGCTTCACAGGAGGGTTTCATTTTCCAACTTGATTACATATAATATTTCTTTCATTTTATTCAAAGTTAAATATTTTTACATGTATCGGCGAACTGATCCGACATGATAACGTTTGTTAATACAAGTTTTATCTGGTCTTTTAAGAGTCGTATTTATGAATACTGCACTTGAAATTGTGGTTATTTAACGTGATAGCAAATTTAAAACCAAGTGACAACAAATTTTGTTTCCTTTGTTCTGTGTCATTTTTTGGTGATCGAATGTGAAAACAACTTCTTATCTTGTTGTAATAAATCAGGACGCAAATAAGCAGAATCTACATGCAGTAAACCATATCACCAAATAACTAATTGCATAGTAGGAAACGAATAAGGAAAAATAAACCAAGTTCCAGGTCTGTTATAGCAACTTTGATGAAATCAATATAAGATTATTATGTAAAATTTGACGAAAAGGTTACAATGCATGTACCAGTCAAGATTTCGATTCCAGTTAACTAATAATCTGCATTTGAATCTGCTTTTTAAAATCATCGTTGATTAAAAAATTAAATTCAAAGTGTTGAAAACTAGATAAAAGATATGTTTGTTTATATATTGCTATTAAATTCGCCGGGTTTATAACGGTTCCGTAAATTATCCTTAAAAACATATTTTTAAGTTGATATTACATATTTGTTTCTCCCTATCTTTTCAGAGGATTTAAGATTTAAGGTCCTCGAAAGACAAAGAAATATAAATACATGTAAATAAGGTCATTGTATTCCTAACTTGTTATGTTATTGACATAATGCTGGTATATTGTCTGCTTGTGTATTGGATGATAGCATGCTGTTAACATATTTATAAAATGTCACGTTACATGTAACTTGAGTATCAAAATTGCAATAAACCAGATAATGTTTATAGCTAAATGTTTTTTATGCGACGTTCTTGTCTGACATATTTTATTTCACTTCTTTGGACCCGATCGCATACATATAATGTTACAAAGACTGGTAAAATTGATTCAGAATTCAATAAACATAATCAAGAGATATTCTGTCTTGTCTTAATGTATGAATGCAATGTAATCTGTCAAATCAATACCATTAAAACCGTACGTTTCAAAACATGTTGAAATTTCAGATAAAATTTCAGTTGAATAATGTATACACATTTAATGTTACTTGTTTAAAAACCATATATAAATATTTTGATTTAAATTTATTTTATTTAAAAAATTTTTTTTTTTATTATTTCCATTTCATATTTTCAACTTCGCTTTGGATAATACATTTTTAAAAAAAGTTATCGTCTGAATATTCCATGCATCAGATGTACTTCCAAGTTTCTTAACAATATGAGATGAAAATAGACAACTTGTGATAGCGTAAAGATGGTTATTTCTGCGGTTGTGATATTCTACGGTTTTGCTATAAAATATCATTTTGGATTATTTATCTGCGATTTCTGAACCAAGGAAGAAAAGTATCTGCGCTTGCTAACCTTGCTGAATTAATTTAACAAAAATATCTAATTCAAGTTATAATGCACGCAAGGGAGATCACTCTGTGTAACATCTAATGTCTTGACTTGAGTATTTGAGTTTACCGTCGCTTCGACAGTATTTCAATCATATAGCGACGTCCAGCTAATTACAGGTGGAGGAAGACCCCGAATGCACGGAGGCATCCGGGTAGAACCACCGACCTACCGCAAGCCAGCTGGAAGGCTTCCTCACATGAAAATCCGAATGACCCTGCCGGGTTAAACCAAGGCATCCGGGTAAAACCAGCGACTTTACCCTCTCGGCCACGGAGGCCCGAACATCTAATGTACTCTACTGTACATCATACAGTACATGAACTCAATTTAACAGCTGCTATACATATATTATTCCGTTATAAGTAAAAGAATGTTCAGTAGACTGGAATTATATAAAAATAATGCACTATCTGCATTTTTCAGCATGTAATTAAGACCCATTTCCCGTCCCTAGGTTAACCTGGAAGGTGGCACGTTGTGTTATTTATTAGGAAAGTTTGCCATGAATTGTGTTCAAACGCTATTATAAAAGTATAGTCGCCCTATTGTGATTTTTTTATCCTTGTCATCCATAATTCTGTAATTTCCACCGATTCGACAATTAAGTTGAAACCACATTGACTGGTTGTATTGTCTTGGTGCTGGATAATTTTCTCACAGAAAACCCCGCTATACGGTTATTCATAAGTTAAACATTTTTCATTTATACAACCTAGTTTCTAAGTCTCACGTCCCACACACGATATTTGCAAACACGTGTGTGATGAATGTTTTAATTCCAAATGAATTTGATTTAACATATAAATACATATGAACAGTGTTTGTTTGTTTGTTGTTGTTATGTTGCTGTTTTCTATACCCCCGTATTGGTAGATCGGGGGGCATATTTTTTTTATCTGCCTTTCTGTTTGTCACAAAAATTAACCTTGACCATACCTCGATACCTCGGATGTCCTTCCACCTACAGCCTCCAAACTTACAGATACATGCACCTTGATGGACTCTACACACAAGATCCACTTAGACGTCACGGGGTCAAAGGTCAATTTCACCGTGACCCAAACTAGCAAATATTAACCTTGGCTACTTTTTGAACATGCTTCCATTCATAAGCTCCAAATTTCACATGTGTATGAACCTTGATGCGTTTTCCACCAGACCCACTTATAGGTCTCGCGGTCAAAGGTAGAAATATTAACTTTGGCCATATAATGAAAGTGCTTCCATCAAAAGCTTTCTAACTTCTATTCACCTAGATGAGCCCTTGCTAACAGACCGACTTACAGGTCACAGGGCCAAAGGTCAAGGTCACCATGACCCAAAACAGCAAATATTAACCGTAGCCACATAATGAAAATGATTCCGTCCATAAACATCACAGGTGTATGTACGTTGATGAGCTCTACCCGCCGGGTGACATTGCCATTCAAATGACCTTGATCCCCAAGGTCTAAGGCTCCTCGCGGGTGCATGGCGTTCATTCGAACGTAGCACTTGTTTATTTTTGATTTCCAGAAATATGTAATCAATTTTAAATAAGGTTTTTGAACTATTTTCTCGTATCAAAGATCATCATATGTATGCGTTTGTAACATCTGTGCATATTACTGAAACTAAGGAAGAATATGTGCAAATATTGAAGTATATATCAACAGTGTCCTTCTCAGAAATATTTTCATACCTGCCTTACAGACTAACATTGAAAACGATGATTTAGAGCTATCTGTATTACTCTTTCGTAGTTTCTAAACTTTATTTTATGATACAAGTTCTTACAACTTATATAAGTCATTCTCGATGGCTCGTATGACGGCGTATGTGGTCATTATTGTGAGGGGAAACTGGAGCACCCGGACAAAAACCTACGAGTCTAGAGGAGAGTTGGTAATATTTTTACAAATAGGGTATGATTTTAAGTACTGAAATTAGTACATAAGCTGGCATGATATACTTTGTTTCACCCTAATAAAAATGTTTTGGTAATATTTTACAATTTGACTAAGTAATATTTTAAACTAACAAATTTATCATTCTTGCATTTTATTTTACTTTTTTGTGGTAACCATCTCTGTTTAGTTGAGGGAATAAAATAGTAATACGAGTAATTTGGATTTCTATGCATATTTCGAATATTGTTAGCAATCCTTAAATAAAATTTGATGTGTTGAATAAGATATTGCAAATATGTTGGTGTTAAACAATAAGAATGTATTAACTTATGTGCTCTTCTTATTGATCGATGATAGTGTTGCAATCCTTGTAGCCTCATTTTAAATTTTATTGAGCTTTAATTTTTCAATCAAATATTACACCTCTATATTTTAGTATAGGTATTATAAAATTTTTTTTCATTCTTTTAGCAGTCTAATATTTTTTTTCATTATATATATATATACGTTTCCACGCTTTTACTTTAATATGATTTATGCCGTGAACGATTATTTGAAAGATAAATGCCTAAATGTTTATGTTTTTCTATATCATTTATCTGTTAATTATTCATTTCAACTCGAGGATGATAAACTATCGTTCTTTTACGTGGAAAAAGTAGCAATGAATTGGATCACTATCAAAACTTTTAAGGAAAATTAAACAATTAAAACCGGAGATCCTGCTTCATTACACAGCCCATGACAATTCGTATAACTGTACAGCGAGGCTAGAAATTTAGACGTGTTTTTGTACAATATGTAGTAACTCTCCGCACGGTGCTCCCCAACAATTTTAAATTTTTTATTTATCCAATTCCTGTGTATCACCGTAATGTCTCTCAGTATGTACAATTTCTTTTTTAACACAGAACACAGTTCATATAGATTTGAACCCAATATTTACTGTAAACATTGCCGATTTTTCATTTGCTTGCTTTCAATAGCAATATGTTGTACCTTATTTTTTAAATGATTTACGGCAGTGGCATTGGAAAACGTCATATTTTAACTACTGTTAAAATAATGTCGGAACTCATTGCTTTTTGGTCATGGTATTTTAAAAAAATCATAAAAAAATCATTATCAAGCATTCCCTTTTTCATTTTTCGGTACCATATGCTTCATGATCAACAAAAGATCACAATAACTCATCATCAAATAGTATCGTAAGAAAGCTCGATCAATTTATTGTATGTTTTCAGTGAATCACTCTAGATCACCATTGCATAATTGAAAACAAGAACTCCGCAATCAGTGTCAACACTTCGTTTGTTTTACACGTTGACAAAAAATTCTCAGTTAAAAAAGATGGACATAACTCCGAAAATATAAAATATAGTCTTCAGAGTGATGTCTCTTGTCTTACAACTGTTTTGTCATTAATTAAAGTTTCGTGTTGATACCTTTACAAGTGTTTAAGAAATGGACTACATTACAGTTTTTGCACGACGACGACAACGACGACTCGGCGATAATGATAGCTCGACGTTTTCTTCGAAACAGACGAGCTAAAAAATGTGCTTTTGGCATCGGTCGAATGTTCAGACCGAACGAACATTACCTAAGACAAGAGCTCAAAGAAGGTATTTTGATAGAGCAACACCACGTTGACCTGCCTTTCGTTTTATATGATAATGAGTATGGTAAGTCTTTAATGATAGTGGATAACATATTTGACAGAAACCAATCTTTCATATGGTCAACTAGTTATATCGATATCTTTTATTACCACCTAATAACACATTTTGGAAAAAAGCAAAGAAAAGAAAGTTACCCCTCCCCCTAAAATGCGTTTGCTGCGTGCATGGCTAAAAGGTTGAGGGCGTTCGTACTTTGGATAACACCTTATGTGTGATAACCCGATAGGACAACGTTATGCCTCATATCCATTTTGTCAAAATAAACTGTTTTATGTCATGTTATTTCCATAAAATAATGAACTTAAATTCTATTTGTTAACAAATTTTACTTGTAGAAACCCACGGCATGCAGAAAGAGAAAATGCATGATTATGTAATGAGTAATGTATGAAAGTGAAAATAGACTATAAAATCATCAAGTTGAATCAACAACTCGCATATAAATATATTTGTTTAGAACTAAAGTATTTTTTAAAAACCACCACACCTGCCAAGTGTGTAGAACTGCACACAAATGAGGAAGATATATAAAGGATCATTTACGTCCTACCTTGTATGATTTTCGTCGAGCGTAAGCAAATAAAAATATGTTGCCGCAGTAACTGGTAAATATTTGCAAAGTAAATTAGGAAACATTATATTTAAAATGCATTTGCAGCGACAAAGGTAAGGTATTTTATTCCTCTCAAAAGTAGATAGTGAATATATGGTTAACTTATTCAAAATTAAAAGTACCAGACTCTATTATATCGCATCAATAATCAAAGAAAATAATTACTTTTGGGACCGGTTATCAAATTTATTGGCATCCTCTCTATAATTGGCAAATTCTAATTTTCGGACCTTCATATTTTGCTTAACTTGCAACACATAATAGGTTATAAAGCTAAGAGAAAAAAAGAAACCATCACAAAATAATCAACAGTTTTCAGATTGTTATAAATGATATGAATAGCCATTTGGCTTAAATTAAATTCATTTGTAACTATACATACGCTAATTTGCTCTCAAAATCAAAATGAAAAATCTCCGAAAAGATAACGTATCTAAACACAATTTTTGTCTGGTCCTTGTTAAGTGTCGAATACTGCGAAGGAGTTTATGATTATTCAACGTGATAACATTTATTTCATTTTATTTTAAGTTACGTGTCATTACGGCAAATTGATCCGACATAACAGCATGCAATATTTTTTTGTTTGTTCTTTGCTTAGTCTCATTTTTATGAATACTGCACAAGAGCAATTGGCGATCCAACGCGATTACAACTTTTCATTTTGTTATAAGCTTAGTGTCGTTACATGTGTCAGCGAAATGATGTCCAATACACTCAGTTACTTGCCTCTTCCGTGAAGAAATATGTAAGTTAATTTAGTAATATAACGAATAAACAATACATTTTAGTCTGTTCAAAACGTCAGATGAAAAATATACGAGTATAATTGATAATATATTATATAATTATATTAATTTCAGAATCTTTCTGAACAATGAAAATTAATGAATATCTTGCAATTATCGGCCTTCTGGTGACAACGACAGGTAAAACAATATTATTTATTCTCTTTGCATAAAACATCATATACCCACGTCGTGTTTAATCTCTTGCCATTAAGAAAGATCTAACAACTTATCTTGGAGTTCATGAAATATCCTTGCCTACAACCACTGAGTCAGCATTCATGTATGGTATTACTGTATGTATGTCAGATATTTATAACTAATAGTCTCAAAGAGATTCATATTTTAATTTATCATTTTTAATACTTAGTTCCTGGGGTGAAACAGTACTTTGCTTCTTTGGGGAGTTTGAAAAAAGTATGATATTGGTATTATACGACATTCAATCACATTATCCTTATCCGTATATCAGGATTGCCAATACGAGATACAACCTGATATGATTATCGTCACGAAGACATGAATGTATGTTTAAATGCATGTTTCTGAAAATAATTTGCTGATTCTACATCAAATTTATTATAATAAAAGTCGGGAAATAACTTTATGCACATAGATACTTATACTTCTCAGCATTAACTATCAAAGACATCTTCCTTCACAGTGTGTCTGGATCCTTTACCAAATCATCCTAGTTTGATATGGCTTCCTGAATGTGAAACGGCAGAATGTAAATGCTGTCTTACGAAGTCCTGTAACACATGCAGTGGCATTTGTATACAAGGTATCTTTGGAAAGAAATGTCGAAACAAGTGTCCAGAGCGATGCATCTCTTGTAGAGATTTTGGATTAACTAATGAATTTACTGGCATTATGGATTTTGTACCGAATGTAAGCCCGGATATTATAGTACACTGGAGTACTTTCAATGTAACTATGTTTGTCCTGAAGGATGTGTGACGTGCCAGTCTGCGACCCAGTGTCATTCATGTAGAAAAAGTTTCTATATAGCACAATTTTCACAAGACCACAGTGAATGTAAACCCTGCCCAGTTCAATGTGAAATCTGTACTTCAGAAGTTAATTGTACGTCGTGTACAATACCTTATGTCACTGGAAGTGCATGTACAGAGTGTATAACAGGACGATACGGAGAATTCTGCAATGAAACGTGCCCCATAAATTGCATGAACGACGTTTGCGAGCGGTATTCTGGAAATTGTACAGATTGTATAAAAGGTAAACATGGACAAAACTATGATATGGACTGCCCATTGTCCTGTAAAGATTCAGAATGTCGACAAGAAAACGGATTTTGTAGCCACGGATGTGTAGACAACTTCTCCGGACCAACTTGTGAAGACTGCACGGCAAATAAGTATGGCAAAGACTGTACAAAGGATTGTCCTAAACACTGTGCTGAGTATACTTGTCACCGTGATTTAGGTGTCTGCCACGATTGCCAGACAAATTTCTACGGCCCTAAGTGTCAGGACTGTGTTATCGGTAGGCATGGATCTGATTGTTCTCTTCTGTGTCCACCATTCTGTAGATTAAAGATATGTGAACGACAAGATGGAAAGTGTTTGTCATGTGAAGGTATCAAGTATGGTCCTTTCTGTAATATGTCTTGTTCGTCAAACTGTAACGACACAAGTTGTGACAAGAGAGGACTTTGTAATACGGGCTGTAAGAGTGGATATTCCGGAGACAGATGCTGTTTATATGGTAATAACTGTGATGAGTGCTCATCAAATGACATTTGTTCAAAATGCAAAGTTGGAATGTTTGGCGAACACTGTGAAAGTGATTGCCCCGTAAACTGTGAAGATAGGCTATGTAATAAAATTGATGGCACATGTCAGAGGACATCAGAACCGGTACAAGCAGGGGCAATAGTTGGGGCTTCATTTGGATCTCTTCTGACTGTTACTGGAATTGCTCTGTTGATATATTTTCTTTGGCGTAAAGGGTTTGTAATTTTAAACTTCAGCTACATTTATTTCATATGTTTTTATATTTGACTATGTTCATTTCTCTCTCAAATTGAGTTTCAGCTAACAAAGCCAATAAATATCAAAATACAGAATGCAATACCATTGTAATACGTTCATATTTTAGGTTTTAATTATTCTTAAAATAATGGGACATTTAAGCTATATCAGAGCTTTATTTTAATTCTCAGCCTATCAGTTTCTTATTTCTTAATATCTGTAATTTACATAACAAGAAGTGTTTGATTCAATATTCAGAAAATAACAAAATTATCATAATTATATATAGACAGATGTATTCTATGTGTAAAACTTATGATAACTTATATGTAATAGTCTTTAAGAAGTGTATATTTTCATCTTATTTCAGGTGGAAGGAGAACATGTCATACATAAAGCATAACAACGGCAATATAGGTATACGTTTTCCTTGTTGATCTTAAGTATATACATTGTAGTTCCTATTCTTATATTCATCTCAAAATAAATAGGAATGCGCTTAGAAATTTCATTTATAAAACATACATACAAATATTTAAACATAAAAATGTTGTCACTCTAATCTGAAAAGATAATCTGCATTAATGGAATTAAAACATTTTACAGATGATAGAGAAAACGGGGATACAAAAGACATAAGGGAACACACGCCTAAAGAAGTGTATTTAGAAATGAAGCAAATTCAGACAGAAATCAATATTTTGAAGGGGGATAATGCTACACTAGCTGACTCAAAGACAGGTAAATGAAATATTTTGTTGTTCAAATTTGCAGCCAAAAATAACATTTGTAATAGCAATACGAAATAGACCGGAAAATGTATGGTTCAAATACAACTCTCAGTAAGTTTACAACATCCTGACATTGCTTTTTATGAATTTATTGCAAATTAGGATAATGGACAGTTGAAATAATAAAATAATATGGAGTAAGTTGTATTAAATTTGATGATATACGTTGTTGAATCTTCCCTGGCCAAACAAACGACACGTCCAATAAATCCAATCTCACAGATAAACTGACAGCTAAATTACACAACGACTGTATGCTGCTTGCATGTATTACATAAACATTCATACGTAACGCCGGACACCATGGCAACAAAAATAATCTTCATATGTTGCATATTTATATTACATTTCAGAATATGAAGATATGAGTGGTGGACATTCTACAACACAGGAAGAAATCATCAGTGAACATGCATACGAGTCCATGAACCTTCATACTAACACGACTGCTGAAAGTGGACTGCCAGACCCTCTTTATTATGAAAATAATTAAAAATTAATTGAGATGATAAGGGAAAAATGGTCATAGTCAGAATTTTAATATCTAATTCCATAAGCAATATGCTTAATGTATTAAACTATTGATGGCTGTATGACTATATTTTTATCTAGGACTATATCGAAGTAAACATGTCTGTGTTTAGCATAAAACAAAATATCCTTACAGGATGAAAGATAACCAAATCAGTTAAAGAAACACACCAGTCTGATTTGCTAAAATATAAATTGAATTTGGTTTAAAGTAATGCACATTTATCATAATTTTTTATGTAAATTATTGAATATATAATCATATATCAAATTAGTTGCGTGGAATTTAAGTAATATATGGTTATTATGTAGTATATAATGTAATGGTGTGTCTAATCATGTAAAATATATATCATTTTCATCGGTGTCGTGACATTTTCGAAATCAACTTTATCTATTCCATTATCACTACTGTATATACCATGGGATTTTCAACTGGCAAAATTTCAATGAATTTTTATCAGCTTTTTCTGTTCAATGAAACCACGGGAAGTATTCTGAAAACACTGAATTGAAATTACAAAGACTGACTTTCAAATGCGTCCTTTCATTTGTCAAAAAGATCCGTGCTGTCTCCGCCACGGATCCAATGAAAAGCATAATTAATAATTCATAGGCACGAAGTTTTGCTAATAAAAAGCAAAACAACAACAACAACAACATCAACAACAACAAAAAAACTAACTAAAAAACAAAACAAGACCGATTAAGAAGACAAATGTATTAAGAGGGCCGACGATGCATTAGTGAACTTAATTATATTTTGTGGCTTATTCTGTGTTTATTTTCAAATCTATATACCTCTTAATAGGATTGACATAGTTCATACTAAGTATTCAAGTTATACGTTTTAGCCAAACACCAGATATGGAAGACAATAAAAACAGTGAACCAATTTTACGAAAAAACCTCAGATTATCATGAACTCGTATGGTTGCACAAAAAGGAAGATTAAGTGCTTTATATCAAACAAATGTTATCTAATACGGGCATCGTTTTATGTAAGTTGGCCTATATTACTAAGACCGTAGGAATCTAAAATATCCAGACATGTTTTTTATAAGACAAGCGATAATAAAATCTATACAACATAATACTATATGAATATCCTTGAAAGAACATTAATGTTTAAATGTCTTATTTTCAAACTTAACAACTTATTTATTATCTATGACAACTTTATTGTTATACATCTATGGCCGACTTTTTTCTATGTAACGATGAAATTTTTATGTTCACTCTGTATGTTGTGAAATGTTCTCTCTATGTGGATTTATATTTACTTCAGTTTTGTTTATTTTGTGAACACCCCATTTAAGTGACCAAACAATAATTGAGGACAAGTGAACTGACAAGGAAGATAATTTATTCTGCCAAACTTTGTTATCGGTGTTTT
>CM037794.1:3255167-3266978 GCA_021229015.1 Solen grandis | reverse complement strand
ACAGCAAAATAATCGTAACTGCACACAAAAACTGTACCTGTGGTCAAAATTTTTTATGGTCATAGCTATAAAATCAGGTGACCCCTAGGGAAGGACCAATTTATACCCAAGAGCCATGATTTGGAAACTTGGTTCAGGTCCACAAAACCATGTTACATGCCCATGGTGCATAACCACATCGGCGGGCTTTATGGAGAAATCGCTATATCGGCAGGCTCTCTGCATTTGCACCGGTCATTCTCTGCCATAAACAATATTAAGTATTGCACAGAATATTAGAGTATCTTAGCTATGTATATGCTTGTAAACTTTTCAATTATCAGCGACTGCAACCTGGAACTAGGCCTAACAGTTTAATGATGTACCAACATGGAAAACAACCTCGGCACTTTCTACAGGCTTCAGCAGGTTATTTATTTGATTATGTCTATAATATGACCATGACCATCAAATGTATTCTTTTCAGTATATTCTTCAAGAAAATACCGATAAATTGGCCGACTTTAATGTAAATTTCTTGCAAACCACCTACTTTCGGTTTTGTCGTTGCACGGGAGGTCTCTCTGCACATCACTTTTTGAAACACAGGCAGACTCTCTGCATTTTGTCAGTGATTGTTTTTTAAAAAAACTGCTGGCGTGCTTTGTGTTTTATTGTTGTGAAATAAGTTTCATGCTTCTTGCCCTTCCAGTGTTTTTTTCACTGTTGGGGGACAGGAGTCCGAGCCCAAAGAGGGTGAGGATGAGCTTAAAAAGGGGGATTTTTTTCTGCTTTTTATAATGTAAGCCTTTTATTGTATTTTACTCTTATTTAATGATGTTTTATTGCATAAAATATAATAAGACCAATGATACAACATCTTTGAACAGTTTTATTAAGAATATAACATTTAAAAAAATGCAGCAGTGAGTCCATGCACACAGTGGTAGTTTAACTGTCATAGTTAGGGGGGGGATGAAAAAAAATAGAAAATGGGGGGGGGGGGGATGCCGCCTATATTCTCCGAAAATTTGAAGAAAAAAAAAAACACTGCCTTCATCTATTGTTCCAATACACACCATTCATTCTCTCCTATGTAAGAAGTAGGACAGGCTGTCAGTTTGTGGCGAAATATGTCGACAACTTATTACACATTCGATTAGTATTAAAACTCTTTGACTGCAAATTGCCTTGAGATATGAGGTATTTCTTCTCGCATTTATACTGTTCATTCATACTGAAAAAAAACTAAAACTAAGCCTATCGTGATATTAAAGTCAATATTTAACATAGATAAATTAATATTTATTTTCTTAAAAAAATAAAATAAAACAAGAGGGCCATAAGGCCCTATATCGCTCACCTGAGGGGTCTTGATGTATAGGCATTGAAGACAATTATAGCTTGTATTGAGGCTGTTTCGGTTAACATTAACTAGTGCACTGTTAACCACCATGAAATAAAGTATATAACATAAGGAAAGATTAAAATTAGTATTTTATAAAGTCTTAACAGTTAAAATGGGACATTTATGAAAAACGCATTTTGAATTTCTTTTTTATTGATAAAATAACAAAAGAACCTTGTAAAATAACAAAAGAACATTGTAAAATATATTCACATAAAAAGGAACACATTATTGAAGAGGAGAATATATGAGATCAAGATTTGGTGTGGGGTCATTTATCACCATAGGGCTATGATTTGAACAATCTTGGTAATGGCCCATGAGATGATGCTACAAACCAAATATCTAAGCTCTAGGTCTTCTGGATTTTTTCAAAGATATTCCTATATAACTCTATGTAAAACAAGTGACCCTGGAGCGGGGTCATTTATCACCTCAGGGCCATGATTTGAACAATCTTGGTAATGGCTCATTAGACAATGCTACATACCAAATATCTAAGCTCTAGGCCTTTTGGATTTGGAGAAGAAGTTTTTTTAAGATTTCACTTTTAAAATCTATTTTTAGCTCCTGTGACCTAATTATGCAATGGACTGGAACCATTTGAACAACTTTGGTAGAGAGTCTGCCAAGGAACTTTCCTGCAAAATAATTTTGAAATTGGCCAAGTGGTTTAGGAGGAGAAGTCGTTTGAACGAAAAGTTGACGACAGACGCATGCATGGACGATGGACGACGGACAACGGGCGATCACAAAAGCTCACCTTGAGCACTTTGTGCTCAGGTGAGCTAAAAAATGTGACATAGGCCTTGTAAAATCCAAAATCTGTCAAACATATAAACAACAATATAACATTGCTGCATTAATACTCTTAGACTTTGAAATTACACAAGTAAATCTCTGTGTGTTTGTAAATTTAATGAATTAACAGTGATGTATCAGTTCTACACGACAATCACAATTTTTCGAAATACGTTTATAACATAAATTTACTTTCTTCAGTGCGATGTTTAAGAATAATAAAATGATTATATAAAATGCCTATTATTTTATAATCATTATATTGTATGTTGGTCACGTCCCTAGTGGCCTTGTTTTTGACAAAGTAATAATAGAGTTAATAATCATTTGTTACTTAACATCCATGGTGGCATTTATGTATTTACTTTCGCTTTGTCAAGCATGTTAATGTGTAAACTGATAAAGTTAGAACAAATTTAAAATAAATAGACTCATTAATACAATATCTTTTTCATGTTTGATTTTTTTCTTTTCTCTCTCTCTCTCTCTTATTTTTTATTTTTCATTTATCTTTTTTAAGGAAGATTCAATTTAAGAGAGCCTGCCGATATAGCGATTTCCACAGAGAGCCTGCCGATATAGCGATTTCCGCAGAGAGCCTGCTGATATGGTTATGCACCATGATACCAAATATCTTAACCCATGATCTTGTGGTTTCTGACAAGATCTTATAAAGACTCTCCTATTTAAGTCTATGTAAAATCAAGTGACCCCTAGTGCAGGGCCAATTTTGACCCCAGGGCCATGATTTGAGCAAACTTTGTACATGTCTATAAGGCCATGTAATACACCAAATATCTAAACTCAAGGCCTTGTGGTTTCTGACAAAGATTTTTCTAGATTTTCCTATATATGCCTATGTAAAATAAAGTGAACCCAGGGGCGGGGCCAATTTTGACCCCAGGGCCATGATGTGAACAAAGTTGGTAGATGTCCACTAGGCCATATTACAAACCAAATATCTGAACTCCAGGTCTTTTAGTTTCTGACAATTAAGTTTTCTAGTTTTCCTTTTTAAGTATATGTTAAAATAAAGTGACCCCTAGGGCAGGGCCAATTTTTTACATAAGGGTCATGATTTGAACCAACTTGATAAATGTCTATAAGGTCATGTCACACACCAAATATCTTAACTCCAGGCTTTGTGGTTTCTGACAAGAAGATTTTTCTAGATTTTCCTATATAAGCCTATGTAAAATAAAGTGACCCCTGGGGCCGAGCCAATTTTGACCCCAGGGCCATGATTTGTACAATCTTGGTAGAGGTTCTTTCGACATTGCCACACACCAAATATCTAAGCTCTAAGCCTTGCGGTTTCAGAGAAGAAGATTTTTAAAGATTTCATTCTAAAAATCTATTTTTAGCTCCTGTGACCCAGATATGTAACAAACAGGAAACATTTGAACATTTTGGTTTCAGAGGGGATACTGTTTAAATTAAATTGTTGACCCCAGACGCACACACAGACGAAGGACGAACGCTGGACAAAAGGCTATCACAATAGCTCACCATGAACACGTTATGCTCTGGTGAGCTAAAAACAAGTGAGCCAACATGGCCCTGAAGTGAAGTCTCTCACTTGAGAAACATTGCTTTCATTGCAAGTTATATTACAGCATAGTCCTACTGAATACAGAAACCATGCAGAAATATAGGAAGATCATTTCAATTCCACACACCAAACACTACTTGCAACTTAAAAATTCAAGAAGGTCACTTGGTCAAGGTCAATCAAGATCAAAGTTCAATTCCACACACAAAATTGTACCTTGTGATCAAAAACTGAAGGTTATATCTATAAATCTATGTAAAAGGAGGGCCAAACTGGCCCGGAATCGCTCACTTGAGAAACATTGCCTTCATTGCCAATTATTGTATTATGAGTCATACTGAAAACGTAATCCATGCAGAAGTACAGCAAGATAATCTAAATTCCACACAAAAACTGTGCCTTCCATCCAAATTTTGAAGGTCATAGCTCTAATAAGTCTAAATATAATCAAGTGATCCCGGGGATGGGGTCAATTTTGACCCCAGGGCCATGATTTAAACAGATATGGTTGAGGTCCACTAAAAGGTTTGGTTTCTGTTTCCTATACAAGTAAAATGAAGGGACCCCTGGGGCAGGGCCAATTTTGACCCCAGGGCCATGATTTGAACAAACTTGGTTGAGGTCTACTAAGCCATGTTACACACCAAATATCGAAACTCCTGGCTTTGTGGTTTCTGACAAGAAGATTTTTCTAGTTTTTCCTATGTAATTCTATGTAAAATCAAGTGACCCCAGGGCCATGATTTGAACAACCTTGGCAGAGGTCCATGAGACAATGCCACACACTAAGTATCTAAGCTCTAGGCCCTGTGGTTTTTTCCTATATAAGTCTATGTAAAATCAAGTAACCCCCTGGGGCAGGGCCAATTTCGACCCCAGGGCCATGATTTGAACATGCTTGGTAGATATCTACTAGGCCATGTTACACACCAAATATCTAAGCTCCAGGCCTTGTGGTTTCTGACTAGAAGATTTTTCTAGTTTTTCCTATGTAATTCTATGTAAAATCAAGTGACCCCCCTTTGAACAACCAACCCGGCCCTTTCGGAGAAGTATATTTCTAAAGATTTCCCTTTAAAGATCTATTTTTAGCTCCTGTGACCCAAATATGCAACAGACCAGAACCATTTCAACAACTTTGGTAGAGCTTCATGCAAGGACTTGACTTGACTTGACTATATGAGTTAACCGGCGCTTCGACAGTATTTCAGTCATATAGCGACGTCCAGCTAATAACAAATGGAGGAAGACCCCTAATGCACAGAGGCATCTGGGTAGAACCACTGACCTACCGCAAGCCAGCTGGAAGGCTTCCTCACATGAAAATCCGAATAACCCTGCTGGGATTCGAACCCATGCGGTGAGGGGCTGAGTGAGTGTTAAAGTCAGCAACTTTACCCTCTCGGCCACGGAGGCCCCACTTCATGCAATGAACATCACAGGCAATTTTCATTCAGTTTGGCCCAGTTGTTAAGGAGGAGATGTCGTTTCAAGAAATTGTTGACGCCGGACAAAAGGGGATTACGTTGTGCTTAGATGAGCTAAAAACAAGTGAACATTGGGCCTGTCCAATTTTGAATGCATGGCCATTATTTGAACAAACTTTGTTAAAAACTATTAGACAATAGCACACAACAAATATCTAAGCTCTAACTCTGTTGTCTCAAAAATATGATTCTAAACTTTTTTGCCAATATGTCTCAATATAAAATCAAGTGTCCCCTGGGGCAGGCCAATTTCAACCCAACGGCCATGATTTGAACAAATAAAGGTCCATTAGGCCATGTTACCCCCAAATATAAAAACTACAGACTTTGAGGATTATGGACAGATTTTTTTAATTCTTAATAATGTTAGTCTTTATAAAACCAAGTGACCCTGGGGCAGGGCAATTTTGACTCCAGAGCTATATGACTTTAACAAATTTGAAAGAGATCCACTAGGCCATGTAACACACCAAATATCTCAACCCCAGTCCTTGAGGTTTCCACGAAGAAGCTTTTTATATTTTTTTCCTAGGTAAGTCTATTAAAACCTAAGTGACCCCTGGGTCAGGGTCAATTTTGACCCCAGGGTCATGATTTGAACAAACTTGGTAGAGATCCACTAGACAATGCCACACATAATAGGCGTTGCAGTTTCTGACAAGAACAGTTTTTCAAGTTGTTCTTATGAAACTCTGTATGAGACCCCTGGGGTGGAGCCAGTCTTGACCCAAGAGCCATGGTTTGAACAAACTTGGTGGAGGTCCACAAGGCCATGTTACACACCAAATATCTAAACTCTAGATTTGTAGTTTATAAGAAGATTTTTTTTTTCCTATACAAGTCTATGTAAACGGTCAATTTTGATCCACGAGTCACGATTTGAACAACCTTGGCAAAGGTCCACTTGACAATGTTACACACCAAACATCTAGGCCCTGCAGTATTACAGAAGAAGATTTTCAAAGATTCAATTTTAAAATCTATTTTAACTTCCTGTGACCTACTTTTTCAAACAATTTAAACAATTTGAACAATATTGATAGAAGGGATCATGAGGATCAATTCTGTGAAATTTGGTCAAAATCCATTCAGCAGTTTAGAAGGAGATGTTGTTTAAAGGAAACTGTTGATGACAAACACACAGCCAGATGCATGGAAAACCAGATACCTGCATTTCTTATTTCACACAGAAAAAGTGTGTCCAAATATGTTCTTTTTCTTTTTTAAGAACAAAAATGTTCTACATGTATATCTAAATGCTATTTTTAGATCAGGCACACCACATCATCTGCTATGATGACTTGGTTGGCGTCCAGAGTTTTCTCATTGGAAGCAAATACCTCATTGTCTCATGTGAACTTTGACCTTGTCCAAGGACACTAACAGGTCAAACATGTTTACTTAAGCAGGTGCAACAAAATTGTGGTATAAGGAATTGAACCCAAACACATGTGGAAAGTTTCAATCAATTGAAATAATGATATAAAAAATATCTTTATATGTTTAAAAATATAAGAAATATTTGAAAGGAATTTGGTAGAATGTTAACAAACTTGACTTTCGACATAAAGATCGTGTTGAGAATACCTCTAAAATCATTACTGACCTCCTTTATGATTCTTTTCCTGTTTGCAAATCTCAGAGTCTCACTGTCGCATCTTTATAGATAGTTTTCAGGACGTTAGTTTATTTCTTCAATAAGATTTTTCAAATTTTCACATATGCTATGTAAAAAATCCACTGAATAAGAAAAAAAAATGAAAGGTCACCATACTTGCTAAATAGCTAAAAATATACATCTCTCTTTAAAAAGAAAAAGAAAATCTAGAAGATACATACTAATAGTTCATTCATGATAGTCCAATTTATCTGAATGAATGGCATATATATCCTCAGTTTTTTTGGGTTTTTTTACAGATAAATGTTTGAAATCATACTTACCATAATTCATTTCCTATTAATAAGCATATTGAAACGGAAAAATCTTAATAGATACAAACAGGCGTCTTTAACTGGCGAAACAACCCTTTAAATGAAGTTGTGCTGACATCATTTCAACAGTATGCAGCATCTCTTTGACCAAATAAACAGAACTTGCACATGTATTTTATATTTGGGAGATGACAAAATTTAAATTCCTTATTTGATCCGCTATGAACATACGGTACTGTTATTAAGTGTTGATTGATGTTGACACCTATTTCACTATACATGTGTAAATCGGTTGCAACTTTGAACGCCTATTTAATTAGACTGATAAAAATACCTAGTTAACCCTTTTCCTCATATATATAGACTCATTTTGACGCACTCGTACAATAGGTACCACATAAAGCCTGATCTGCAGAAAACCACAGTTAAACCTTACCAAATTTAATCATAAAGTCCTCATTTCCAGACCACTGAGGAGCAGTGAACAGCATAAAACCTGATCAGCCTGCGAGTTACTCGCAGGCTGATCTGGTTTTATGCTGTTCGCATAGGTCTTTTCATGGTGTCCTCTATGAGGGAAAGGGTTAACGAGTAATAATTGTAACAGTGAACTGTTACTAAGTCTCCCAAATGAAGTTTAAGAAATAAGGTCATAAGTAGAATTGAGGGGGTGGGGCCTGACCCCTTGGTGACCCATATGAACATCAAAGAAGTATCATTCAATCCATCTAATCATGAGGAACAAAATACATAATGTTTATGGGTAGGGATCTTACCAGTAATGTTTTTATTTTAAATAAAGGTCAGAAGTAAAACTGACGGGGTGGGGCCAGAACCCTATGTGACCCCTCAGGGACACTAAAGAAGTACAATTCAATCTGTTTCATCATGAGGAACAAGAATATATAATTATGGTTTAGGAGTGGGGATCTGAACATTTTTTGACATAGAAGATTATTAGTAAAATTCAGGGGGTGGGGCCTGACCCCTTGATGACCCATGTGAATATAAAAGAAGTACCATTCAATCCATCTCATCATGAGGAACAAGAATATATATGGTTATGGGGTGGGGATCTGAACAGTTTTGAAGATATAAGGTCATAAGTAAATTTGAGAGGGTGAGGCCTGACCCCTGGGTGACATCTGGGGACACCAAAGTAGTACTATTCAATCTTCTCATTTTTAGGAACAAAAAAGTATATGATTCCGGGTTGGAAATTTGAAATACTTAACTCAAATACATTTTTTATGCAAAAATCCATCTTTGGAGGGGGTGGGGTCTAACCCCCAGGGACCCCACATTTACAAAAATCAGGAAGGCACCACTACTCGTTGAGGCTTATAAGTGTGTGAAGTTTTTGTCAAGCGGCCTCCGAGATATGGCCCATAAAAAGTTGCCAGAAGAAGAAAGAAGAAAAAGAAACGGAGTAATATCAATAAGTCACCAAACAAACTTTGGGAGACTTAAAAATGTCTTACAAAAACTTTAACCGAGATTCTAAGTCGAAAAAGGGACATAATTTGGTCAAAATCCATGACAGAGTTATCCCCTCTTGCTTACAGGTCATATACAAGTATTCCAAGTACATGTATCAAAACAATACCTTAAGTGAGGTGGTACAAAAAACTGAACAGTTACGGTGACGCGGACACACGGGTGATTAGAATAGCCCTCCTTATTCTTCAAAATAGTCAAGCAAAAAATACTAGATGTCATTAAATGATACAAATGACAGGACTTTCTGCTACCTTTGTCAAATGTAAAAGCTTAATACCATTAGAAAGGGTATCAAAATCCCTACCCTCTACTTGCTTTTGTATGGACTTATCTTTCATGAACAGGATATGGAAAAAGTAATGTGGGCCCAAGTGTGCTCCAGTTATTGATCGGAAATCATTTTCACATTTGAGGTCACTGTGACCTTGACCCTTGACCAAGTGACTCCAAATCAATAGGGGTCATCTACTAGTCATAACCAATCATCCTAAGAAGTTTGAGGAATGTGGGCCCAAGCATTCTCCTGTTAATGATTGGAAACGATTTTCACATTCGAGGTCACTGTTACCTTGATCTTTGACCAAGTGACCCCAAAATCAATAGGGGTCATCTACTAATCATGACCAATCACCCTATGAAGTTTGAGGAATGTAGACCCAAGCATTCTCCAGTTACTGATTGGAAACCATTTTCACATTCGAGGTCACTGTGACCTTGACCTTTGACCAAGTGACTCCAAAATCAGTAGGGGCCATCTATTAGTGACCAATCACCCTATGAAGTTTGAGGAATGTGGCCCCAGCGTTCTCCAGTTACTGATCCGAAACGATGTGGTCTACCGACTGACCGACCAACTGACATTTGCAAAACAATATGCCACCTCTTCTTTGAATAATAACAATTATTTTTTCGATATATACATAATAGTCATTTCTCATAACTTGACCAATTCCAGTAATATAGGTACCAAAACAAATGTCTTGAAAATCCCTACAACTGATTGTAACATATTTGGGTTTGGGTTTACAGGTTTTCTACATATAAGCAATTAAACCTAAAGAAAAATTGCAAAATCTCTTAATTCTGCATGTCAAAGTTCCTTTTTTTTTCCATGTACTGCCGCAGAAATAAAACCGTTAACATTACCATTCAATAGAATCATCGATGCATGTTGCCTCATGAGTTAAAATTCAATAACACATGTACCTACTACAAATTTAGTGATGGAGTCTTCCACTTGGCCCTTGTTGTAAAGGGAACAATTACCTAGCAGCATCTTGAACGCATGACATGCATTGAAACAAGATCATTTAGTTTCAAACGTCTACATTTACACAAGCTCATGTTACTGACAATTAAATTACATTGTATCTAAGATTTATTTTTCACATAGCTATTCAATTATTATATTTAACCCTTTCCCTCATAGAGGACACCATGAAAAGACCTGTGCGAACAGCATAAAACCAGATCAGTCTGCGAGTAACTCGCAGGCTGATCAGGTTTTATGCTGTTCGCTGTTCCTCAGTGGTCTGGAAATGAGGATTTTGTAATTAAATCTGGTAAGGTTTAACTGTGGTTTTCTGAAGATCAGGCTTTATGTGGTACCTTTTGAGTGCGTCAAAATTACAAAATTCTCATTTCCAGACCACGGAGGAGCATGTATAAAGAATAGTATGTACAATGGAATTTCGTTATATGCAAACCATTATAACAAAATTTTGTTATAGGATAAGATAAAATTTGGATATATCAAAACAAATTGCTAGGTCCCAATGATTTTTGTTTTAAGTAAGCTATAATATATCATCACTAGGGATGGCAACGAATATTAGAATATTTGCATTCGTTTAGAATATTTGCATTCGTTTAGAATATTTGCATTCATTTAGAATATTTGAATAGGATTTTTTTATCATAAATTAAAAAATTAATATTCGGAAGATTATTTCTGTGAAAAAAATAATTACAGCTTGTATGTTTCTTATTTTATCTTTCATTTGCCCTTCGTATATGGTGTCATTATTAGGATATTGCTGTGTCTACAAGTGTCATATGCGCATGTTCTTGCGGTACACTGGGCAGTTGTCAGTTTGTCTGCAATATACAAATTGTAAAATTGTTCAATGGGGCGGCCATTGTTTGCTTAGGATCAAAGTTCTCAGCGGCTAATTGACAAGCCTACCCTCATCAAGTTGTTTGCGCAAGGCGAAAATTGCTGGTCAGTATGCAATTTTTGATCGGGTTGTTAACGACCGATCTAACAAAGCTGAATATGCAACTTTTGGGTGTCTTTCCCGATCCTTTTCTCTGCACAAGGAGTGATTAGCTTTTCTGGTATGACAGCAACTCAGCCGAATATCATGGGATCAAATTAATATTACTCAATGTAGCCACGAAAATAAGAAAATATATATCCACAACCAAAAGTTTTACATATGGAAAATATGCAAATCAGAGTGTAAAGGGTTCTGCTACATTTCAGACCTCATGAGCTTTCACGAAGATAACCAAGATATCCTAAAGATTTCATTATGACCTTCATTATCTTCATGATGGATTAGTGGTCAAAACCATAACACATAGTTGTGGATTATTATTACGGGTTAAGGGGTCATGGTATAAGATTAATGTCATGGTATTCATTAATGTAGAACATCATTCAAACACACAAACACACACACTTTTAAATAAATTTCATGGATATAAAGGTGAATTCAAACTATCGCAAGAATGCATATTCAGTTTTGGGATATTGCGGCGGAAGTGATTCTTATTTTGATCCAAATATTCCCTTGCAACATTTACCAATATTCGAATACCAAATCAGGTATTCATTGCCATCCCTAATTATAACTAAAAGCATATCCAAACACAGTATAATTCTATAGTGTGTCTCCTGTATATGTCCCTTGTGTGTTGTACTATTGCTGATAATTGCATGCAGAACAATTGGTATGTTTTTTTTTCTCCTCAACATTTTTTTCTTTCTATAACTGGTACAGTAAAAGGACCCATGCACAATTAAGAAGGGACCCAAATTGATTAACAACTCAAAATGTATTTTTGATAAAGGCATGGTTTAAATCTTTCCTACTCAGCTGAATTAATTTCAAAGGTGCTTCCCTGCCACTCCATACATGTTTCCCCAG
>CM037794.1:3216394-3255067 GCA_021229015.1 Solen grandis | reverse complement strand
TTCAAGTAAATCCCTTTGATAGTTTTCAAGCTAATAAACAAAGGGACATAACTCTCTGATAAAACATTCCAATTTAACTGCTGATGATATGCACAACAAAACTTGATACTAAACACTTGATTAATACTGTGAAGTATCATTCCAGTCAGGGGTTTTAGAGATAAAATGCAGAAAAGAATATACACAAAATATATATTCATATTGCAAAAATACAAAGATGAAGTGAGGACACTACAAAAGAACATGATAAATCATCCGATCAAATCGTGTTATGGCACACTTACTAAACTTAAAACTGATCAATCTAGTGAAGTTAAATACAAGGAAAGAGATGAAGAGAGGCATATTTGTGTCTACAGACAGTTGATTCCAGGCAGTACTTCCACTGAGCTGTAATTGTGTGACGTCAGCGAATGGCTCCGACGACAAACTGTTAACTCAGGAATATAGGGGCAAAAATTGTTGAATAGCGTGATTTAAAATACCATCGGTTGTTTTTGATGCCTTTCGAGTAGGCTCACTAGATTGCTACCATTCATTATTCCGATCGTATAATTCACCCAAACGTGGATTGGGTGTCGAAGAGGCGTTGCATTCCTTGTGTGTACGGGACTTTTCCTTTACTTATATTACTTATTTATTGATAGAACTTCAAACTCCTGTGGTAAGGCACAGTGGTGATAAAAAAAGAAAATATTCTCATAAATGCCTATAAAATGGCTGCCAAAAGGTGTCAAACGATGTCATTTGACATGCACCGTACACAATCCACCAAAATGAATCGGGATACATCAGAGTAATGGAGGCATTGGAATACCAGCAATTTCATATGAATTCGTTGAAATCCGCGAAACTATTTTTTTTTTTTTTAATTTTCAAACACAGTTTCTTTTCAGTGTGACAAAATATATCATTTCTGAACAGTAAAATATCTTCATTACTTCCCAAACAAAATCTGATACCTACTGACCTGATTTTTGCCCTTTGACCTATTGTCCCAGATGACAAGGCTTCTCTCAGTGCAGCATGCAGCTCGGCGGATACTGGGCAAATAGTCGCAGCCAGTCACCCATGCTGCTTCCTGAAATATGGGCACCAGTTTTTCTAGTCTATATATGAAATCGAGCACTGCAGTGATAGTAGATTTTCCTTTGAGGGAGACCGATCATCATAAGATTAAGTTCAAACAGCACTTTTATTTAAATTCAGAGACTAACATCAGTTCTTAAATGTAAATTAATAGTGAACTCCCTTTCAAAAGCTCCTGGATTGGACTAGTCCGTTTTACCATGGACAGTATATTGTAGACAAATTGCGTACAAACTCACAAACTTTGAACTGGAGTTACTCTGTCACTGGTTCATACCGACATTTTCAGTTAGTTTATCCTCGTTTTACTGTATTCTAAATTAATTTATTTTACGAGCATTTATTACACGAAACATAAATTGCACACATATTTAATAAAATTTATCAAAACCTATTTTTCCGTAATGTACAAGTAACAAATACTTCGATAATTGAGAAGGTTTATTTCACTATTGTCTATCACTTTACAGGCATCTATAAATTTCAAAAACATTTTTTTAAGTTTAACATGTAATTATGAAGTCATGATGAATTAAGGTTTTTCCAAACCTAAATTCAAACAGAGGAAGTCTTCCTTTTATGACTAGCAAAGAAATGTATACTTACTACAGTCATTCTTCTAAGACATAAATCAATATTTGGATACAGCTATTTTGGGATTTTTCAATACCAAAAAAGCATGAATGATATTCAAATGAACAGTTGTAAACGGACACTGGATCTATGATATATTTCTCATGTAGCTGACAATCTAAGAAAACGTAAAGCATTCAATAAAAAGTTCAATTAAAAGCTTTACACCCAAAGCCATTTCTTAAGCAGATGTTATATCAAAAAGTTAAAAAAACAAACAAAAAAAAAACAAAAAAAAACATGAACAGTTCCTCACCATTAATTGTCACTCAGAACAAAGTATCACCACCAAACAGAACATATGATGTTGCATCTTCAGTTCCACACACAGAAAACCATCGTCGTATATATTACAAAGTGACATGCAGGGAGGTACTCTCAACCCCACCCTAGTACCGAATATGCAATTTAAAAAATAATCCTGTTCTTTATTTGTATACGCATCTTACGAGTAATTAAAATAGATGCAACACTCTTGTGAGTAATGCAGAAGTAAAACAGACTCATATGGGAGCAGCATCTGCATGATCCCTGTCTGCATTATTACAGATTATGTTAGGCAATCCATATTCATGACATTGAAATGTGATGCTGCCAAATCCCCCCCACCATGTTGTGAAATTGGATTTCTGTCTGTCAATGGATGTGGACAAGACAGATATCCTGTTGCAAGACTCAGTTCACTGCTATGCTTCGTGAAATGCTGACTCCAATGTAAATACACCAGTTATATACCACACTACTGATCATGTGACCTAGCAGAGAATCACTACTCCGTCCTGATATGTTACACGGAAATATATTACATCTGAGTAGTCCAAACTATTAAAGAAACTGAGATAGGTCAATATTGGGACAGTCTAATGACGAACTTTGACCTCTAGCATCTATAAAGATACCTTATTGACGTCCTCCTTGGTTACCAGTATTTCCTTTCTATTCTAGCTTTCCTGATTTCTTGATATAAATGAACTAATACTGGAGGATCATGGCTAGTTTACAATCAATGGAGCTTTAAAAGTCTTGACTGATGGTTATTTCTTAATCTCTTGGAGATTTGAAGATACTTTTGAATTTTCATTACCATTTCACTTTACAGTGTATGATTTAAAAAGAAAAGTATGTCTCATGTAAAAAAAGTTATTAAGGAACCTGTATCACATGTATTAAAATTCTTCAAATCATAGAATCAAGTGCACTTTATCATAAATATTCTTTAATCTTATACACATGAAGTAGTTGAAATGCATTATCTGCTGCCTACAATGGCTATAGAGGTAGAAAAAAAACTTTACTGGACACAAACTATTTAAAGAAAGGATCATCAACACTGATTTACTAGTAATCTTTTGTTACATTAAACCTACTTCAATTAGTGCCTTACTGGAGATAGATAGTGAGTTGAATCTAGGTTTGTTGGTGACAGCATATACCACTTGAACCATTGGGGCTCGGCACATTGGGGTAAAAACCCCACCTTATATGTATACATATATACATATGAGTGAATATTTCTCGAGCCCCTATGATTTAATTTTAAACATAGCCAGTCAGTATTTTTGCATTTAATTGTAAAGCAATGGGCATCTCGAGTTTTTACAGGTCAAATTAAAACCCATCCTAGTTCTTAATCCTATTAAGGGATTATTCTAATTCCCCACCTGCCCATAGATAGTTTCACTGTGTAAAATAGGTCAATATTTTATCACATGGTATCCTCATTTATTCAATGATGACATTTTGATCTACCTGTAGCTAAGGCCGAATATCACTATAAGTCATCGTTATTTCAAGTGGTTTTTATCTTGATTAGCTTAAATTAAATATCATAATCTTCCCTGAACGAAGAAGCTTCCCTGACATCAGTATGGACGTAATATTTAGTTTACAGACTTCCAGGTTGATTACGTTTGTTTTTATTTACATCCAAATTAAACATGTATTTACAAACACCGTCACCTTTCTCAGTAAAATCTACCAAAAATGTAAATTAGAAAAGGTGAAAAAATCAATTTAAATGTATAAACACAGGACAGATGATTATATAATAGAAATCTTTTTCTTAAAAAGTAATCCTAACAAAATTTAAATGTTTTGTTAGACCAGTTTCTCCATAAACCACTTACATGTATACATAGAGAGAGACCCTGGTTATAGATACCGGAACCGTTAATGTCAATTTATCACAGTAAGAATCTTGTACTATAGTCTACTGTTTTTATATTCTGATTATTTAACCATTTTATATTTGGGCCATATTTTTTTTTTAAAGAATTAACATTTTGAAATATTGTTGTTAAATTATTTCAATGTTACAAACTTTCCATACGCTAGAGACATTTATTCAACATTTGAGCAACATTTCGTAAAACTTAAAGTAATCAGTAACAATGTAAATGTGAACACTATGAAATAAAAACCCGTTCTCAACGAGGTAAGTTCAAAATTTATCTTTGAAATCCACACAACTCTGTTTGATGAACAAAAAAGACAAAATGAAAAAAAAAGTTAGTCTTACAGCAAAATACTTACCCGAAATAACCTGGGACCGATCTATACACATACGTGTAGTTTAACAATAAACACAGTTATAATATGGACTGTAAACACGAGTATAATTATATACATCTGGTATCTCGAGGATGTGACATTATATTGTGTTCGAATACAGTATTATATTAAAAGTCCAGGGTATGGTGAATATATTAGAACATAACAAACTGAAGGAGTGCATGTATAACAGACATTGCAAACATAGTTGTGCTAAGTATTACAAAACGAAATACACAAAGGCTTTGGTGGTGAGGGAATGTAGCCTTGGTGGTGAGGGAATGTAGCCTTGGTGGTGAGGGAATGTAGCCTTGGTGGTGAGGGAATGTAGCCTTGGTGGTGAGGGAATGTAGCCTTGGTGGTGAGGGAATGTAGCTTTGGTGGTGAGGGAATGTAGCCTTGGTGGTGAGGGAATGTAGCCTTGGTGGTGAGGGAATGTAAGTCTAAATTCAAACATGAGTCAAATATCATCATATTAGTCCTTACCGCCTTCGTTCCAATCTAGAATAATGTATGACGCAATACAACTTTTTTTCCTTTTTCTCTCTTCTCGATAACTTGACCAGATTAACCTCCATGATTTCAGTGAATCAACCGATCAATTAGATATACAGTAACTTAAGTCATTGCATATTAAATTATTCCCCTTACAGTATCGTGGCTACATATACAAATATATAGACACAAGATATGAACGGTATTAAACTATTATCATTACTCATACTACATAGGTATAACTCACAATTAATATACAGCGATATAAAAAAAAAACGATTAGATTCTATTATTCTACTAAAAAAAATAAAAAAATAGAATAAGTGTCAAAAGAAATACAGTATTTTGACAAACGCTGCACGCATGCGCACAATCATTATGGGAACCTGCAGATTTTCTTTTTCTTCCTTTTTAAATTTAATATCAGATAATTGAAACCTAGTATTTTAGTGTTACATCATGTTTTTAAACTAAACTAAACTAAAATAATCTATCAAAACAGAACAAATAAATAAAAACCTATGTCACTCATGTTTGTTAAAGCACGTGTGTTTGCATATTAGACTATATATTATTAATAATGGTGAGTAAATATCACTTATATTTTTCATTTTTCTGTGCCTCCATAAAATTAAAAAAGCAGATGTATACATATGCACATCACGTGACATATATACGTGGGCGAATTGTTGTCTATCATAACAGAGATTACAGTACCTCTGAAGTATTCTCGTGATCATTTAAGCATACTTTACTTGTGTTAGTGCAAGTAAAAACCTTTATTTCAAGACATGTATAAAAATAAGAAATAAGTTTGACTGAGCCGAAATAAACAAGATAAAGTGGTTTATCTTTTGTCTATTTGTCAATGTGAAGTGAATGGCTGTGCGAAATCTGAAATCTTGTTTCCAACTAAAAGCTCGGATGCAAAGCAAATCAAATCTTTTTAAACTCAGCTAGACTTGCAAGGCACAGCCGTTTGTGGTGAGGTAGTTAAATTATAAGCATATACACGGATTACATGAACTTATAATAACACCCGTTTGAAACTGAGTATATTTACATAAGACTATTGTACCCCCACCACTACCACAAACGACTGTTTGGTCTAACTTCTAGCTTAAAACCAACTCAAAAAGGTGTAAATTTAAACATAAACTTCTTGTCAATAACAGGGGTAAATTAATCACTGCCTTTCTTACCAGATTTATTCGAATGAAACACTACAGAATTTCAATGATAATATAATTCAATAAATATAGACAATATACATGATAGATATCTCACGGTGCTGTCAATATTGGGTCAAGACTGGTACCACACAGATACATGTATAACCATATCACTGGAGTTGAGATAGATTTGGACCTCTTCTACAGCTCTACTGTTGTCATCAAACCATAAGTAGACATAAAATATTCAAGTTGCAGTTAATGTACATTCCACTAGGGCAAGTCCAAACAGTTTTTATTTGTTTTTCATATATGATTGATCAATTAATCAATAAACGCGTAAATCAGTTCGGTGTACAAATTTTAGCTACATATTGAGTATAGATAATTAACACTGTATATTTCATGATATATATGCAGTTCCTGTTACAAGCAATATATATTTGAAGTACTTTAAAATCAATACTTTTCGTTGACATTAAATTTCGTTGAACCTTCATTAAAGACAAGGTCATGATACATTCATGTTCTTGAGAAAACCTGAGGTTTCCTGAATCAACTGTTTAGTGGGTTTATTGTTCATTTCTGAGACCATCCATTAAATCAATGAAATTTAGCCCCCACAAAAAGTAATGATTAAGCATACCACTGAACAGACAACACTTTTATATATGATACATTTATTAACATTAGTATACAAATTATAAATCATCAAGTACTGTCTAGATGGAAGATACTTACATTGATGTCTATGCATGTCTGAAGTCGCAGCTGAAAAAAGTAAATACTCAGAAATTAATATTTCAATGAATATGCCTATAAAATGTGAATTCATGATACATTTTTCTATACTGTACGATATTTTAGTGAACTATTCGGACTCTTTTTAACCACTCGGTTACTGAGATATGTATATTACTTTCTGTAATTTAGGTCGACATGGGCCCTGTAGTATTAATAAAGCTGCAGACGTGTACCAGTACTTTAATGGGAATGTTCAGAAAAATTCTTTGACAAATCTGCAAGCAGATTAACAAAACGCCATACCTTGTTGGACCAGAGGGCCAGTGTACCTTTCTGGGAGCACGAGATGTAGCAGTCAAGGGTGGGGACATATCGGATACACTGGACCGTGTCCCGCCTCTTCTTGTCACCTAGGTAACATGTAAAACACACCGTCAAATATGTAAGTTTATCCCATATCATAGATCTCATAGAGTATTACAGTACGAACATTAAATTAATCAAGTCATATAAATATTCCGTGGCTTTATGATATTTCTTTTAGTTCGGGCAAAGCGACAGAAAAAAATATCACAAGCGACGGCATATTATAGGACTATGCGTTATTCGTATGATGATAAAATTGTGATGTAAATCATTACTGAAATTATAAACGAACACACATTTTCTAAATCTGCGAGTATCCACTCAAAAGCCCATATACGAGTATATGTCTTATACTGTGACGACGAACGTGTCAGTGTTGATACAAAACAGGTCGATATCAATGAGATCAATAATAGAAAGTCTTATACATGTACATGTCAACTCCAGTGTAATAAGCACTCAGTAACCAATTATTGGCTTATCAGTTACATGCTGCTCAAACAAAGCTAGACGCATACTGAATCTCAACTGGATAAAAAGCGACATGGTCCATACGTTGTTGAATTGCTTCACACATACATGGTCTTATGCTGTCATACATCACACATACATGGTCTTATGCTGTCATACTTCACACATACATGGTCTTATGCTGTCATACATCACACATACATGGTCTTATGCTGTCATACATATCTTAAATCAGTCTGTAATTTTCATCAATAAAAAGTGGAATTATTTTCTAATATATTGCAACTAGGGTAAATTATTTTTTCTATCTACGTGTCTCAATTGTAACCATATGTTTTAATCTGAGTTTACTAAGGGCTGTTTTATATTTCATTGTACATTTACGTAATTAAGTTAAGCTCAAATAAAGGTATGTATAAAAAATGAATATTCATTAATTGGTATATATAAAATTACCCCTTATTCTTCTTCAATAAGGATTAAAAAAATAGTTTCTCAGCAGATTTTGTGCCAACAATATATGATAATATCCCGATTTGCTTAAAACAGTGTTAATATATGAGGTCCACAAAGTTTGTGTGGGACACTATCTATATAACAAAGCATCACACAGTTTGTGTGGGGCACTATCTATATAACAAAGCATCACAAAGTTTGTTTGTGTGGGACACTATCTATATAACAAAGCATCACAAAGTTTGTTTGTGTGGGACACTATCTATATAACAAAGCATCACAAAGTTTGTGTGGGGCACTATCTATATAACAAAGCATCACAAAGTTTGTGTGGGGCACTATCTATATAACAAAGCATCACAAAGTTTGTTTGTGTGGGACACTATCTATATAACAAAGCATCACAAAGTTTGTTTGTGTGGGACACTATCTATATAACAAAGCATCACAAAGTTTGTGTGGGGCACTATCTATATAACAAAGCATCACAAAGTTTGTTTGTGTGGGACACTATCTAATATAACAAAGCACCACAAAGTTTGTGTGGGGCAATATCTATATAACAAAGCATCACAAAGTTTGTTTGTGTGGGACACTATCTATATAACAAAGCATCACAAAGTTTGTGTGGGGCACTATCTATATAACAAAGCATCACAAAGTTTGTTTGTGTGGGACACTATCTATATAACAAAGCACCACAAAGTTTGTGTGGGGCACTATCTATATAACAAAGCATCACAAAGTTTGTGTGGGACACTATCTATATAACAAAGCATCACAAAGTTTGTTTGTGGGGCACTATCTATATAACAAAGCATCACAAAGTTTGTTTGTGTGGGCACTATCTATATAACAAAGCATCACAAAGTTTGTTTGTGTGGGACACTATCTATATAACAAAGCATCACAAAGTTTGTTTGTGGGGCACTATCTATATAACAAAGCATCACAAAGTTTGTTTGTGTGGGTCACTATCTATATAACAAAGCATCACAAAGTTTGTGTGGGACACTATCTATATAACAAAGCATCACAAAGTTTGTTTGTGTGGGACACTATCTATATAACAAAGCATCACAAAGTTTGTTTGTGTTGGGACACTATCTACATAACAAAGCATCACAAAGTTTGTTTGTGTTGGGACACTATCTATATAACAAAGCATCACAAAGTTTGTTTGTGTGGGACACTATCTATATAACAAAGCATCACAAAGTTTGTTTGTGTGGGACACTATCTATATAACAAAGCATCACAAAGTTTGTGTGGGGCACTATCTATATAACAAAGCATCACAAAGTTTGTTTGTGTGGGACACTATCTATATAACAAAGCACCACAAAGTTTGTGTGGGGCACTATCTATATAACAAAGCATCACAAAGTTTGTTTGTGTGGGACACTATCTATATAACAAAGCATCACAAAGTTTGTGTGGGGCACTATCTATATAACAAAGCATCACAAAGTTTGTTTGTGTGGGACACTTTCTATATAACAAAGCATCACAAAGTTTGTTTGTGTGGGACACTATCTATATAACAAAGCATCACAAAGTTTGTTTGTGTGGGTATCTATATAACAAAGCATCACAAAGTTTGTTTGTGGGGCACTTTCTATATAACAAAGCATCACAAAGTTTGTTTGTGTGGGACACTATCTATATAACAAAGCATCACAAAGTTTGTTTGTGTGGGACACTATCTATATAACAAAGCACCACAAAGTTTGTGTGGGGCACTATCTATATTACAAAGCATCACAAAGTTTGTGTGGGACACTATCTATATAACAAAGCATCACAAAGTTTGTTTGTGTGGGACACTATCTATATAACAAAGCATCACAAAGTTTGTTTGTGTTGGGACACTATCTACATAACAAAGCATCACAAAGTTTGTTTGTGTTGGGACACTATCTATATAACAAAGCACCACGTTGTAATGACAGTAATGTATTTGCGCTCTTAAACAATAACCTTCAACCAATATTTTACCATATAAATAAAGCAAGAGAATGAAGAAAAACCTTTTTCGTCCCGTTCCTGCATGTATAAAAATTATTGTGAGTGTTTAACCCCAAATACGACATCGCCCGTTCTATAAAAGGCTATTTTATTGGGGGGGGGGGATTGGTTTGGAAATCAAGGTAAATTCAATTTTAACTTTATGGAGAAGTTTTAGCATTAATTAAATGTAACTCTGATTACGAATGGCAAGTACCTGCGGCCTCGCCCACCCTGCGTCGCTTGGACACGGTGAAGATGCTGACCTCCTCCCCGACCATCACCTCCTCTAGCTCCTCCCCAGTGGACTGGATGTAGCCGAACAACTGCAAGAAATACACCACGTCAACACTGACCACTGAGACACAAAGGCCACTGAGACACACCATGTCAACACTGGCCACTGAGACACACCACGTCAACACTGGCCACTGAGACACACCATGTCAACACTGGCCACTGAGACACACCACGTCAACACTGGCCACTGAGACACACCACGTCAACACTGGCCACTGGTCTACAAGGATACAAACCCTTACTACCCATGTACGCAAATAACCAGACTTTCCAACTGAAGGAAATAGAGATAGGTCGGTTACCGTCATTTTGTTACGTGATAATTTAGACCACTAGCACAGCCTACTGAGATGGAGTGCCGGTGCATCATATATCACGAAGGGTAAGGTCACACAAAAGACCTTATAACCTAACTGCTGAACAGGTCATTGGTCATACTTAGAGGCTGAAGATAAAAAACGAGAAAGATAGAGTCCACATATCTTGTTTTATATAAATGTTGGGCACCGACATCTTAAATTGACAAACGATAAATATGCCAGATAAGACACATCACCTCTAGGATTGTTCCGAACATAATATTGTTCTGGTGAAACCATAGATGGCTCTGCAAGTATTTTTTTTTTTAATTTTTATGTTTATATTTACGGGTCATCATCTACTCGTGGCTGATAACAGGTCTGGCCTGGTGTTAGACTTGTCCCGTACGTATTTTACATGCCCATGTGATAAGGTAATACTCACGTATGCACATGCGTCACTAGGTATTGAATTACCATTTACAAAGTAATGTCATTGAATATGTTTGAAAGACCTGTATTGCAAATCAATTTTACTTAAACATCATTGACTTTGATGGACTATAAATAATATGAATTATATCTGAATATATCAAGATGAAATTCTACCCATACCTTTCAATTTGGAGAAATTTATTTCCAATTCAGCGAAACATTTATGTTTCGATAGGCGGTAGAGGGCTTTTTGTAAAGATTCAATTTTCACACACAGTCGTCAATACGCATTTATGTTCTACTTAGCTTTAAATATATTGATAGATGGTAAATATAGTAATGAATCTAATTGGAGTTATAAAATATTAATTTAGGTTAAACATTTACAAATAAATGTCCTTTAAATTGCACGCCTTTTCAATATGGTGCCCTAAGATTCAACTTGATTCAACTTGAGGAAATAAGGTTGAGCGAGAGAGAGAGAGAGAGAGAGAGAGAGGTGTAAAATAAAGTACTGATCTAACACAAGGACTGTATGGAAGGAATTGTAAAAGTTCAAAAAAAAAACTTATTTTCCAATCGACGTAAAAGAAATCAATCTGAACTAAAAGTAAGTAGATCTAATGATAAATGACATCATAATTTGTGTCTAATCTGATCTATTGTCAATAAACAATTTACAACCCCGCCATGTTTAACTAATTCCTAAGGCTGTACGTTTAATTGCCAATATCGCCTATACTTTATACATGTGTTGTTCGCCCTATACGCCAACAATTGCTACTCTAAAGCACTCCAGTGTACTTACAATAATACTCTATTGTAATAATCATCAGATAATCCACGACTGATCTTTTGACTTGATAGGTTTAAAAGATTAGTATGATTCTTGTATTGCATTTGAAAAAAGGCAAAGAACAGCAGCGCGGCTTTCTGTAGCCATAACCGTAATGTTTAAATACTTCTGATTCCATTTCAACTGAATTAAATATTTTGCTTAGGTAACACCCGCTTAATTGCATGGAATTGGAATTGTCCTATTTATTGATTTCATAGATGTTTTAACTATTTTTTTCTATTTGTAAAATGTGAGATTTCATTGATAAATATAACTATTTATCGTGGATTCCTGGGTTGTACCAGTACTTTGCACCAGAACAAGTCTTACAAAAGTCTCGTCCTTAGCATGGTCCAAACTCACAACCTTCTAATCGATTGAAAATATCAAATGTTTAAATAGCAAGTTGCATTTCTTGATCATTGCTAGGTCAATGATGAATTTCTATATGTTGTATGTAACAATCGTTTTATAAATGTATGTTATATAATGTCAGAAAAAAAAAGTTAAAAAAAGCACTTCCGACCCATAGTCCACGAACACTTCTACTGGACGACGGGTACTCTAGAATCAGAGGACCCAGTAGACAGTCCCCCGACATGGACGGGTACTCTAGAATCAGAGGACTCAGTAGACAGTCCCCGACATGGACGGGTACTCTAGAATCAGAAGACCCAGTAGACAGTCCCTGACATGGGCGGGTACTCTAGAATCAGAGGACCCAGTAGACAGTCCCCTGATATGGACGGGTACTCTAGAATCAGAGGACCCAGTAGACAGTCCCCTGACATGGACGGGTACTCTAGAATCAGAGGACCCAGTAGACAGTCCCCGACATGGACGGGTACTCTAGAATCAGAGGACCCAGTAGACAGTCCCCTGACATGGACGGGTACTCTAGAATCAGAGGACCCAGTAGACAGTCCCCTGACATGTCCCCTCACCTCACTCCAATCCACCTTGGCATCCGGGTTGGTGGAGATCTTCCGGTACAGGGCCTTCAGGTCATGGTTCTTGATGTCGGAGCCGAACAGCTGCCGGATGGCGTCGCAGAACTGGTCATACCGCAGGTTCTCTGAAACCAGATGATGGTGGAGGGTCATTGATTTCTTGAAAAAGGATGTGATTTCGCTAACACTATTCTATAGTTTTAAATATACAGCCATTCAAGGAATTAATTGCCATAGAACTAATTCTTGAATAGTCCTTACTTTATGTATATAATTATTGCATTTGTCACCAAATATTTCAAGAACAAGTATTTTGTATTAAGGCGTATTGATACATTCAAAAATATGTTTTTATATGTTGTCTGTTATCGCTATACACAGTCACGGCATACTAGAGATTCCTGTTTTATTGTATTAACTTTTAGATGAGTACAGGATGAGGTTGTAGATATTCCAGAAAAAGATCCCGTCATTATATAAAACTGAAATATAGGTGTTGGAAACATGCAATATATATACTCTGTTAGTAATTTCATTACCGATGACTACAGTTGTTAGATGGTATACCGATTATTACCATCATTTGTATGGGGCACCGTTCAAACCCCTGATAGGTTTAATTAATTATATATGTCGATGTGAATTTTCCTCGTAATATCAAAACGAGTGTTTATCCACTTGGAACTTTTGATTTTAAATATTTAAGTGACATAGACATATTGGTATTAAACCCTGGAACATCTGCTGGCAGAACGTTTATATTGCAATAATGAAGAATCAACCGTTACTTTGTACCCGGCATCTTGCAATCAGTACACCACACAAAAAAAATACCAAAATAAATAAATAAATGCAGATATATGGAGATCATTTAAATACAACAACTTGCATGTTTTAAACTCACATGATAAATGGAACAGTACTACGACACTGTGGTATTTTAAGGTCTATGTTGGGGCCGCCGTGGCCGAGCGGTTACAGCCCTTCACCGCTGTGGGTTCGAATCCCGGTAGGGACTTCGGAATTTTCATGTGAGGAAGCCTTTCAGCTGGCTTGCGGTAGGTCGGTGGTTCTACCCGGGTACCTCTGTGTACTCGGAGTCTTCCTCCACCTGTAATTAGCTGGACGTCGCTATATGATTGAAATACTATCGCAGCGACGGTAAACCCCAATACAACAACAACAAATAAGGTCTATGTTGCATTAAAATTTTTGATAAACTGTCTGATCTACATCAAAAGCAATCCTATCAAAACATTGAAATAACTTATCTATATAATGCTCTGTAAAACCAACACATTAATATCAAACTATGAAATAAATCATGTTTAGTACCAGCAAGCAGTTGACAGTCCGAAAAGAGAAACTGTATCAAGCGGGTCTTAAAAAGAAAAAAAGCCGTCATAAGTGAAGGTATAGAACTTACATTTCGGCTTAACTTGTAAAACAGAGCAAATAAACCATTATGCTATTTCTGTCGGTAAATATAATTATGCATTTATTCTTAACAAATAAAATAATACCTCACATGCTATAAAGGCGAGTGTGTACTTAACGACAACAGAAGGTAATTTCGAAAGCAAATACAAGCTTCTTTAGCTTATTTAACCAGTGATATAGAGAATAAGACAGGAGAAATTGGGGTGTGTTATAAAGACTGAAGTCATTTTGATTTTACTAACAAGGCGTACAGCAAGTAGCGGACTATTACTTGAAAGTCCAATGTGATTACATCTAGGTTTTAGTAATATTCAAAAACAAATGGCATATTAAGGCAGCTCAGCTTACGAGATACATGTAAAAATATTGTTTACAAATTCTATTTCATGGTAATTTAACCCTTTCCCTCATAGAGGACACCATGAAAAGACCTATGCGAACAGCATAAAACCAGATCAGCCTGCGAGTAACTCGCAGGCTGATCAGGTTTTATGCTGTTCGCTGCTCCTCAGTGGTCTGGAAATGAAGATTTTGTAATTAAATTTGGTAAGGTTTAACTGTGGTTTTCTGCAGATCAGGCTTTATGTGGTATGTATTGAGGGCGTCAAAATGAGTATGAGGGGAAAGGGTTAAATGAGTCTATATGAGGGAAAGGGTTAAATACTGATGGTATGAGTCTTTCAAACTGGCTGTGTGAAAATGCTTTCTTGATAAATTCGTGTTTCGCACTTCAAAACAGGCCCTTGTACATTCATTATCAGCAAAGTTAACATGTAACTATGGTCTGTTACACTTAACTAACGTAAAGAAAGGCGACCAAGTGAATTGCGTTACAATCTCATCACTTTTCCATTAGCATAACACGAAGATTCTTTTCGTATGGAGTTCATTGAAACGGGCTCCTGTTTCTTAATTTTACCGTATGTATTGTACTTGAACTTCCTATTATTTTCGGTAACGATAGACAAGCATTGAGTACAATGTTGTTATCACGCTCGTCAAATTTTTGAAGAGTATGTGTAAATATTCCATGGCGTATCTTAATGTAACAGATATTAACCGTAACGCAACTCTGTACTCTCTCTCTCTCTCTCTCTCTGAGGTATGTGTGCGTGGACATTCCGTAGACTGCTACGTATTTTCTTCTGTACATTTCATATAATACTGCATTGCAAGTTATGAATAATTACATACTGGTATAAAATTGAGCTGAGAGTAAGTTGTCGAATGTATTATATATTAGGCGTTTTGTAGACAGAAGGACAGGAAAAAAACACAACAACAACAACAAAAAAAACAATGGGGGTTAATGCTATCACCATGTAATACATACGTATGTTTCACATACCGAGTCCGATTCATCCTTTATAGGTCAACTAGATACTTGAGTTGATAAATGAACTACTCACTCTATACCCAGTTAATTCTCACAAGAGTATTACAATACATGAATATGCCTCCCTCTCCAAATAAATGGACAGGTTTACAAACTCCGTGCACCGCCTCAAAAACGCCTCGTGCGTCCTGAAAGGGTTTGATGTGGCAAGACATACCTTTTGATGTAAGAAATGCACGGTTTACAAATATACCAGTCAGGTATGAAATCAATCTTAAGATGTAACTGGTTATTGGAAAAGTAGAAACATAAACAATTTGAAATATTCAACACACTCCGTACATGAACTGTTCAAATGTATTGGCCTATACTAGGTCGCTGTATGGGATTAGTTTGAAACTTAATGCTTAAGAAGACTTTAACTGCGTTTATTTCGAGCCTAATATAAACATGTATGTTTCTTTTGACAATTTACTGGATGTATAAAAATGTTCTGTTTTGTTCAGTTTTAAATAGAAAATACAAAACGGTCCAGCGTGAATTCAACATGAATTAACTATTTATTTTTTTTAATTTAAATTTATTTTTCCTCTGTCATTCGGGTTATCACGGTTGCAAAATGATTTTTTGCCACATTCTCTAAAAATAAAAATAGTAAAAAAGTTCAAATTAAAAAAAAAAAGTTTTTTTGCCGACCTATCGATCTTATTTTTCTTTGAGATGTTAGTGGAAACAAGCAATTTACTTATTTATTTATTTTTTTTTGCTTAAGCATTGTTTCAGCGGAAGAAAAAGTATCATAAATCCAACTTAAAATATCATTTTTTTTTATCCATAACAATATATGTGAAAGCCAGTATTAAATTTAAACGTCAACAGTAAAACAAACCGTAAATGTTATGATTTGATAAAATGTGTCATTTGGTGACTTTCTCGACAGAGTTGGCACTTAGTCACGTGGTCATCACTTAACCAGTACCCCTTTTATTCGACCTTTGAAATAGAAATATCAGGTATCTGGTTATCAGTTATAATAGCTTGTGTATGCTTGCAACTACATTTGCAATTCAACAGTTAAACTTTGTGGGAGTAACTTCCTATTAATACATTGCTATCATTCTTAAATATTTACAGAGACCTTTGACGGGAATGAATGGATGTCAACCCATCAAAAGTTGTTGGCTCAAATGACAATGGACGATGAAATTTAAGAACCCCAGAAGAACATCGATCAGTCGATCTTTTATTTCTTTCTATGAACCGTCTGATTTTTTTCTCTTTCTGTGTGTAAGTCGATGCTATTTATAAAATTATTTATTCGTGTACACGTGTACTTTACATCTAGTAATTTTAAAAATTACATGGACCTGGTAAAAAATGATATTTTGAAACACCATGTATCTAAATCAGTGGAAGAAATTTGGTTAGAATTTTCAAATGCTATTTCAACAGGTATAGAAAAATTTATTCCCATAAAAAGAATAGGCAACAAGAGGTCACTTCCATGGATCACCCAGTCTATAAAAAGGTTAATGAGAAAAAGAGATAAAATTTATTTCAGACTCAAGAAGGAAGGGAACAACAAGACGAGGGCGGCTTTTCTAAAAATGAAAAATCACATAAAAAAACAAATTAAACTGTCTTATAATAAATACATTGAATATATTTTAGGCCTGGAAGACAACATAGACGACAAAGAAAAGAACAGCTTTAATTCAAAAAAACTTTTCAGCCTTATCAAAAACGCCAAGCAGGATGCAACAGGCATTCCCCCACTATTTGACAAAATTTCAGGTTCCATCAAATCAGACAACAGTGAAAAAGCAGATATTTTGAACAGACAGTTTCAGTCAGTATTCACTCAGATGACACCTATCTCACTTGCTCAATCTTGCTTCGCAGCTATTCGAAATATTAATACACAAGATTTTTCTTTTTACAGGAAGTACCCAATCATGCCTGAAATTACCATAAACATCAGTGGAGTGGAAAAACTTATATCAAATTTAAGACCAGATAAAGCTGCTGGACCAGACAACATCAAACCATTAATTTTAAAAAATCTTTGTCAACAAATCTCACCAATCTTGCTAATACTATTCCAAAAGTCTCTTGATACAGGTACCCTCCCCAAGGTATGGACATCTGCAAACGTGACCCCTCTATTCAAGAAAGGAAACAAAGAAGATCCAGCAAATTATAGACCAATATCTTTAACATGTATTCTTTGTAAGGTGCTTGAACATATTGTAGCTTCAAATTTAACAAAGCACTTCAATAAGCATAATATACTTTATGACTTACAGCATGGTTTCAGAGAAAAACGTTCCTGTGAAACACAACTCCTGCAACTTACTGACCAACTAGCGAGAAATCTTGTTAATGGACAACAGACTGATTTAGTTCTTTTAGATTTTAGTAAAGCTTTTGACAAGGTCAGCCACTTAAAGTTATTGTACAAATTACAGGAACATGGAGTCAATAATTCAACCCTGTTGTGGATAAAATCTTTTCTCATAGGCAGAACACAAAAAGTCGTTTTGGAGGGAGGATGCTCATCAGAAGTCCCAGTAACATCAGGAGTACCTCAGGGATCTGTACTTGGCCCACTTCTCTTTCTGTTATATATAAATGATCTTCCAGATACCATAACTTCTCAAGTTCGTTTATTTGCAGATGACACTGCCGTTTACCTAGCTATAAACAACAAGCAGGACTGTATTACACTTCAGAAAGACCTCGACAAGCTGGTGCAGTGGGAAAAGAAATGGGAAATGGAATTTAATCCCAGTAAATGCATTGTTTTAAATATTACTAAAAAGAAGAAAGCACTTTCCTTTGATTACAGATTACATGGACAAGCTTTAGAAACAGTGGATAATGCCAAATACTTAGGAGTTACAATATCAAAAGATCTCTCTTGGAATAAACATATTGACAACATTACTTCTTCTGCTAATAAAACTCTTGGTTTCCTCCACAGAAACATCCAGACAAAGAATAAGGAAGTTAGAGAAGCAGCTTACAAAGCATTGGTTAGACCTCAAGTAGAATATGCCTCTACAGTCTGGAGTCCTCATACACAGACATATATAGATAAAATAGAAAAAGTACAACGCAGAGCAGTCCGATGGGTTAATAATAACTATTCTTATTACGACAGTGTCACCAGCATGCAGAAGGAACTTGACTGGCAAACCCTTCAGTACAGACGTGATGTCACCAGACTTCTTATGTTTTACAAAATAGTAAATAACCTTGTTGCTGTCCCATTACCTGCATATCTTGAAAGACCAGCGAGGATATCCCGCCACTTACACTCTTTATCTTACAGGCAAATTCATACTCCAGCTAGCTACTTTAAATATTCCTTTTTTCCTTATACAGTGATACTTTGGAACAGCTTACCAGAAAATATAGTCTCACAAAATGATCTTTTAGCATTTAAACAAAAGCTCCTCTCGTTTCAGATAGTAGACCGTCCCTGAATCAACAAAAAGATGTTTTTACCAGATCTTAAACCTAACATATTCACCTTTTTTTCAGAAAATTTTCTCACCCTAACAAAATTTTTATTTTAACAGTTTTATCCTTGCACAGACGCGCACCTGCCAGTAATACCCGAAAGGGGAGTTTGTGCAGTATATATAGATAGATAGATAGATAGATAGATAGATAGTACATACATACACACATACATACATATGCTTCGGTAACGCTAACGTTTGGGATTTTCACCGCTAACTGAACGTAGGACAGGTGTTTGTTTATCGGTAATTACGACTCTAAAATTTGGTTTGATGTTTAGTTGTTATCATGTAATTGTTTTGCGTATAATTACTGTACGAATGAAGCTATTCGACAATTTTCTAATTTCGGTAGACTAGGTTTTGACAAAATTGACCTTGGGTAATTAATTTTCTTCTACGGTTCACAGTTTTTGAATTCCCTAAATTGAGGGTTTTGTGTTAATAAGCTGTCAATTATTTTCTTTCTCCCTTTTTCATTAGGGAACGAGTGTATTTTTTTTTGTACTTTTACATGTTTATTGGTCATAAAATAATGATGTAAGTTTTCCAAGTAAGTAATGCAGCCTTGGGCGTTAAGTAAAATGGGACTAAAACCTTATGTGAACAATGTTTTGGCACAGGCACTAAAATAAATAAGTGAGTTCCATATTGAAATGGTTATTTATTTTCTCATAAAATAAGCTGATTCTTAGTTGGGAAATTTTTAAACCAAAAAAGCATTTGTGACCATTAAATTCTGTACGTTTAGAAAACATTTCCCGATGTGGCATGAGCTTTACTTACGTGGGGTATCTTTGTAATTAGAGTGTCGGGGAATATACATGACAGTATGAACAGTGGCGTGTATTACTGATGTGTTCATGATGTGATAGTATACATAGGGTATATTTATACTTAAGTGTGACTGAATATGTGGGGTATGATGTATCTATGAATGTGATAGTATTTGTAGTATGGTGTATCCATGACCGTGATAATATATATAGGGTATCTTAATTCATAAGTTTGTTTGTTTATTGGATTTAACACCCCGCCGACAGTATTTCAGTTATTTGGAGACGATGCCTCCTTGAGACAGATATAGTACTGCCACACTGCAGTATCACGACGTAGACATGTGGCATGATACCACATCCAGTCACATTAGCCTATAAACGGGCCATCCAGTCCTGGAACTACCATTTGCTGAGCGCAAAGCAAGGGAGCTATACCAATACCATTTTTTACGACTTTGGTATGTCGCGGCCGGTTATACATAAGAGTGATAGTATATGGGGTTTGTGTGTATCCATACTGTGATAGTATACGTGAGGTGTCTTTATACATAAGTGTGATAGTATATGGGGGTATGTGTATATCCATGACTGTGATAGTATTCGTGGGTATCTTTATACAAAAGTGTGTAGTATATGGGGGTATGGTGTATCAATGACTTTGAAAGTATATATGGGATAGACTTATACATAAGTGTGATAATATATGTGGGTATCTTGATACATAAGTGTAATAGTAAATGTGGGGTATCTTTATACATAAGTGTGATAATATATGTGGGGTATCTTTATACATAAGTGTGATAATATATGTGGGGTATCTTTATAATAAGAGTGATAGTATACGTGGGTATCTTTATACATAAGTGTGATAATATATATGGGGTATCTTTATACATAAGTGTGATAGTATATGTGGGTATCTTTATACATAAGTGTGATAATATTTGTGGTTTCTTTATACAAAAGTGTGATGTGATAATATATGTGGGGTATCTTTATACATAAGTGTGATAATATATGTGGGGTATCTTTATAATAAAGTGTGATAGTATATGTGGGGTATCTTTATACATAAGTGTGATAATATATGTGGGGTATCTTTATACATAAGTGTGATAATATATGTGGGTATCTTTATACATAAGTGTGATAATATATGTGGGGTATCTTTATACATAAGTGTGATAATATATGTGGGGTATCTTTATACATAAGTGTGATAATATATATGGGGTATCTTTATACATAAGTGTGAATGTATATGTGGGTATCTTTATACATAAGTGTGATAATATATATGGGGTATCTTTATACATAAGTGTGAATGTATATGTGGGTATCTTTATACATAAGTGTGATAATATATATGGGGTATCTTAATACATAAGTGTGAATGTATATGTGGGTATTTATACATAAGTGTGATAATATATGTGGGGTATCTTTATACATAAGAGTGATAGTATATGGGGCATCGTGTATCCATGACTGTTATAATTTTATGTATACTATGTATAGATATAAACACATATATAGGTAGGATATATAAATGGGTCTGAATATTTTATATTGGGTTCTGTATACTATTTTTGTTCTTGTGATAGATGTATATAAATATACCTGTAATCTTGGTTGTATAGGGTGTTCAGTGCGGTGTTTACCTGTAATCATCTGTCTCTTCTCCTCAGGTGTGGCTTCCACATCCTGAAGTGTGATCTCCTTCATTAGCTCCTGGAACTGGGTCAGCTTGGCCTGGAAGGACCCCTGTGTGTAGGGTCGTTCTGACCCCTCCGTGTCCCCGGACATGTTGCCAGGGCGACACACGCGGCTGCTGGGAGTCTACAGCGGATGTTTAACTCCCTCCTTCACATAATGTATAGAACTGATCTTTGATCTGACGACGATTACTCCAAGACAGGCACTATTACACAACTGGTTACAATAGAAATAGGTTTCCTGGTTATAGGCAGTGAGAATAATAACACGGTTGATAATCCAAAGAAATGAAGATGAAAGTAAAAATAATTTTCGTAAAATGAGGTATTAACTTCTTGTTCTCTTCAAACAACTTCCATATAAAGGTTCGGTATTCATATGTATCTCTTTTCAATACACAACTCAGTCAATAGATCCACAACAGGTATAAAAACTTGCGAGCTTTAATACAACTGAACGCCTAATCCATAGAAATCCTTTATAGACATTCCTAGCAACCCCACACTGAGAGCGCGACTGATTGGGAAGCCACAGGGCAATATCGCCGCCCGAATGAACGGCCCGATCGAGAATTCCGATATTGGGCGAGCAAATTCGAAAGATTATTTCCGATTAAGGTTTTACACGTCGGTATTTTAACAGCGGAGATCAGCAGTAAATTGAACAGGTGATCGATAAGGGATAAAACCGCAGAGATAAAACAGAAACAAAAGGAAATAGTTACTTTAATTGTGAAGATTTGAATTACACAACACACTGAGGTCCGGGGTAGACATGGTATAGATAGAATGGCGTAATTGCGTGAAGATATCGACATGGTTAGTCCGTCTACTCTCGAAACGAGATTATTGCCGTATTTAATGTATCTGATTAATTAATGGCAGTCAGGTTTACCGACCCATATCCGCGAATATGCACTAATAAATAAATAAATAAATAAATTATTAATAAATAAAAAAAATCACATGCATGGGCTTTATTTTTTAAGTCTCTGGTTCTACGTACATACCTAGTGTAACCTTTATTTGACACGCGGTCTGGTACACAGCAGCGTATATAAGTAAATATTTGTTTTCTGAAGTGAACGTCAATATATGGACAGTGCTTACTGCATTTATATCAATTTTCTAGCTTTACACGTATGATAAACAAACACTGACTGAGGGGTAAAATTACAGGCGGATCGACGGCACCATGAGAGAGCCTACTGTTCCTGACCGCACCACTCGCCCGTCTCTACAGCAGCGTGTTGATAGCAAGTCCGATCTATTGTGGGTCGCGAGCTTGAACAAACTGAATTCGAAAATGGATAAGGGTGTCACTATTACGACAGTTGGTTATTGATCCACCAGGTCTTTATGTCTCGAGATGTATATCACGTGGTATGCGGGGTTTGATGGCCAAATGTATTGTCCTAAACCACATTAAATAATTTGATAGGTTTGAATGTAATGTAGAACTATTATGATCACCGTCAGACTTTTTAACTGTATCGCGCTTTCCTGCAATTACGCATCTGAAAGTAACGTTTGATATTTCTTTAAACATTTACAAAAGAAGGAATGTACCCAGGCTTTGGTTAATTCAAATGTTTTTTTTTCTGCTTTCAGAAATATATCAAACAGCCCCCCCCCCTAAACTATCAACTAGGGATAGGTATCGCAAGAATTTTCGTATCGCGATATATCGCGACATTCTCCAAGCATATCACGATACGTACTTATGTATTACGATATTTTATAGCTATAAACATATAAATATATTAAATCTTTTTTAACTTAAATGTTAAAGTGCATGTAATCTGTGAAAAGCCAGTTGGAAATGAATAATACGGAAGTAGCTCTAAATGTTGTAATTTCCTAGAATCATTGACATAAGATGTTTGTTAATGTTAATTTCTTTGCTTATGTAGTTGACATCGACATATTAACATGCTGACAATCTATTTGATTTTGTAGAAGGAATGTCAAAATTCACGAAGCAGAGTAGACTGATAGTGTATGTTTGTTAACGTCCATAAGATTTCTTCCATTTTTTTTTTTCGTTTTTTATTATAAATATCATAACTGAAGAAGGGAGGTTTCAATATTTAGAGCGACTTCTATACTATTATCTTTCGCAAAGTGCATGCTTGTCGTGATTGTAACTGTGGACATCAATGTCAAAAGCCGGATGATACCAGTTAATGAGACTTGTTAGATTTGTCGCTTCGCCGGCACATTTCGCCATAAAATCGCCCTGTAGTGTAAATTGCAATAATTTCCTCAACGATGTCATTTTGTTTTGTTTTATGGATGCCAAGATATCACCACACGGTCGATTTAACTACTGCAAACTCGTCAATATTTCTTTGAAATAAATAAACAGGATGGTACAGTTTAAAATGCTTACGGGCAACAATCGTTGGATTGCGATCACCAATTACATATAATGTTTTTATTATTATTATAATCTCTCAAAGTTTCATATATTACGTAGATAAAGTAGATCGTCGAATAGAAATCCGCGCTTAAAATAGACCATTAAGATAGTCCAGTCTTAGCAGAGGAAGACTTACGTCTAGCTTTTAACTAAATCCCTACCATCAATACTTTCGGAATAAAGGGAAATGATTGTCTTATTTAGTTGTACAAAACTAAAGTTTTTATACGAAACTTACAGTTCAGAGCACGAGTCTACCTTTCCTCAGCAGCTCACCACCAGTATTTAGTTCACGATAAAGGGAGGTTACAATACTGGCTCCCATGTCTACAACCATGATTAAGGCCAAGTTATGCTTAAATACTTAGGGGAGAATTTTGCTGATAAAATATCTCATATGTTTCAGTTCTTGATATTATGGTAATTACCTTATTTAAGAATTTAAGTATTACTTCGCGTTAAGTGTTGTAGTTGTAGGTAGATCCAGCTGTTAATAAAGATCTTCGATACAAATAAACGTACAGCGTGTTGTTATAAAGGTTTTTATTATTCTTTCTTTCTAAAAAATCGTTATATATACTGCTAGACAACGTTCATGACAATAGTTTAACATATGTAGAATGTTTGAACCATTAAAAAAATAGAGAGAAAGAAAGATAGACAGATATTTTTGGTTCTCGAAATAATTATGAGAATATCAACTATGTAACTCCCTATTCTTCCTATAGTACGTTCAATGTCCTGTCCGCTCCTTTTTACTTGTTTGTTGGATTTAACGTCCTGCCGACAATATTTCAGGGATAGCTATTGAGTACCAGGATCATACAACTTTATCAGGATATGTCCTACATTCGTGCTGAGCGCCATACACGCAAGAAATTACGAGTGACTTTTCAGTGACTTTGATATACCGTGCCAGAACCCAACCCGCGACCTTCCTCTCCCGGAGCGGGGGTTCTGACCCTACCCGCACAAGTCATGTACCTGATCATATTCTTATATGGAGAAACAAATACAATGGATTTCATTAAACCTTCTATGTTTATTCTGGCCCACCTCAGGGTGTTATCAAACTATGTATCATTATGTAACTCGAGATATAAAACCAATCAATTATTTTCCTCAAACATGAGCAACTTTATTTGTACAACAGTCATACAATATAATTATCATAGCATATGGCAATGGAACAGTAAGAGAACAAATTGATAGCATGAGAAAGGAAATTGAACAATGAATGTAGACATTGTGTAGTTTGTTCTTTAAAACAATAACATTCAGCACATTTTAAAACCAATATCGGCGGATTCTTCAACGAATCCCCATTTAATTATTTCATCACACAATGGACAATTCACCATTTTAATTGCTTAGTCAACAGACCAGCAACTTTTAAAGTGCTGTGTTAATCTGATATACAGTCATGTGCTACTCCTTTTTAATTTATTTTGATATCTAGGTAAAACATTGGAGGCGAAGTAAGAATTGCAACAATCACAAAGTGTAAACTCCCTGTTACCAAGCTACGTAGGGTTACATCCCTTCTATTTCTTTCCCCGCGTATTATATTTCGATACGCTTAGGTCACGATTTCTTCGCCATAACGGACAAAAACTCTGAAACATAAGAAGTTATATTTGATAATTCTAAAGTTAATGTAAAATATGAAGGTATCACACATATACATGTAAGCGAGTACTCGCGACGTGCGAACAAACACACACACACATGCACACACATAAGCGTCTTACCCTGATAGTTTACTTTCCCGTCCCCGTCCGAATCTGCTTCTTTGATCATTTCATCGATTTCTGTGTCAGTTACTTTGTCCCCAAATTCACCTGAAATAACAAGAAAATGAATTATCTTAACACACTGAAATATGCACGCTTCCTATCGTGTTAGAGTATGGAAACTATAAAGTATTCTAAAATGTAGATATCGTAAATATACACTGATTATCTTGTATTGCTTTCTGAAAGGGGAACTACTTTAGAACGTTTATTTTTCAATTACATTTAAAACCACCGAATGAAGCTAACTGATTTTCAAATATGTTCAGGTTGCTGGAACATATCATCCAAAGTTAATAATTATTTTGAGCTCCCTTCCAACCCTTCATTAGGTTAAGGTGACTGATACATTGTTAGCATATTTGACATCACTGTGTAATACAAAACGGAGAACATTTTAAATGTAGATATACCACGGTTAATTAATTCAATCTGTTTCAGTGGTCTCCTGTACAGACCAGACGACTTGTTAAATGGCCAGTTTACGATTTCCATGATTATATTTTACTATGTTTGGCTTCTATTCAGCATCACCTGCGTTATGTGATCCCGTTTTATTGTCTGACCGCTAAAGACAAGTGTCACTTTAAACTACGTGTTCATTTAACGACCTGGGCTTGATTTTACCAGTACATTTTAGCCATTGTTACATCATTCAATAATTTTATTTGTAACATATTACATAGTACTCTTTTCATCTCCTCGTGCGTTATGAAGCCGTCACGATCTCTGTCAAATACATTGAATGCATCTTGCAATTCGTTGGTTACGTCCGTTTTTGACTTCTTGAAATTTTTTGCCATCATTATCAGGAATTCTGGAAAACTTATTGATCCGTCACCTATGGGGAGAAAAAAATCATTGAGTAATTCATTTGTTAAGACAGTCACACACACACACACTCACGCGCGCGCACACATTGTGTAATTTGAGGCTCACACCGCTGTGCACTAAACCATGCGTATTGACCTTAACTTCGAGAGCACATTACTTGGGCATTTTTCAAACAGACACAATCATTTAGAATGTATACGAACAATTCGGACATGCTTTATCACCACGGCAAAACAGAGGTTTTAACCATTTTATGCCTACCATTGCGGGTTTATTCTGACAGGTTGTTTTATGCCTACCATTGCGGGTTTATTCTGACAGGTATGTTTTATGCCTACCATTGCGGGTTTATTCTGACAGGTATGTTTTATGCCTACCATTGCGGGTTTATTCTGACAGGTATGTTTTATGCCTACCATTGCGGGTTTATTCTGACAGGTATGTTTTATGCCTACCATTGCGGGTTTATTCTGACAGGTATGTTTTATGCCTACCATTGCGGGTTTATTCTGACAGGTATGTTTTATGCCTACCATTGCGGGTTTATTCTGACAGGTATGTTTTATGCCTACCATTGCGGGTTTATTCTGACAGGTATGTTTTATGCCTACCATTGCGGGTTTATTCTGACAGTATGTTTTATGCCTACCATTGCGGGTTTATTCTGACAGGTATGTTTTACATATACATAGTTTACATATCGATTTAAAACAATTCGATATTAACTTGAAACAAAAAGACTTTCAGTATAAATTCTAATTCAATTTCATATAAAGGTTCTGAAAAAAATAATATAAATTCTATTTTAATTTCCATATATGGTTCGGACAGGTGTTGTTCACTCTTATCTTCTAAAACGAGTTATCAAGCGAACCTTCTTGCGAATTATTGAATAAGTTTAATAAATATAAATATGAGATAACAACGACCACCAGATTCATTTCATCGCATGATCTACTGCATAGAAAGTTTTAAAAGTCAGTTTATACCGTGGTAACCGCCCCCAACCCCAACCCATTAAAAAAAAAACAACAACAAAAAAACAAACAAAAAAAACAGGATGTATTCAGCAATGCAATAATCATATATAATTACGAATAAATCGTGTACAGGATGATCCAACGGACATTATTGTTAGAAAGAAACACGAACATACCGTCGGTGTCAATCTCCGCGATCATTCGCCGTATATCGGAATCTGTCGGGCTGTTGCCCAGGGATATAATCACTTCCTTCAATTCCAGGCTGTTGATGACACCATCGCCGTTCTTGTCAAAAAGGCCGAATGCATCTCTCAACTCTGGAGTATATAGAAGCACAACCTATTTGAATTAAACCATACTGTGCCATATATAGACTAAATTATGTTTATTGCAAAACAATCCCGCTAATATGTACAAACAAGAGTTGTCCGTAAGATAGTACGGTCAACTATTCGAAATGCTTGTTGGTAAATCAAATGAAATTTATTATATTTTTTGCCCTTCCCATACGCTGTATATAGCAATAGTAGTAAAAAAATGAATTGCACTTATAGTTTGGTACCCCGGAATATGTTTATGAAGTCTAAAATCAATTCCATGCCTAATTACTGAGTCATAAGCATAGAAACACTGCATGCAAAACTTAAAATGTATCTAAGTTACAAATGGGCCATAATTTGATTTAAATTTAGCCAAGAGCTATCCTGTTTGGTTTTCTGATGCCCCTGAACACACTCATAAACTTTCAAGTCAAAACCGTAAATGGTTTCTGAGATATAAGCTGGATAGTAGTTTGCATGCAAAACTTTAACCAAATTGTCTAAGTCGCCTAAGTCGGCCATAATCTTCATTATTTTCAGTCAAAAACCACCTGTCTCTATAGTATGATACCATTGAACATATTAAAGAAGTTTCAAATCAATGTTATGCCTGGTTACTGAGATATAAGCATGAACGTTTCTTGCACGCAAAACTTTAACCAAAATTTCTAAGTTAAAAGGGCCATAATTTGCAATACATTCAACCAAGAGTTATCTACCTTTATAGTTTGTTACCTCTGAACATGTTAAAGATGTTTCAAATCAACCCCATGCCTAGTTACTGAGATGCAAAACTTTAACCAACATTTCTAAGTTCAAAAGGGGCCATAATTTGTAGAAAATTCAGTCAAGACTTGGTTGCCTGTTGCCCCTGAACATATTAATTAACTTTCAAGTCAATACCACGAATGTTTAATGAGATATATGCTGGATAGTAGCTTACATGCAAAACTTTAACCAAATTTTCTATTGCATGCAAAACTTTAACCAAATTTTTTAAGTTAAGAAGGGGTCATAATTTGTATTAAATTCAGTCAAGAGTTATCTACCTTGGTTGTCTGATGCCTTTTAATATACTATTTTCATAAACTTTCATAGCTGCAACGCCAACACCGACGCAAGAGGGTGACTCTTATATTCTTCGAATAGTCCAGATAAAAATCAACCAAGAAAGTCCAAGATTTCCTAGCATTAAGGTATAACATTAAATAAAACGTAATATCTAAAATTGTCATGAAATAAAATGATTACAAGAAGAAGTAGAAACACAAGAAGAAGAAGAATGATAATCCACGACTCCCCCAAATCCCAGATTTTAGCCATATTGTTTGTTTGCACCCCCCCCCCCCCCCCCCCCCCCCCACACACACAACCAGTGACAAAGACGTCCTTTTGCTGATAATAATTGGAGAGGAAGAGAAATACTCCTGTGACATTACACACAGAGATATGCTCACCTGATATTTCAGTCTCTGACAGTTTTTCTACCTAAAACAGGAAACATAAGGCCGATTATAACAACATGTACAGGGTAAATTAGATTGTTAATCATTGATCTGTAAACACCATTTAACAGGTAGTTAAACTCCATCATATTGATTTCTAAAATTTTGACATTTAGGTAATTCAGATATTGAAATTTATAGTGAAAAAAATCAACATTTTAACTCACAAACATGATTGTTTATTGTCTATCGAATTTTCAATACTTCACTATTTATGACCAACTTGGATACACAAGGAACATGATTGTACTTGTACATGTATGCTTTATCTCTCGTGGAAAGTCTGGCAGCTGCAGTGCGACATGTTATGTCAAACCTCAAGGAGATAAGAACTTTGATTGATTATGTACATGTTATTTTCAAAGAATCGCATATATATTGTATAATGTTAATAAGCGTTACACTCAAAGAAAAATATAAACAAAATTACTTCTTTTATATCTATGTTTGTCATTATTCTTTATTTATCTAAAAGAGATACCATTTACATATGATTACATAGAAAACACAAACGAATCACATTGAAATATTCGTTAGAGAGAAAGAGAGAGGTAGAGAGAGAGGAATACAGAATTTTAAGACCAGCTCGCTTCCATCCGAATGTGTCTGGCTTGGAAGGGACCATACTACCATACGATATAGATCTGATCAAAGATCCGAAGGTTGTGGGTTCGAATCCCGTTGGAGGCAAGAACTCTTCATGATCTTCCCGGGCGCAAAGTACTGGTTCAACTCAGGAACCGTCAAGAGGGATCAGTATAAGTTGTAAAAACTTGTTTCCCAATCGACGTAAAATAAATAAGTTTAAACTAACGATATAGAACAATGAACGGCTTTAGTTCCTGTAGCCAGGGATTGAACTATTCATTGGATACAGAAATCAATGTATTTGTTTGGTATGATGTTCCGTCCCGCAGTATTTCAGTCATTTGCGGGACCCAGAAATCTGTCATTTTGAAACAAACCTTATAGGGATTAACCAATGTATTGCAATAACATTTATTTACATTATACGTGAATCCATCAATCACTTTTTTCTGTTATTCTCAAGGTACATGATCAGAGATGTTATTTATAACTGCAGTCTTAAATAATAATCAAATGATATCTGAACAATTTATTTGAGCGAGTTATTGTTCTAAATCACTTCATCAGAGAATAACAACAACAGCAATGCTGAATGAATGATGAATACTGTATTCCTTTATTATGCTCTGCTATCGTTGTATTTATAACATAAACATTACAGATTCGTTTATTTAGTATGTTACATCCGGGGATCTAACACGCGACCCTCAGTCACAGCGCCGAAGCTCTCACTTCCCTGCCACCGAGACCGGTACGTTATCACGCTGTGTATTGGTGATCAAATATACAACAGATATATACACACTATATGAACACATTATATGAACTTAACAGGAAGACCAGTCATTATATCTAGCCAATTATCCTTCATTAGGAGAAGACAACTTCAGGCCTCAGATGATTATCAGGGTAAGGAACAACGTAACAAAACAGAAGTCTACTCCGCTTTACCCATATTTAAATCAACAAGGAAAATAATTACCTTATTTAAAACATCTATAATAGTGTTTATATGATTGAAATACTGTTGGCGGGACGTTTAGCCCGATAAACAAACAAATGACACCTCTACAGCTGATAAAATCCATCTCAACGGTCCCTGGGTCGGATCAGGTGACTGCGCCTGGTGAGGAATCAATCTTGTCTTAAACAGGGTTCGAATCTACAACCTTCAGATCCTCAGTCTTGTACACTACCACAAGAACATGGTACTCTTAATCGAAATGGCGATGGTGTTGCGTTTGATGATGATGATACTGAAGCTGATGATTATCAATGGCGTTATACCTGATCAAATATACTAAGCAGAATCCTTAGTATTTATAGCTTTATATATAGACGTTAGTGTGAATCATCTAGATGCTTGTGTCAATTAGGATGCTCCAGTAACTTTGTGTGTTTTCCACAACTGAGTGACTTCATGAAATGATGGCCCTCAAAATGTAAGGTACATATAATGATAATCCCCATTTAGAAATCTTCGGGATAACACATATACATAGAGGATGTCCCCAAATAACACAAAATCCCACACCCCTAGGTAACAAAATACTAGGAACTGAGAAATGGATGACCCAAGTTGAACACCGAAAGTGAGATATAAACATATACTTACCATATAGATCTGAGTTATAAAATGGCATATAAACGAATGAAGTTACTCTAGTAAATGTATGCATGTACAATGAATGTACAACATACATGGAAAATCAAAAAAGCAAAACTAGCAACTTAACTCAAACTTACCATTTTGGATTATTTACTTCCGATAATGTCTCCGTTCACGTCTGCTTAAAAGGTATGCCCAAAGTGTACTGTTGATTTACACGTCATCCCTCTGTATTTGGTTATTTTGTGCAGTGAGGGGGGGGGGGGGGGGGGGTTATCAGGTGTACATACAGGTAAAATACGTGGGTGTGGATGGAGTTTAGTATGGGACAGGTATACAAGGTCAGACATAAAGTTCATGGGCACTGTTTGAATGTTATAGCTGACAATGTACATAGATTTTAAACGTACCCGGTATATACATTTAACACCCACAACAGTTATTTACGCTGACATTACAGCGAAGTCGTGACGTCATTACATCACATGTTGGTTGCTTCCTGCGCTTACCAGCCGATAAGGTTCACGTAGACATATAAAATTCGCAGGAGATATATTTCTTACATACATAATTGTCCCCCGCGTATTTAAATTTTAGATTAACGAAAGATTAAACCACAATTTATATATAACATTGTATATTACATACAACTGTTACAAATCGGGAACAATAATGATAATGATGGTATTTCACGGACAGAAAAAATATATGTGAAGCGGTTATGTTTTCCGGGTGAATGATCATTTCCCGGATCATGAAACACACATAAAAGTTTGATTGATATATATTTTATAATTTGTTGATCAGCTAAATATCCATGGAAATAAAGAAAAAACAGATATTGATGTTTGTATGATTTATTTGAAACATTATAGAATACGCCAGAAACTGTGATAAAAAAGTATAACGGAGAATATAAAAAAATGGACTTGACTATTTGAGTTTACCGTCGCTGCGACAGTATTTCAGTCATACAGCGACGTCAAGCTAATTAAAGGTAGAGGAAGACACCGAATGCACGGAGGCATCCGGGTAGAACCACCGACCTACCGCAAGCCAGCTGAAAGGCTTCCTCACATGAAAATCCGAATGACCCTGCCGGGATTCGGACCCACGCGGTGGGGGGCTGAATAAGTGTTAAAGTCAGCGACTTTACCCTCTCGGCCACGGAGACCCTTCAAAAAATGGAAGCGGACACAACTTCAATATTGATAAAGTAAAACAAATGGTGTTTTGTAACAAAACAAAAAAAGTCTGCGTTCCAAATTTTCGTGTTATAAGGACGTTATTGTAACTAAGAAGATAAACTAACAAATTTTGTATATTTACCGTCTTAAATATAGGGGACCCACAATAACGTTCATGCAACTCGTTAGTACAGATGACAGAACGTTTATATTTGCATGACTTATTTTAAGCGCAAACACAATCACAACCCATACGATTATTGCATAACTAGGATATTTTAGAAGTTATATGTCATTTAAAGAATGTAAACAGGATCTGTTTATATTGCAGCCACAAAATTGCAATTGAGTCGTGTGTTTACTTTTACCATGTTGTAAGTATGCGGTAGTGTAGTATCACTTTTATTATAAAATGTTATGTCGTATATTTCTTAAATCAAGGTAATAATACGTATTTGTATATATAATGCATAATTTATTTATACATGTATATGTATATAAATTTGTATGTTGGTGTGACTACATAATTATATTTTTATACTGTTATTTATCATTTTAAAGTATTCTAACACTTTTAATTACCTCCAACGAACCAGCTTACGATGGGAACACCTACACTCTGTACCAGACTACAATAATGGCCTGTTATAGGTTGCGGTTGTGACATATAGAGGTATAGTATACAATACAGTCTGCACTTAGGTTTTTTCTCTGACTATTAGATCAGTGTCAATTTAAAAATTAACTTATAATTTACACGAAACATTCTAGCTGCTAGTTTCCTGTAATTTTACGGGGACAACCGTACAAACAAGTTTATGGGTTTCGGTAACATTACGTTAAAAGTCATGGAAACCAACTGTTTGTTTTACAAAAGAAATTTTGCTTTCAGATTTTCCTCGTTTCCTAGTCTACATTTGTTATTGAACACTATCTTATTGAGCTTTTAAAACAACAACAACAATAACAACAACAACAAAAAAAAACCTCGAAAAAAACAACAAACTCAAATGTTTTAGACTAAACTTGAAATATTACTTAAAGATATGGATGCACCACCTTTCTTGCTGCTGAGTATATCGGGGAAGCATTAGTAAAAGAAATGTATGTAGTAAGTTTTATATTGTTTGATTGAAAGGAGTAGGAGACAACTGATGAGACACACTGCAGTATCACGCCGTTGACATTTGGTAGGATTCCTTGAACTACACTTCTATGGTGAGTACCAAGCGATGGAGCTATACCAGTAAATTTTAGTCATTTGGAGACGATGTCACATGCTGCGTGCTGCCACACTATGGTCATCTGGAATGATACCAGACTGAGTCGTATAAACCTGAAGTCCGGTGAACCAGTTCCGGAACTGCCCTTTTATCATGCCCTTTATTAAACTAAAAGTGACGTTTTCATGACTATGGGCCGGCGACCTCCCGAGTCAGAGGTTCAATCGCTCGGCCATCAGGAGTGGTCGAGTTTTCTGAAAGATATCTTATATACTATTTGAAAACCTTCCACATGCTTCTAGCTATTTCATTCTTCTCGTCAATAAGAATATGTTTTTGTTCTTTAGACAAAATGTCTTAAAACATGCGACATTTTTGATTATGCGGTTTTATTCTGACCAAAGTTTTTGCATTTTCTCCTTAAATATTATCAAAATAACAATACTTCAAAGCTTAACAGCATGTCAAAAATGTGCCGTGGTACAAAGTGAAGCCATTGTGAACCCTTTGCTTACATTGACTCGTTTTGACGCTTTCGGAAACAGAGCAGACACGGATCCTGATCAGGGTCTCCTCTGTTTGCTCATACAATACTGTAGCTCAGATTCTGAACTGTCTGCACGGCAAATAAAATCCATCGTTTCATAAAGCATTCAATGTTCAAAAAATAGATATCAAACAAATCATAATTATGTTTATGAATATTCTTGAGGTAAAGGGTTAATAATTCTTAACAGTGGAGTTTTGCTGACTTCATTTTCTTTCACAGGTTATCATTTTCAGTTTGTGAAACATTACTGTTCAAAATGTTCAGCCACGCATCTTCCAGGGTATTATGAGACTTTGCCACGCCTGTTCTCCATTCACTGTCTAGGTCTCACATATGGATATGAATGTTTCACACACACAAAAAAAACAAACAAACAAAAAAAACAACAACACAAAAAACAAACAAACAAACTTTTAAACTTTTTAAACTCTTTATAACACGGTTGAAATGAGTTGAATAAAATATATCGCTTAAAATTGAAGTTTCTACATTTACGTAGATTTCGTTGAGATTCATTTTGCTAACAATGCACATTTCGAATGATTGCATTTTTACTTGCATCAAACGGGTTTGGCCACCATTTGTACAACTGACAATTTTTCAGAGCTATTTATGAATGATTTCACTTATTATGTCCTTAACAGAAAACAGTTAAACCCGAATGCAAAAAGGCAGTCAGGTGGTATTGTTATATATGTAAGAAACTCGTTAGTAACACAAAATACATTTACTGTTCGAGTGAGGATGATTTTCAATGTATTAAATTAGATGCAGAAAAGGTTGGATTAGATAGAGATTTGTTCTTGATAGCATGTTATGTAATTCCTGAAAGCAGTAGTAGACAGGCTATGGCAGAAAGTGATACTTTTTGACAGGTTGACTGATTGTATAGCCAGTATAGATTGCAAGTATAACGGTAACTGCTATTTTTTGTGCTGTGGTGATTTTAAACAGTAGAACACGATCCTTACCTGATTATGTAGTTGTGATAATGTAGACATTGTTTCTTTGTTGCCAGACGATTACATTCGGACATTGAGTTAAACAGGTATACACAAGATACAGGTGTGTTAAATAATAATGGTACCCAATTACTGGACATGTGTAAACAAACAGGGTTAAGAATTATGAATGGCAGAGTAGGTCAAGATAAAGGCGTGGGTAAATATACCTGTGTCACTAGTAGAAGGGTCAAGCGTAGTCGATTATATTTTGATTCTCTCCTGCTCTGTTCCCGTTTACATATCATTTTGAAATTGGTGACCCAAATATATTGTCAGATCATTGTATGATCAGTTGCCTCTTTTAATTTCAATTTGTCGAGAAATTTTATACATAAATGAAAATAAGTCTAGTCACGACTTCATAGAGTACAGTTATCAATGGAATGAAGATGAAAGGACCGAATATGTTAATAACTTAAAGGAAAATGATCGATTGGCTGGTATAAATGAGGAAATTAGTAGTTGCTCAGATCAAAACAGTATTGATAACTGTGTAAAAAAGTTCAGTGATATATTGTGTAATGCCGCAGTTGGTATGATGAAAAGAAATAAATTGAAAAGAAAAAAGGGTATAAGTTCGCCCGTTTCTTGTACAGAGCATCGTCCGTGGTTTAATGAATTATGTTACGAAAAGAAGTGTTATTTTTATTCAATGTTAAATACATATAGGAGTTGTAAAAGTGCTGAAAATAGGGTAAGTATGGTGAAAGCTAGAAATGAATACAAGACAGTTTTTAAGAAAAGCAAGGTTTTTATATGATAAAGATAGAACAGATGAGTTAATTAATGCTAGATATAAAAATGCAAACTGTACTGGAGTGTGTATTTATGTGTGTTTACTTTCTTCCAATTTGCTCCGCTCTTTCGCAATGTTTTCATATATGAGTTGAACAAAATTACTTATAAGCCTTCTCCGTCGCATGTTTATATACATTTTATAGTAATGTATCCAGAGCTGACTGCCATGTTACAACCCCTCTATATATATTTTATGATTTACTTCTAATATGTAATAAACTTGTGTGTACATGCTATTGTATCCTCATGTGCTTAAAGCACAATGGAAATGAAATAAAATAAACTTTAAACTTTAAAACTTTATGTAAGGGCCGTCGTGGTCAAGTGGTAACGTACCCGACAGTGGATCCAAAAGTTATGGGTTCGAACCACGTTGGGGCAAGGGTTTTCCATTACCTTCTCAGGCGCAAAGTACTGGTCCACCCCAGGAACTGTCGAGAGGAATTAGTATAAGTTGTAAGAACTTGTTTCCCTGTCGACGCTAAATAACTCTGTTCTCATGATTCAGAATTAGTTTCTATTCTAGGAAAAATCGTGGTTAGTGACGAGTTCATCGGTTTCAGCCGATCCACGAGGGGTGCGTTGCGAGTTTTTGCGTTATTTCCATGTTTGTAAACAAATTTGTACTATTTGATCATTAATTGAACCTTGTAAATAACATTTAAAGCTCTCTGTTATTTGGGTCGTTGTTTTTTGGGACGATCAAATTGTAAACAGCTCTGGCAGGAATGATGATATATGCCTGGTTGTAGTTTTCTACAGGTGATTAAAAAGAAGATGATCATGTCAAAGCCACGCTACTTTAATACAAAGCTATCTGATAACAATAAAATGAAGATTATAATAAAAGTGCACACATAATAACAATGCCAAAATACAAACTATTTAATATATCATAATACATCTCACTGCAGACAAAATACAACAGAGACAAAAAATTACTATGAAATATTATTCACACAGAATTATTAAACATGTATGGTAACATTTTTCTTTGAATCCTTATACATGGGTTAGGGCTAAAATGTTTGTCACGAGTCCGAGAAGTTATGTATAACATCTTATAATCATATACGACCAGCCTCGTTTTCAAGGAATCCTGTTTGTTTTAGCATTGTCTTATGGACTTTGAAGATAATATTCTGACCAAATTACTTGAATTAGGATTCAACAAATTTCATTGAAGAATACGTTTAAAGTTTCCTTAAAGATAATACAGGGAAACTATAAAGGGGTCAACTTGCTGTACAAATTACGACAAAGTGCCATGAATTTAGTCAATTATTTCCACAATAGAGATTTTTTTTTATGAATGATTATAAATATGTTTTCAAGAACACTATCACGTATGACATATATACATATGATTCAATATGATTCTCACAGCAAACAATCCTTTTTTGATAAATAACTAACGATGAAGTATTAAAGGAATCAGCAATGGAAAGCTATTACTTAAACTAGTACTAAATCAGATGTGAAATGTACGTCCTAACTATAAGTATATTTCCTAACCGACGCAGTCCATGCGTTTCAACTAAGCGGTCTAACTTAAATACACAACTATTTCAAACCTACATCAAACAAGGGTACATCATATCAGACAAGTTGTAATCCTGACTAGAACCTTCAGTTCTATATATACACATCTCATCAATCGCTACATTAATACTAACATCGCACCAGGTGGCGCAATGTCACTGTCATTAAAACATGAAACATACATAAATATCTAATTAACATATCCTTCTATATTGTCCACAAGTGCAATGGCAGAAAGAAACTAGCAAACAAACGTTAATTCTCTATTGATGAATTACCGATAGAGATTTATATTTGTTAGTTTTTTATGATTTTACTGTGAAATTATCTTTCTTTATTTATATCGCTGCATTCCACTCAAAAGCATTAAATAAAATAAGATAAAGACTTGGTAGACCTGTATCATTAATGTGTGTTTTCTAAAAATAAATATATCATCCCATTGAGGATGGTGGAAAGAAAGATTTTGCATGTGTACACGTTACGGACAAGGTACATCAAACTTAATTTATGTTAGCGCTTACACGAAAAAATCATATGAAAAGTCATGCATACCACCGGAAAATTTATAATAAATACACCACAGGACGAAAGCGGCACCTTCATGTACATGAAGCATAGTAAATAAGTCAAATCATAATGATGTGTTTATAAAACACTTTCTAAGAAACCTTAACGAATAGACGGCTTTCTGTGGCTTGCATTGGGAGTGG
>CM037794.1:3169935-3216294 GCA_021229015.1 Solen grandis | reverse complement strand
TGTTATTGCCAGCAAAACATTGTGAATGATCTTGCATCTCTTGAATTGGATGTGTTCATTGTGATGTCAACTGGATTGAAATTCGGGCTTGCTGGAGACACATGTGTAATGTCACGCGAAATGTCACGGTGACCGGAATGTGCTCAAGAGCAGATGTGATTGGTCGTGTAGAATCTCCAGCTTGATCTGGTATGTTGAAGGTTAGTCTTTCACTAAGTCGAATTCTTTCCTCTTCTGATGGCTTGATCGATATAAGAACTCAGACTTCCTTTGTAGGTTGTATTTTTTTTTCAAACAATTCGTGTTTGAAAACCCTTTTTATTTCTCCGGAATGTAGCGATTGAATGACATATTTAAGAACGATACCGTCATGTTGTCTATCAACAACTCTCCATGTGTTATAACCCCGTAACTCACAATGAGCACCGTGAGGTAATTCAGCCATTTTACGACGCAGACGAACGATATTGTTTAAAGTAGGTCAGTTTTACTACGATGTTTACGTTAATTCATAACTGCAGTTTACGGGGGAGGTAATTGTAAGGGAATACATATTATTACGCATCGCGCGCGCTGATTGCAGTGCGTTATTGCGAATTTACACACAATGTTTCTCCTTCTTTCTGTATAGAGATAAAGATGCAAGTCGTGTTAGAATGAATTATATATGTAACTTATGAAAAAAAGCTATCATTTATATTGAACTGCCCCCGGTGGCCGAGTGGTTAAATTGTCCGCCTCGAGAGCGGAAGGTCGTTGATTTGATCCCCAGCCGCTACATACCAATGTAATAAAAATGGTACTGGTATAGCTCCCTTGTTTGACTCTCAGCATATAAGGGGAGTTCCAGGACTGGTTGGCCCGGTGTCAAGATGTGACTGAGTGTTGTATTATGCCACATGTCTACGGCGTGATACCGCAGTGTGACAGCACTATATATGTCTCAAGTAGACATAGTCTCCAAATGACTGAAGTACTGTTGGTGAGACGATAAACCCAACAAACATTTATATATTGAAATCTAATCCCTGAGGTAAATAATTGTATTGCTTGGGATCGAAATTATGCACCAGTGTATTATCTTCTTCATTTGTTTATGTTTTTTGTCGCTTAAATTAACTTCAATATACATCATATTTTTTTTTCTCTTTTGACAAGAATCTTGACCCACGACCCTCTTTTGAGCCGAGATGCTTTAATGAGGAACGAATGACAATTCTTCTTGGAGATTGATATATCAGGCGGGCACTTAACCTAAATGCCGTGCTTGGGAAGGATCGGTACTAGACTCCCATCCTCCGTAGGAATACCATAGTCGGTAGCCGGGGATCAAACTCATAGCTCTCTAAACCGATATATAGATCCGTGAAAATACATGTATTTTCTATATGATTTTAAATACGAATTACTGGTTGCATGGCTGGGCCGTGACTTCTGATCAAGCTTGGGTAATTTTTTTGGTTAAATTAAATTTACAAAACATGAAGAAAATGACCACTAACACCCCCCCCCCCCCCTCGCCGCCTACGTGAATCCGGGCGTGTGCATAGTTCGTCTATACAAAAGAATATACAACATAGTATGCATACACTCTATCAAAGTCAATCTCTCCTATCAGCGTTCTCATTAGGATCATGATAAAATGAACCCAAAAGATTAATGGAGCACCCACCCACCCACAAATAACTGGGATCCATAAGACTATTGTCAGAATATTGCTCAACCGGCAAGAAATTATATAAGTATGTGGCTTGTGAGTTGGTGAGACATGAGACATAAATCAACATGGTATTATGATGATTTTTTTCCGTTTCGTTATTTTTCCCCATTGTGGTTAATTTCGGTATTTTCATGTAGGTTTAATTTAAATTCAATTTCAAACATTTCAAATAGAGAAAAGCTTCATATATATTTTAATACGTTTAGGTGAAATATGAACTTAAATTTGGCAGGAAACATTTATTCTAGCCTAGTACATGCATTCTTCGTGTTATTAATACGGTAAAAACAAATGGTTCCTATTTTATATGTAGAACGGTCAGAACCGAGTCATCCATGTGACAGAAAACTATAAAGGTAGCGAAAAAGATTCATAATTACACATGTAATTAGGATATATAAGAAAAAAAATATCGCTATCTCGTGGCCAAGAGTTAGCCAACCAATCAGATCGTGAGTATCGAGGTAATCTGACCATTTGATTAGTCAGCTAACTCGTGGCCACGAGATAGCCAGCCAATCAGATCGTGAGTATCGAGGAAATCTAACCATTTGATTGGTCAGCTAACTCGTGGCCATGAGATAGCTAAGTCGTTGCCACGAGTTAGCTAGCCAATCAAATCGTTAGATTATCTCTTGCTCACGATTTTTTTTTGGTCTAATTCGTGGCCACGAGTTAGCGAGAAGTTTGTTTTTTGTTTTTGTTGTTGTTGCGTTACCAACTCGTGGCCACGAGATAGCAATACTGTTTTTTTTGTTGTTTTTTTGCTTTTTTCTTGGTTATTTTTTCTTAGTTACTAACTCGTGGTCACGATTTATTTTTTTTTTCGTTTTTTTTTCTTAGTTACTATCTCATGGCCACGAGATAATAACTAAGAAAAACACCATGTCCCCTCGGTGCTTCCGTAACAAACCGATAGGAGATAGGCGAAAAATCAGTTGTATAGCGTTATGAAATATTGACTTTGGAAAGATAAACATTGAACTTAAGTCAAATACTTGGTAAAGAGATGGGGAGAAATAGGTTGCGAACTGTATATTTTGCCATACATCATATATTGTCAAGAAGCGCTGATGGCGGATACATCTAAATTTTATCGAAATGATATATGATATATTAAAATGAAACAGACATTAACAGTGAGGCCTTTCTACGTGGTATGTGACGTCATTTTAAGCTGTCACAAGCAGCAAATTTTGCCTCGACTCGGAGAAGAAAAAAGCTTTTTTGCTTATTTTTTCTTTACTTTTGTTGTAGGATATAGCGTAATCGAAGTAGAAATTTGTGACCTGCTAATAGGCCCTAGTGATTCTTTTGTCTGATGTACAGGACTTCCAAACATTTGAGAAAACCCTCAAGGAACATCACTAATAATGTTTTCCAAATATTAGAAACTGACCGGTTTGGTTTCACTGAATTAAGACCCTTTGAAAAAGAAAAGATTTTCGACACTGAGTCAACGCGGGTCTGCACAAATTCAGTGCGTCCTTCTCTATTCAAATGTGCGTAACTGAACGGAGGGCGCTGATATGTGAGGGTTAGTCTGAAAAAAAAGTTATTTGATTGGTAAAGATATTTTTCCTTTCACTGATTGGTCATTTGCACGGTGTTTCTCTTTGATACCCACAACGCTCATCTGCATAAAAAAGTTACGATCCATCTTAGTACCGCCTCCTTCCTACATTTTACCATGTTACAAGACATATATTGCATTGGCTTCACTCGTGAGCTTGATTATCCCGCTCACATACATTCGTGCGCATGCGCACACTCATATATAGTGTGCAGGTTAGTCAAGCTCAACTCGTAAAAACCATGCAATGTATATTATCTAATTGTATTACTCCACTAAACAGGAAAAAAAATCACAATCCATCTGTTTAAATCCAAATAATATCATATTTTTAAGTATATCTCCTGTAGTATCCCCTCCAATATAAGTAAGTTTTATCGATATATTTTGAAATACAACGGGCATATTAGAAGTGCGCTTGACTTTTCTCCACTTTACACCTCAACAAAAACTCGATATACCATTTATCTTATAGCCTGTCAAATATAACGTCGTTTCGATTGACGAATATAAATCGCGCTTCCTTAGCGTACGGAATCCAGTTAGTGCCATTTTGAATGGCGTGTGTCGCTGTATGAAGGCGACGAACGACAATTTAAAACGAAGCACGACATTTGTAAATAATACACGATATATTATGAAACGACACACGACAATACGACACGGCATTATAACACAAAAATGTCGCGTTGATTTATTATATATTTTTTCACGAAATATCGCGACAAGTGTCTGATTTATTACATATTTTATTCAATAATGAATAGGATTGAACAACAGGCTAATAGCCTATGTGAGTTCTCTCCTTTTACAGGTCATGCATACATAGTATATGACAAAGTTAAAGCATTGCATACATTATGACATGTTTTTTTTATACTAAAATGTTTTTATAATAAACTGTCATTGACAAAGTTATGGTTGCAAAATAGCAAATATAATACAAACTTAAGATATATGTAATGGTACAACATGTAACCAATATGAGTAGAACAAAGATGTTATTGAAATGACAAATAACCATGTTAGCATATGTATATATTATAAATATTCATAGCTATCGTTATTCATTAGAGAGAATATTATAGAGAATAAAATATATAAATTTATAGAAAGAAAAAGGGGAAAAAAAGAAAAACAATTGTCACTCAAATCTCCGTGTCTGGTGTATAAAGCTGGCAACCACTTCATGTATTTTAAGAAGAGTTTTATTATCAAGACGATCATCACCATTTAACAATAGGTTAACTGTTAATTCTTCCACTTTACCTAACTCCGTAATGTTATGTTTCATAATTTGTCTACATGCCATATAAGCTGGACATATAAGTAAGAAGTGAAAATTATCCTCGCAGTGATTGGAACATTTCGGACATGCCGCTATTTGGGATAGTGAGTGGTCAAATAGGTGTTTATTTAAATTGCTTGCATTGTTTCTAAGTTGACATATTATAACATTATTCTTTCGGTTTCCTAGACTGTAGTATACAGGAGGTTTTGATAGATTTCTGTGCTTATGGAGTGCATTTTTGAAACTGTCAACTGAAGTTGCTGATTTAATAACGTCAGGTAATGAATTCCAAGATCTTAAAGTACTAGGGAGGAAAATGTTAAAATATGAAGTAGTTCTACATTGTGGGGTCTTGAGACGGTGTCCCATAGATCTAAAGTTGTATATAGACTCATTTGGTAAATAGGGGAGAATTAACTCAGACATGTATTGAGGACATAAACCGTTTAATTTTTTATATATTATTATTAACTTATGATTTTCACGTCGGATATATAACGGTTCGATACCTAACTCTCTATATAAACATGATCTCGATGAATTTCGCCTCAGGCCAGTAATTATTCTCGCGGCTTCAATTTGGATACTCTCTAATAGATCGGACTCTTGTTGTGAACAATTACACCAAACAGAATCAGCATATTCTAGAACAGGGCGAATAAAAGAAAGATACATTCTTAGTAAAGAGTTTCTGTCAACCGTGTATTTGATTGTTCTTAGGTTATATAATCGACTGCAAGATTTTGTATATATATTCTCAGTGTGGGAAGACCAAGTTGCATTTGACTGAAAAGCTAAACCAAGGTGAGTATGAGATTGTACTTCCTCAACAGGTGTATTTGAAAAATAAATAGGAGGATGGCAATTCTGTTTCCTAGTAAATGTGAGAGTTTTCGTCTTTAGTTGATTAAAGGTAACCGCCCATGGTTTACTCCAGTTTTGAATTTTGCTTAAATTGTTTGTTAATGACGAGGCAGATATTTCTTCAAACTCTTTATTTACAACTACGAAAAGTGATGTGTCATCTGCGAAAAGTCTAATTTCATTTTCTATGTCATCAACAATATCATTAATGTAAAGAATAAAGCAAAATGGTCCAAGGACTGAGCCCTGAGGCACTCCTGATCGTAAGACTGCCTAATTTGATGAGAATCCGTCAATAACTACTTTTTTTTCTCTGTCGCATATGTAAATTTCTATCCACTTCAATAAACTGCCATTTATACCATATTTTTTAAGTTTCAAAAGAAGACCTTTATGCCACACCTTATCAAATGCTTTTGCAAAATCACAAAAGACAAATCTTACATCCTTTCCTTTATCAAGGTTACTTAAAGCAGTATTGTATATATCAATTAATTGGTTAACAGTGGAGTCGTTTGGTTGAAAACCAGATTGATGTTTACTAAGAAGGTTGTTACTTTTAACAAAGTTGAATAAGTGTTTAAATATAATTTTCTCAAGTATTTGGCATATAAGACAGGTAAGTGATATAGGTCTGTAATTTTGGGGTAAGGACGGGTCTCCCTTGCCTTTATATATAGGTGTAACATGAGATCGTTTCCAATGGTATGGAAGTTGGTTGAGCGATAGCGAAAGATTGAATAGTTTAGTAAGTGGGGCTGTTATAGATGGTCGGATTTCTTTTAAGAGGCGTGAACTAATATTGTCTGGGCCCGAAGGTTTGGCTGGATTTAATATTCGTAACTGATCATTTACTTCGCTTTCTGTGACAGTAATATTTTCTATTCTTTGATTGGTGCGATCTTGTATATCTGTTAAAGTAGGTTCTTCCTGAATATTTGAAACTGAGCAAAAGTATCTGTTGAAGGCTTCTGCTTTATCGGTTGGATGTGTTAAGATCAGGCCATTTGTTTTTTTTGGAGGTTTACTTTGGTTTGATTTATTTAGATTAGCAATAGATTTAGCAATACGCCATCATTTCCCGGGAGGTATTGTTTTATCCGTCACAAGTGCCGAGTGGCGTTTCATAATGTCGTGCTAATATCGTGTGACGCGTGGAAAGGTCGACGCAGGACAATTGTAAACGACACACGACAATATGAAACGATGCACGACAATGCGACACGACACTCGACAAATATCGTGTGCCTACCGGTGCGCTAGTCACTAGTCGGTGTTACAGTATATTTTTTTTTAAAAATATGTCACCCTTTTTAACGATTAACTATTATTAAACTTTATCATCGTATAGACACCGGTAGACACACGATACTTCTTATAAGATCTTAATTATGTCAAGGGTACATTCCCGGCTGTCTACCGGTAAAAGCCTCTTTCCTGTAACCGGGATGTAGTGGGTTTAATGCCCGGCCGTAACCTAATTCCTCTGTTTTGCGCTTAGCTCATACAGTACCGGTTGTCTACTGGTAACTGCGTCTGTCCCGTCACCGGGATGTAGTGTGTTTGATCCTAGGTCGCGAAATGTTTCCCCTGCTTGGCGCTAGTCTCATACAGAACTTGCTGGCCCAGTGTCAAGTTAATGCGACTGGGCGTGGCATCTGTCACTTGTATACGGTGTGAAACCCGGTGGAACAAACATACATTTAAGCTTCCTTGAAATTATTATGACGACAATGAACATCCATAGCCATTTGTTATTGTATACGTTTACATTCTTAGTGCAAGACGTTTAAATAGTTTGAATATTGTAAGGAAGATGATCCACCCAGGTAATCTCAGATTCTATATTCGCCCATTGTCCTGTAAATTATTCACAAATCAAATATAAAATGCATAAAGAACCTTATTTAGAGGATCAGCAAGTAAAGAAAACACTACACTGTACAGAATGGAAACATAATCTATATACAAGGCAGGAATTCAACTGCCAGTTTTATTGTTGAGTAAAACTTGTTTCTCGAATATATATATAAACCGTCTTTTAAATATTATGGGTCGGTAGGTCGGCTATATTCATATAATTATTTTTTTTTAATTATAACCTTATTTTTTTTTCAAGGAAATGACGAAAAACAGCCTTTCGCAACCGTAATAGCTCGAATGCTACGAAAAAGGTTAAAGAGTCGGTACAAAAAAAAAATAGGGTCGGAAACAAGTAACTTTTTTTATTACGCCTTATGTGACCAATGTCAATTTCTTGCTGGATTTGAACGTTTTTAGTCAGAGTTTGGAAAATCTATCCAATATTAGCTATTTTTGTTCAGTACACGTACCACCTACCAGTACCAGTACACGTACCAAGGATCATGTCTGTAAAGTTTTATCAAAATCTGCCTCAACGGTTTAGAGTATGTCGTTTAAAGCAAAGCTGAGGATGCACAACGCACACCGGATGATGGATAAATGCAGATCAGGTGAGTCAAAAAGACAAATAAGCTTAATTTGAACATGTGCACAAGAAATAACAAAGGCCTTTGAGTGATTGTAGCCCCACACCTAGTGCGTTCGTGCTAAGGCGTATTGTGCATGGCGCAGGGAACGCCTCTCTGACTTCGGTTCTCTTTGACATTTTCTGTCAGGGTTACCCTCACTAAGCACCCCTTAACAGATGACCTACAGACAGACATAATTATATGGATACAAGGGATCCAGGTGTTCTACCCCAGCTCGTTCCTGCCCGGTGTATAGTACCGTTACACCCGAAGCCCCTTCATTACTGTCTGGATGAACCAGTTCCAATCTTCTAGTTAGGCGGGGAACGCTGAAAAGTGTCCATGAAATTTTCAAAGTTCGAATGGTATTTGAACCCCGGACCCCTGGATTAGCAATCCACCGCATAACCACTGAGTAACCGCTCCGCCTCTACATTGATAGTTTGATAACTGAGATTAAAATTGGGTAAAATAAACGAAATCCCGTAGATAAGTTACACATTGTGTGAACTGCTTATTAATAAAATATATCTTTGGTTGATGGGTTTGGTTTTGCTAGGCAATGGTAATTGGCATTGGACACTTAAAGAGGTCTTGTCAAGTTAACCTATAAATACTGCGAGTATAACAGGTTTAGTTTTCTAACAGGAAGTAGTTTGTGATACACCATATCGGTATTTGAAGATATGAGGCAATATCACAAATTCATAAAGCTCACTTAAAAAGAGACGTCAAGACAACCTGATGATAAAACTATAAATGTGTACATCAATTTCAATGTGTGACGTGGTCGAAAGATAATAGTATTTTTTTTTATAAGTACCACTGCGTTATTGCATTGGTCAATGGTATTATATCAACATGTAAAGCAATATGCACGTGGGATTTTGGAGATACATCTTAGAGGAAAGGGGATTAGTGAAGCAGGATAGGTACATGCACTTGATAAAAATGATAAAAGTTTAGATGTTGTGGCTTAGAAACCCAGTGATTACAGTGTGCACAATATGCCAGAGGCTTTGGGTTCAAGTCCTGGTCGGGTCGCAATATGTTTCTGGGTTATGTTACAGTTCAGTCTGAATATTACAGAATCTACAGCCAAAACAGACTATTTTCAAACTGATTTCCATTCAGTTATCATTAATGTAGATAAAGTTGAATATTTAAAACATTCTTAAGGATGATATATATATATATTCACATATATATTTAAAGTGACTGTAAATTACATCAAATAAGTCCAACTCTGGAACGGGAGGTTGTGGGATCGATCCCCGGTCGCGACACATCAAAGTCGTAAAAAAATGGTACTGGTATAGCTCCCTTCCTTGGCGCTCAGGATATAAAGTTAGTTCTGCCACACTGCAGTATCACGCTGTAGACATGTGGCATGATACCACACCCAGTCACATAATCCTGACACCGTGTAACTTCCATTATATACTGAGTGCAAAGCAAGGGAGCTATAACACTACCATTTTTTACGACTTTGGTATGTCGCGGCCGGGGATCGAACCCGCGACCTCCCGCACCCGAGGCAGACGCTCTAACCACTAGGACACCAGGGCTGGTTAGACTATAATTACTTATCTCGAAATGATCATACGCGTTCATAAGATGTAGCATGAAGACGTAGGGGATCTGTAAAGGGATGTGTATCACCAAAACTACAGAGTTTATCCGAACAAACCGACTTTGGAATGGCCTTCCTTCCTATGTACAGCCCAGCCCCAGCCTTAGAATATTTGACGAGTGGCTGGCAACTGTCTATCCAAAATAGCTTCCTTCTTTTTATTTTTTACCTAGCACGTAATGAGGTCTCTAATTTTTTAACTGGGTATTTGATGTGTACGCATCAAAGTACGCAAGTAAAAACAACAACAGTATAATACTCGTATGATATTCTTCATTGACAGACACTCAAACATTTAACAATTTTAAATCAAATTTTGTGCACACAGGTCACATAAATAAAAGCCTTCATAGTGTCAACATTTCAAAATATATGCATTACGGTATTTGTAACTTGGAACTCGGAGAACTTACGAAATTCAAAAGAAAAAAACTGACATGGTGGAAACGGTTGAGAAATATATTTCTTTTAAGTCGAATCTATTTAATCATCTAACTATGAAGAAGTCGTAACAAATGTTATTACTGAATAATGAAAGCAACATGTGTCATGACTTGCAGCTAAATTATATAATGTAAAAAGGGATGAAAATGTCCCATAGTACAAAAGGATTTTAGAATACATTTTCAACTGTTTCCTACCAAATAAATTATTCTCAAAACAAACATTACATACAGAACTTCAGCAAAAAACATTTTGTTTCCACCTACAAAATATATCCGAACATCAGTACACTATGCAAACCTTTGAAGTATTTATAAAAGTAGTTCTGGATCATAAATCTGGCCATGCATTAACCTCTAAAGAGCTGAATTTTTAAGACCTTAGTGACCAGTATGGACCCAGATCAGCAGGCGTGCAACCACATAGCTTATCAGCGTCAACACGGTTCGCTGACTTACCAACTGAATTGGCATTGAACAGTATTTATCCTGATCAGCCGGCGCGGTTGCGCACTGGTTGATCTGGGTCTACACTGGTCTTAAATACCTACTGTACTAGATTCAAGCATTTTGAGGGTTATCTATTCTTGAATAATGAGATTGCCTTCTATGGAATGACTTTATGTGTTGTCGAATTTGTTCAATACATTCTTCTGGTATTCTGTTAGGTCTGTTTGAGTGAGATCCCCTCTTATCTTCTGGAGGTAATGTGGGTGGTTTTCTTACTCTTTTTATGCGTTTCCTACCAATGCCGTGAAGGGATTTGAAAGAATCTATGCAAACTTCAGATTTGTTTCCATCATTCACTATAATGTTATACGAAAAAGATCTGATGTTTGCTCTCTCTCCTGTCTTCTCTCTCCTTCTCTTTACTGGTCCTTTATCAATCATTCGAAAAAGATACGCGTCTTGCTTATTTTTGTCTCCAAGACCCCAACATTCGCTAAAAACTCTATTTCTACAATCTTCAGGTAATTTTCTGAAACACTCAGATTTTCACCCACATGGTTTACCTATTACTTTTTGAGGTAATTGCTTTCCTCCGGAGTTTATAAAGCTTTCGCCTTTGGCGCTTTTTCGCCTACGTACAATCCTTGTCCAGTTTTCAGGATGACTTGTTCTTTTACGGCCCCTCGACTTGTTTAATATGCTTATACATTGTATTGTCTTCATGTCTGGTTTCAACACCATCATTTTCCCCTGGAGTAACACTATTATTGTTAATATCAGTTGAAGACGGCACATTATCATTATTTACCATCGGTGTATCAATAATTTGTGATACCTCAAGAACATACACAGTTTCATCGTCTGATTGTGATTCTATTGCTTCGTTTGGGTTATAGTCTGGATCTTTGTTAACGTCATCAATGCAATCTTCATCTTCACTCATGAATTGTGTAACATTTTCCTTCCAGTGTTCATTGTCAAGCACACTGCTCTCTATTTGCTGTACTTTATGTACATCAACCGTTACAGGCTGTGTTTCAAATGAATGGCCTGACTCTAGTTCAATATTTAAAGCCACATTGTCTATGAAAATAACATTTTCATCTTCAACTTTATCATCTTGAAAGAATTGTTCATTACTATCAAGCTGTTCTATAATCTGTGTAGTGTCTCTGCCTCGATATCTGGCCAACACCACTTACATTACTACTCATGTGGTCTCTGTATACGGTGGTTGGAGTGTGTAGCATAATGCTTAATAAGGGTCCGTCCGCATGATATCACACTTTAATTCTGGACCCTGGAGTGTGACCCGCACTCCTAAAAAGAGATTAATTTTAGATGCCGAAAGGGTCAGATTTTGAAATATGTCATAAATTTTATGACATGATATTTTAATGTAAAGGAAGTATTTTTGTTTGCCAAAGGTTTAGGTACATACCAACGTGGCTAATTTAGCCCCTATCTAAAAGGGTATGTCCCTATGAAATCATGTCTGGTGTGAAACAGGGTGAAGAAGTACTACTGCTTATGTTTGGGTCTATCGGACAGCCGTTGTGGTTTAGGTGGGAACTTGACCTTCCTTCTTCTTCTGTCCCTCCGGGAGATGCTGCGCACTTGAGGTGCCTCAGATCTGCCCATCGGGACCGATGATACCGTCCTTCTGGTTGCTGTCCGATAGTGTTTTGGGTAAGCAGTAGAACTTTATGGTTTGTGGCATGCCATTGAACATCATTCATAGTACAATCAAACGGCCCAATTTGAGGCTGGTTTTAGAATTTTGATAGCTGATTTAGCTAGCGAGGTATCATGACCTCGGAAGTCTATGCCAAAGGTTATGTATTTCTTGGATTAAACAAATTTGCTTTATTATTGATGATGCCAAAGATAAAAGGTCTGCTATATTTATGATATTGAGGTTGTTTTCTACATACAGATTCCAGATTACCCCTTTCCTGTGTTTTTGTGAGTCTGGTTTGTGTCCTCCGTGAGGCTCATACGGGGGTAGGAGTGTCCTCTTTGTGAGGCTCATATTGGGATTTGTGTGATATATTGTTTATTGTCCTCCAACAGACGGAGAGGTCTGTCGTTATATGAGGCTCATATTATAGTTAGAGATAGGATAAGCTTAGGATAGTTAGAGTTTTGAGAGGAGGGGGAGGGGTGATGAAGACTATGATTTGTTCTTAGGGGTATTCTTTCGTCTGTATGTAATTGACCGAAGATTAATAAACAGAGTCTACAATCCTACTCTACCCTATTCAGGGATCACGTGACGTTGTAAGCGCGAAATCGTGTTTTGTGTCGCTCGATGGAAAAAGTTCTAAAATAGATTGTAATCACTAGTTTTCAGTTGCAAAATGGACTAAATGTGATCTAAATGTGAGCAGGAAAGGTGGATGTAGTTTTATGAGTGATATGCCACGAAAAGGCACTAAGAAAAGGAAACAATAGAAGTTCAGGTAGTTCCGGAAGTGGTGAGACTGTATGTAAACACAAATAATTCAGACATGAAGGCCCGGAAAGGGGAACTGATGAAACACTAGACTTATCGGTAAGCGAGATTTTAAATCAAGTAAATGGTGTTTTGTATGCCGATAGTGTGATAGAGGCATCCTTTGACAGTGACAACGTTTTTGTTTTGCCTGAAAATTCACCATCGAACTTATCTACTGACAAGATGGCGGGAAATTCCGAACCAACACTCTCAGATGTGATGTCGTGTTTGAAGGGCCTAGATAGTAGACTGTCTGTGATTGAGAAAAGGTTGACATCCCTGGAAGAGGTAAAGGCGAAGGTAGATAGTGTAGAGAAGGACCTGAAGAAGCTGTGGACACATATGGAAGACCGGTACAAGAAGACGGATCAGAGAGTTACCGGTGTCGAGGAGAAGGTAGAGACTGTTGATTTTTCTGTGGACAGACTTTCCTCTAAGGTTAGCGACTTACAGAAGCAGAAAGATGATCTGAAGGACGAGGTAGTGTACCTTCAGTCACAATCCATGAGGAATAATCTCATCTTTGCTGGTATCCCGGAAGAGTCACGAGAAACGAATGAAGATGCAGAAAGAAAGGTGAGAGACTTTATCCAGACCAAAATGAAGGTGGACAGGGAGTATGTGGACCAGATCCAGTTCGAGCGTGTGCATCGAATGGGGCAGCGAGGTGCCAACAGGGACAGGAAAATGGTTGCCAAGTTCCATGAGTACAAGCAGAAGGAATTCGTGCGGAAACAATGGAAGCAGCTCCAAGGTACGAACTTCTTTGTTACTGAGCAGTTTCCGAAGGAAGTGGTGGATAAAAGACGTAAACTGTATCCGAGGATGAAAGCAGCAAGAGACGAGGGGAAGACGGCGTGGATCGCGTATGATACGCTATACATTGACGGTCATGCAGTGGGGCCATAGGAGAGAGCCGAGAATGAACTTAGTGAAGTAAGTGTGCTCTCGTGGAACGTGCAAGGTCTTAGTAACGACAAAAGAGACAGTGGGGGGTTTGTTGATCTTTTATGTAAACATGATATTATTTCTTTGTTTGAAACATGGTCTTCAAAATGTTCTAATATTGATTTGATGGGATATGTATCTCATAATTATTTTAGAAATTTTCAACATAGAAATGCAAAGCGTAATAGTGGTGGTGTAGCTCTTTACTATAGGGAGTGTATCAAAGATGGTATAGAAGTGGTTAAGAACTCTTACGATACTGTTATATGGTTAAGGTTAGATCATACATTTTTCAATTTGGAAGAAGATATATATGTTTGTGGTTTGTATTTATGGGGAGAGAACTCGCCAGCGTATAATTATATTAACGTAGATCTTTTTGATGAAATCGAATCAGATGTGGTGCATTATAGTACCTTGGGTTCTGTATTTACGTGTGGCGATTTTAATAGTAGGGTTGGGATAAGACGAGATTTTATTGTTTATGATTCTACTAACATAAACCTTGATGATGATGATGATTATACTCCAGATTTGAACCTGTCGAGGGCCTCACTTGATACTACATGTAATAATTACGGTGTCCGTCTACTAGATTTGTGTAAAGCCTCAGGCCTTAAAATAGTGAATGGGAGATTGGGGGAGGACTATGCCGTGGGAAATTATACGTTTATTTCTAAACAAGGTGCGTCTGTCATTGATTATGTTTTGACGGGTACCAGTACTTTTTCATATATTTCACGCTTTGCAGTTGGCCAGATGAATGAATATAGTGACCATTGTCCACTCATGTTTTCATTGCGATGCCCGGCGCCCCTTTATGATAACATCGTTAATGAAAGCGAAGGGTTTAAATGGAATCCCCATCATCGGGATGATTTTCGTTTATCACTTATTTCTAAATTGCCTTTGTTTAATAACGTTACAGAAAATATTGATATAAGTAGCAAAGACTCAATAAATAAGTTAGTTACTGATTTTACAACAATTATAAGAGATACGGCGGATCCATTGTTTTTTAAACGTTCTGTCACTACGCATCATGCTTTTTGAGGATACACCTTACGTTAAACACGCTGATTGGTTTGATAGCGAATGTCATTATTACCATAGTCGTTATAAGAAAGCTTTGAAACTGTTTTACACAAACAAAATAGAGCGTAATAGAAGTTATTTTTGTACTTGCAAGCAAGATTATAAAAGTATTATTTGTAAGAAAAAAAAAGGGCCTGTCGAGATAAAAAGTTGAGGGAAATTGAAAAGTTAAAGAACAGTAATCCTAAACAGTTCTGGGCCTTTTTCAATAAGAAGAATAAAACTTCTGTCAATATACATGTGTCCGATTTTTATGGTTATTTTTCTAATTTAGAAAATGATATTTATAGAAATTAAAACGTGGAGGCTGAGATATTTTGTAATACATATGATTTTAACGATGTTTACTGTGGCGATGAAAGTAATGATGATGATGTTATAAGTCATTGCGTACAAAATTTCTAAGTTTTGATTTATATACTAGACCATCTATGTTCAAGTTAATAGCTTTGTTACAATCTAATGATAAAGATGTTTTGTTTGGCCTTGCTAGATACATTTCTTCTGCTTTAAAACTAAGGAAAACTAAATTGAGTCAACAAATATAAATTCGTTCTATGTGTTATTTAGTCAGTATTTATACATAATTAATTATTTGTTTTATCTGAATTTGTTCAGTCCACGAGCTATTATTAGAAATTTACTTCTGATATGTATTTGTGTGAATGTCAACAGAGTTTTAACATTGATTAGTTCGTTCTCGATGTTATCTAAAACAATATTTGTAAGGTATTATTTATATATCCATAATGACTGAATTACTTGTTCAATCTACGATCCATGGTTCAGTCTACGATTCATTACCAGAAATTAAATATTTTTCCTATATACTTATATGAGTAAAAGTTACATGTCACGTGATACTATATTTGTATTTGTATTTAAGATGTAATGATGATGTACTATGTACAAATCATGAGTAAAATATGTTCTGTTCTGTTCTGTTCCTATTCTACTCTACATTGTTCTACCTAAGATTCATTATTTCTAACCTAGTATTACTGTTTACTCAACTTACTAAACTAGCTCTACTTTTTTGTTACTTCTTTTTTTTCCTTTGAGACTATTTACATTTGTTCTTATATTCTATAATGCAGGCGGACATTAAATAATTGTTGTTTATATATCATTACTTTCTTATAACTGGATTCTCGAACATTTAATGGGTTTTAATAGTGGTTCTAATAATCTTGGAGAATTATTGTTATTTTTATTTTAGTTCTTGTGAATTGGTGGAATCATACCTTGGTAAGCGCGTGCTGTAGAAGTAACCCGGATGTTGTTGTTTTGAAGGTCGCCATTTGCAATGGGTTGAGAGACGGAATTTGCTTGTTGGATTCGAGGATTTGTGGTATGGTAAGGTTGTATTTACAAGGATTGGTGGTTTTGATCAATTCTATTGTGTATAGATAATCGAACGATGCCGTTTTTCCGGGATAGCTTGCCTGGGTTTGTTGTTAATTCATGAGATAGCTCTCGTGACGGGAATTGAACTTCGAAAATCCTGCATTGAGTCATGTTTGTTTTTATACTATGCCTAATATTTCTGTAGGGTGTTAAGTATGAATTGGTTTGTAATGGGATGTCCCTCCGTTCCTTACTTTGTAAGGAATTTCGGGTCACCTTTTAAAAATTGACATTTAATATATTTTATTGAGAAATAGAAAGTATAAATAACTCCTAGCCGAAAATGAAATACTAGTAGTACCTTTTTTTTCTTTTCTTCAATTCTTTTGTTTTTTGTTGATTAAATGTTTATATTACCTAACACCCTGTTATTTGTTTATACTTCCCAAATTTTTTATTGTTAGCATACAAATCTATTTATGGTTAGTTTTTCATTCATTCTTCTCTGTCATTCATTTTTCATTCATTTTAGTTCATGCATACAGATAATCCCGCCACCATGTAGATAATACACTACTTATGGGACCTTTTTACACCCAGATAGGACGGTGGACCACCCTACCCATGACGTATCATTCCCATCTTCAGCAGGGCGTTGGAGCATTACCGGAACAGTGTGGTAGCAGCCTGGTACTGCCCTGAGAGGATTTGGGTCCCCCGGCTTAACCATCTACCACCACCGTCAGGCTAATAATGAGTGAATTTACCCATTTGTTAAAGGGAAAACTTTTTTTCTTTTTTTTTTTGATATGAGTATGGGGAATAGATCTACCTTGTGTAGTGTAAGATTGTTTTTGATGTGGTGATTTGAGAATCTATGTTTGAATTTAAGTTAGCCACAGGGGTGGGTCCGTGTACGCCCAAAGGGATTTAAGATCCCCAACGAGCCCCGGCTTCTATAAAAAATTCAGGCGGATAATAGCCCATAGACCTCATTTTTTAATGGTTTTGCAGAGTGTGGTTGGAATCCCATTAGGTTTTAGAGTTTTATATGAGGCCTTATGTTTGAATTTAAGTTAGCCACAGGGGTGGGTCCGTGTACGCCCAAAGGGATTTAAGATCCCCAACGAGCCCCGGCTTCTATCAAAAATTCAGGCGGATAATAGCCCATAGACCTCATTTTTTAATGGTTTTGCAGAGTGTGGTTGGAATCCCATGAGGTTTTAGAGTTTTATATAAGGCCTTATGTTTGAATTTAAGTTAGCCGCAGGGGTGGGTCCGTGTACGCCCAAAGGGATTTAAGATCCCCAACGAGCCCCGGCTTCTATCAAAAATACAGGCGGATAATAGCCCATAGACCTCATTTTTTAATGGTTTTGCAGAGTGTGCTTGGAATTCCATGTGGTTTTTAGAGTTTTATATGAGATCTTATGTTTGAATTTAAGTTAGCCACCGGGGTGGGTCCGTGTACGCCCAAAGGGATTTAAGATCCCCAACGAGCCCCGGTTTCTACCAAAAATTCAGGCGGATATTAGCCCATAGATCTCATTTTTAGTTGGGGCCACAGAGTTCGTGAAAAGAGAATTTTTGTTACTGTTGTCTTTCTTTACATACGATAAAGTATGCCTATATTTTTCAAGTATTTAATGACCAACTGGTGCATCATATTTTGATCTTTTTTTGCAGGAAAAAGTAGAATTTCTCTATTGATTATTGTTATGTTATGCATATCTAATGCTCGTTCTAATAGAACACGTTCATTTTTGTATTGTGGGCATTCAAAGAAGACGTGTTCAAAAGTTTCTTTTTCTGAGCACCATTCACATATATACTGTTTTTAATAACTTTTCTTCACCTAGATTACTAGATTTTAGCCTCAACTGGGTTATTATCCTGTCATGATTCGGATTTTCAGAGTATTGTGTTATTCTTGTGGGACATGTACCATATTTAAAGTTTTTTTCTGTCTTATAAGATGGAAATATGGTGTCTCTAAAGAGTGAGTTGACTTTATTGTTAATGATATGATACATTTCTTTAGTGCTAAGTTTTATGTTTAACCTGTCACCGTTTAAGGCTCCTTTTTTTGCTGCTGAATCAGCCAATTCATTACCGATGATACCGACGTGACTCGGTATCCATATGTATTTGATGTTTATATTGTTATTGGCTAACATGTTATTGAGTGATATGATTTGTATTATCAGATTTTACGTGACTCGGTATCCATATGTATTTGATGTTTATATTGTAATGCACTTAAAGAGTCTGTAAAATAGCAATATTATTGGGGAGTGTGATTTTGGATTTTGAAAGATTAACCATTGTAATACTGTGCTGATTGCTACCAGTTCACAGGTGAAGATTGATAGTCTATGATCAAGCTTGAGGCTTCTGTCCTGAATTTTTTCATTGTTATTATTTATTATTACTATTCCTGCTCCTGCATTTTCTTTCTCAATATCTCTACTGCCATCGGTATAAATTGACCATTCTCTATGGATTTGAGATATGTATCTGTTAGCAATGTCTAGATTTACCAATGGATTGACCTGTTTATTGATATGTTTGACTAGGCTTGTATCTATGTGAAGAGGTTGCAGTCCATTTAGGGCTTTTAGACAAGGTTTTTCAATTTCATTTCCTTTTAGTTGGTACTTATTTGTTAAATCTATAATTTCTTGTGCATATGTTTTTTTTGCTCTTTTTAATTTAGCTACTCTTGAAGAATAGCCAGGATCAATTTTGATTTCTTTGTTTATGGGGAGAGATTCACCTAGTGGGGTTGACCTGGCCCAATATTTGAGCATGCATTTTTCTCTATGGAGATTCAGTGGTATTTCACTACATTCAATTAGCAGGGGTATTGTGGGAGTATGCTGTTTACATCTTGTTATGACTTTGAGAGCTTTGTTTTGTAATACTTGTAACTTATTTAGTAATTCAGGGCATGTTGAATTATAGGCAATGCTACCATAGTCAATTTTGGATTTGATGAGGCCTTTGTATACTGTTAGGAGGTTTTTTTATGCATCCCCAATTGTGACCTTTGATGCATTTTAATAAATTGATGTCAGATTCACATCTTTTTATTAGGTTCATTATATGATTTCTCCATGTGAGAGTTTTATCAAATGTCATTCCTAATAGAGTTGCAGAGTCTGAGTATGTTAGGATTTTACCACATAGCTTTAGTTTTGGGACATTGGGACTATTTTCATCTAGGCTAACTCTTTGTTTTCTGAAGATAATTGCTTGAGTTTTAAGGGGATTTATTACAAAACCAAATTTTTTACTCCATGATTCTATGGCATTGAGTGCTTCTTGAATACTCCTAATCCCTTTTTGTAAGGATTTGTGTATATATTTTTGGACTTATTCTTCATGTTTATTATGTGATCTCTAAATGTGTTCATAATTAATGAGAATATGATAGGAGATAATACACTACCTTGTGGGCAACCGTTAATTGTTTCTCTAGTTTCTGAGGTAGTCCCACCATATTTAACTTTGATTTTTCTCTGTTTAAGAAAGTCTGCTAACCATGTAGCATTTTTCCTTTAATTCCTATTTTTTTTAAGTAAAGAATTGCACCAGTGGTCCACATTTTGTCGAATGCAGATGATAGATCTAGAAAAACGGCTATTACATTTTGACTTTTAGATTGTGCTTTTCTTATATCGTTTTCTAGTTTGACTAAATTGTCTTCACAGGAGTGATTTGCTCGGCATCCGGATTGGAAATCAGAAATAAGTTTATTTTCTTCTAGGAATTGACATAATCTGGGCTATATCATTTTTTGTAATAGTTTTGTGAAGGTTGACGTAAGAGATATTGGGCGATATGAGCTAGGTGATTCTTTGGGTTTTTTAGCTCACCTGAGCACGTGTGCTCAGGATGAGCTTTTAGGATCGATGAATGTCCGTTGTCCGTCCGTCCGTCGTCCGTCCGTCCGTCGTCCGTCGTCCACAATTTGTTCGTTTGCACTCTAGCATCTTCATTTTATGAGCAATTATCTTCAAACTTTAAAACAATGTTTATGACCATAAAATCTCGGCCAAGTTCGATTATGGCTGATATCGGATCATTAGGTCAGGAGTTATGCCCCTTTTAAAATTCAAAAAAGCCATATTTCACATTGTTTGCACTCTAGCATCTTCATTTCATGAGCAATTATCTTCAAACTTTATATCAATGTTTATAACCATAAAATCACGGCCAAGTTCGATTATGGCTGATATCGTACCATTAGTTCAGGAGTTATGCCCCTTTTAATATTCAAAAAATGCCATATTTCAAGTTGTTTACACTCTAGCATCTTCATCTTTTGAGCAATCCTCTTCAAACTTTATGGCAATGCTTATGACCATAAGGTCTCGATTGAGTTCGATTATGGCTGAGATTCATCAATTAGGTCAGGAGTTATGCCCCTTTTAATATTCAAAAAATGCCATATTTCACATTGTTTACACTCTAGCATCTTCATCTTTTGAGCAATTATCTTCAAACTTTATGGCAATGCTTATGACCATAATGTCTCGATTGAGTTTGATTATGACTGAGATCAGTTGATTAGGTCAGGAGTTAAGCCCCTTTTAATATAAAAAAATGCCAGATTACACGTTGTTTACACTAGCATCTTCATCTTTTGAGCAATCATCTTCAAACTTTATTACAATGTTTATGACCATAAGGTCTCGATTGAGTTCAATTGATGCTGAGATGGGTCATTTAGGTCAGGAGTTACGCCCCTTTTAATACAAAAAATGCAAGATTTCACTTTGTTCATTCTCTACCAACTTCATTTTTTTAACAATCATTTTTAAACTTTAAGACAATGTTTATGCCCATAATCTCACAATCGGGTTCAATTATAACTGATATTGACTTGTAAATTTAGGAGTTATGCCCATTTCACCATAAAAAAAGCCAGATTTCACTTTTACACTCAAGCATCTTTATTTCTTAAGCAATCATCTTTCTCAGGTGAGCGACCAAGGGCCATCTTGGCCCTGTTGTTTGGCTTTAATAAGGGGATGATAATTGTTTCGCTCCATGAGTCGGGGTTTTTCCTGTATTCCATGAGTTGTTTAATAGTTTTAGGAGAGTTTCTTTGGCTGTAGGAGGTAGGTTCTTTAAGACTGAGTAGTGTATACCGTCCTCCCCTGGGGCTCCGTTTTTACAGAGTTTTAGTGCTCTTTCTAATTCTAGTATACTAAAATCTGTATTATATGAAATGTTGGTATGTTTTTCATTTTCTGTCAGTTTCATGTAGTTGTCGAGAATTATTTTACTGTTATGTTTTTGTTCTATAAAGTTCCTAGTGAATCCTTCATCGCTGCTAACAGCTTCAAAGTGTTGAACCAGTGCCTCAGCTTTTTCCTTAGGATCTGTTATAGTGTGCCCATTAACCATGAAGGGGGGATTACTTGGAGGGGGTCTACCTTTGATTTTGCTAATGAATTGCCAAAGTTCTTTAGATTTGGTTTTGCTGTTGATGCCCAAGCAAAATTCTTCCCATTTGACTCTTTTAGCTCTATTTATTATTCTTTTTGCTTCTGTTCTGGCTGTCCTAAAAGTTTCATAATCTAATGGTCTTTTTTTATCCTTAAGTCTTTTTCTTAGTCTTTCTCTTTTTTTTACTGCTGTTTCACACTCTGCGGACCACCATGGGACTTGATTGTTTTTGTGTGTTTTGGGTGTTTTGTTTTTAGGGATTGTCTTATCAAGTATGTTTTGTAATATGTTGTAAAAGTGCGAGAAATTTTTTTCTATATCATTTTCTGTTATGTCATATTGAAGTTCCATTGTAGCCAATTCTTGAAATTGCTTCCAGTTTTCTACTGTAGCTTTGTTGAAGTTCCATTCTTCATTCTTTAGGTTTTTTTCTATCTGGGTTTTAAATTGGATTGTTAATTCAATTGGTAGGTGATCACTACCCATAGAGTTGTCAATGACAAAAAATTCAGATTGAGATTGGAATTTAGCTGGGATGATGGCTAGGTCTACTGCACTGTCTTTGTGTCCGTGTGAAGTTGCATTTCGGGTGATTTGACCATCATTTATTACATTAAGATTTTTATAGTGTAATAGGTCTAAGAGGGAGTCAGCCTCGCCGTCGCACCTGAAGTCTCCTATTGGGTTCCATATTATGTGTTTTAGGTTGAAATCTCCCATTATAATGCTATTTTTGCTTATGTCTTTGAAGATTTTATGATAATTTCGTTTTGAGTTATATTTAGTTTGGGGGACGTATACATTGTAGATTTCAATGTTTTCTTTTTGACCGTATAATTTGATACCACATATTTCTATTTCACAGTTTGATTCTAGTTTTATTTCTGAGAATTGAAGGCCTACTTTAACATATATACAGACTCCGCCCCCATTTGTGCCGTTTGATCTGGGTTTGTTGACAGGGGCTTGATAACCTTTGAGTCTGGGGGCTTTTTGGTTAGGTTGAAGTCTTGTTTCTTGGATACATATTATGTCTATTTTGCGGTCAATTGTGTGCAGAAAGTGTTGTAGCTCAAAAGCTTTTTTTCCTTCATTATCAGTTTTAAAGGAGTTTGCATTCCATGAAATGACGGCGAGGCTGGATTCAGTATTTTGTTGTTGGCTTGTCGCCGCCATAATTGATATTATTTAATTATATGGTGCAATTGTCAGAGTTCACATCTAAGGGGTTAGTTTAGTACCTAAGAGGACGTGTAAACCCCTGCAGGAGTTGGTAGTGTCCTGGGAATGGTGGGGGGTGGGGTCCATTCCAGAATTGGGTGTGTGGGGGTACTGGTAACTGTGGTTTTGTGTGGTGATTATTCCAGTATCTGGGGGGGTGGTGGTCCTCGGTGTATTGGTGCTCTGTGTGTGGTATTTTGTGAGAAGTTAGTTTTGATTGGTTTGATGTGTGTGGGTTGTCTGGTGGTCCTTTTGGTGGTGGTTGTTGTTGTTGTTGTAGTTTGTTGGTTTTGTTGTGAATGTGTTTTTGGGTGTAGTTCCTTGTTAAGAATGTCCATAATTTCTGTTTCCGTTTTTCCAACAAGTGATTTTGCCAGTTTCTGTATGTTGATATCTTGTTTGTATGATTGTTTTGGTTTTTGGGGGAATTGGTGTAATTCCGGCCTTGGTTTGTTGTTCGTTATATTTTCTTTGAATTTCTGTGTTTTTTCTATTGATGTTATTTATATAGTTAATGTAGGCTTTGCATCCTTTATATGCAGCGCTGTGGTTACCCTTACAGTTTGCACATTGTTTTTTATTTCTTTGAGTGCACTGTTGGTGTGAGTGGGGTCCCGCACAATGAGGACATGTGGTTTTGCCGCCACATACTGAGAAATGGTGACCAAATTTCTGGCAATTATTGCATCTTGTATGCAGGTTTAACTTCTAGGTTTTGGATTTTTAGTGGAGCTATTTCACTGTTGAATGTAATTGCTGATTTTCCATTTTTAGGTTTTCCTACATGTGCTATTTGGTTGGAATTTAGTGATTCTTAGTGATGTTGTCAATATTCGCGTTTTGTGTTCCTTTTTGGAATGTTTAATTCTGAATCTCATTTTGCGCCCTTTACTTGCAAGTGGTCTGATTAAATGTGGGTTTGATGAGCTTGTCAGCAATGTGCTGTCTGAGATTCTGTGTCACAGTGATTGTAGATATTATGGCCACAGTTATTGTGATCCATAGCGGCTGTAGTGTGTTTTTTTGATTTGGTGTCGTGGTTGCATGCTCTGTGTTTAGATTTTCAGGGTGGGGGATGGGTGATGTTGGATTAGCTGTGATGTTTCCTTTTTGGTTTGGATTTGTCGGGGTGGAGGTTAATCCTGCCGCTACTTGAGAGTATGAGGGTTTTGGGGAGGGGGTGGTTTTTTCTTGTACGATTTCAGTAACAAATGTCCTAACTGGGGTAGCAAAGAGTATTGATTGATCTTCTTCCTCAGACTGGTAACTTTCGTCTATTATCAATCTTTTGCTGATGGGAGAACCATCACTACTTAGGCTGCTGTCGGTAAGAGCAGATCTGTTTCTCTTATTAGCCATTTTTGGTTTGAGTTGTTTTTGACTAGGAGGGGTGAATAGGTTAAGATTTGGTCAGATAAGTACAGTTTTATTGGTATTTCTGGTGTTTTTACACTGGAAACTGGGTTCGACTCCCAGGAGACTGTCTTGACCTAATTTTAACCTAATTTAGTCTAAATTGACCTACTTTTGGGTTTAGATTTCGGGATGTTTTTCTTGTTATAGCAAGTGACCTACTTTCTGATTTTGATATAACAGTTTTAATTGGACGTTGGTAAATTACAACTGTCCAATCTGGTGGTTTGTTATTGTACTGTATTTGGTTTTTCTTAGATAATTGAGCAAGTTTTGTTTATGAATTATGAAATTTGATAGCTATTAATATGAGTGATGCTTATGAGTAGGGTAAAAAGTGGTTTAAATATGGAAATGATGGGAATTTTTGAGAAAAGAAATTTATTCACAATACATAAACGGAAAATAAGCTGAAAAGAGAGGAGATGAGAAAATGGAAAAATGTGATAGAAATTAAGAAAGGAATAAGAGACTGAGAGAGTATAAGAATGAGAAAAATAATAAGTATAAGAATAAGAAAAGAAACCTTGGCTTGTTCTTGTTCCCCACAGTGGAATAACACAGAGTACACAAGGTGCACAGAGGAAAAAGGTCCAGATTTTTAAGATTTACAGTCCAGATAGATAACACAATAGCACAATAGAACACAATAAAACACAAGAGCACAGATAGACACAAAGACACAACTATGACACGGCGAATCCTGCTAACTGCTAACTATATCCTCCAATCCTACTAACTCCAAACAAATTTACAGATCAACCAATTTAATAGAGAGAGGCTCTAAAAGCACGTCTGCCCTGATCAAATGATCAATCGAAAGTGAGTCCTGACGGTGGTTGGAGTGCTGTTCCCTTACTTTTTATATTTGGATTTGCATGGCATGTATTTATCGATACATGTAGAACTTAAAGCAATTATGGGCAATGTTAATATATATATTGTTTGATTTTTTATTATGAATATATGATAGTTTTTTGGTGCCTTTTTGTAATAAATACAATTGAAATGTTTTCCATACAACAAAAGGCCTAACTCCAATTTGTTGTTGCGTAGCACCCCTAAACTATACCAAGCGCCAGATTTTGTACGGTACATTTAAAACACCAACAATTTATGAAATTTTACAAAGTTACCACAAAATCATTTTTAGACAAAAAAGATCATGTAAAATACATGTGAATGTTAACATGCAACAAAGGTCCCATCTCCATGCACTCCAAAATACATATTTCGTTTTTTTTTTAAACTTACCACTGATCTGTTTGGAATTTTCTTTTGACATGCCGTAGAAAAATACTTATACTGTGAAAAGCATGCATATATTGATATAGTTTAAGAAAATACTCACATTATCCACCAAAATCTAGTGGTACTCAGTAATGCATCATCAGTTATGCACATGAATGACATCAATGCAACAAAGGTACTAAATCCACCTCTAGAGATAGGACCTTTGTTAATTTTTTAAAGATCGTTTTTGATTCTGAAACGAAGAATATAGGGACCAAGGGAGTTAATCTGATGGGAAAAATGTTCTTTAAATCATTACTGGACGGAAAGTTATGTCGCTTACAATTATGCTGGGTATGCTAGAGACTCGAAAAATGAAAACGTGTCCAGTTGTTTATTAATCTTAAAGATATGGTTTAACCGGACCAGTTGCATCAGAAATGACTGTAACAGGTAAAGTAGCCCTCAAGATAAATATTTATACCATTAAAGAGATGGGAATCGCTACATTCTGGTATCGGACAAAATCTATATATTGTTTGGTCCGATAAGCAAAACGAATTTTCGGAAAATGAAACATAGTAAAATATTAAACAACCTGACTGCCAAACTATATAATGTAAAAAGCAATATATTCGTTTATTTTCATACAGTTCTCTTTGTGATATCTTTGATGGTGACATACATGCAAAAGTACGAGAGAAACTTTGAACTGTACACTGCACGTGATGATCAGCTAATAGTCACACCATAACTTATCTACGTTTATTTAAAAATAGACTGGCGATATGATAACCGTATCTGTATAAATTAGGCCGAGCCGAATGTATCCACTTCATTCATACACATTTACTTGTTATTAATCTTGAAGTTAGTAAATGTAAATTAAAGAAAAGAAACATTGTTTAGTGTATAACAATCATTGTTTTAATATATCGAATCTGCTCAAGTGCTGAAAAGGGAACCACGGCTTACCAATCGTCAGGATAAGCGAACTTTCCGTAAGTTAAAAAAAATTAATACAATTTATCTCAGCAATAGCAATAGATCGGATTTTGTATTGTTGTATTGTTTGTTTTATATTTATTTATACCGTCCCCGGTGGCTGAGCGGTTAGAGCGCGCGCCTCGGGGAAGTTGGTCGTGGGTTCGATCCACGACATATACATATAGTAAAAATGGTACTTGCACAGTCCCTTTGCTTGTCGTTCAGCATATAAGGGTAGTTTCAGGACTGGTTTGCTCGGTTTCAGGATAATGTGACTGGGTGTGGTATCATTCCACATGTCTACGGTGTGATATCGCAGTAACAATGGCAGCACTGTTGGGATGCACTTATGGTCCCAGCGCACTTTGGGGTATGACCCCATAGTGCGTTACGCACTTTAAGCACGTTGGGGTCAACTCCAAGAAAGGACCCCAAAGTGCAATGATATGTCACATACTAAAACCCACTTTTGCGTCCTTCCACGATTGATACATGAGCGACAGTTACAGACATTTTCATAATTATCATCGTTATATAAGCGTGTTTGTCATGGTCAATGTCTTAACTATCAATATTAGAATATGTATTTCAGTTGTATCGATTATTGTACCGACCGCGACATATCAAAGTTGTTAGAAATAACTGATACTGGTTACTTCCCTATTGGGAATGAGGACTAGTTTGCCTAGTGTCAGGATCATGTTACTGGGTGTGGAATCATGATCATAGAAATTCCCACAAAGACGATCACTTAAAATGGATTATGATAAAGTTATTGACTTTGGTTGTTGAAATAATGGTTATGAAGCTGCTGCTGATGATGGTGATAATGAGGTTGTGTTACACTTTTCAAGTTTTTATTTTGAATATTCCAGAAGGCCAAAGCACAAGTTGCAATTTTACAAAACGAGGGCAAACGAACTTTCACTTTATACGAGTAAATGGATATAAATACAACGATTATGAAGTTTACAAGTATTTACTACATACCTATAATATATGTTGTTCAATAAAAGAATCCATTTAAAATCAATTGAATTATATTTAATGTACAACAAATAATTATTCAATGATATACATCAATGAAAGCTAAATTTTGGGAAACAGAACAGTATCTAAAAATATTTTTTATTTTAAAATACTTTAATATACTCGTAGACGCATGGATTCAATTCATTCCAACATACAAGATACAAGGACGTGTATTTCTTCATATAAAATACATTTAAAATGCCATTTACCTTCTAACTTGTTGCATAGGTTACGAGCAAAGGTATATTACCAGCCCATCTTTAACTTCTTACAAACATTGAAAAGATAATCCCAGTTCAGTGAAACTTAATCTAATCCATAGATATTTATAATGATGCTTGTAAAAACGGCTTAAATCATAAATATTTTTATAAAATTAGCTCTAAATCACTCAATCTCCGGCTAAATCCACAAATAAAATTGTACTTTAGTCTTTGCTTAACAAGAGATAAAAAAAGTTCTTCAGTATGATTATGATGTTCAAGATGATGATCATGTGGCTAAAAACGTTTTAAAAATATAATTAAATGAACTTAATGTGTGCATAGATAAGACCAGACTCAGTGATGTCTTTATATTTCAATATATCTATAAAAGAATTGGGTCTAGTAAGAAAATAGCATCGATGTGCTGAACAAGAAGCAAATGTTTGTTTATTGATGTAAAATAAACAATACAATCACCACTCTTTGAATCATTTCAAATTAGCAAACCAACTTATACCTCCGGCAAAAGAGCCTTGAAAACCACTTCTATTCATTCGAATGCATGCTATTTCTTAAACATATATTCAAAGATTTGATCCCATTGTGCCTTGGATTTGCTACTATCCTAATTTGTGATGCAACAATGCAATGCTCTTTGGTGTCCGATTCTGACCCCAAAGTCATTCATTTGCGAAAAAAGCTACTGGACCTGATTATACTATCGATGGGGTTATTTACGTGCAAGTAACTTGTGTTCAAATCTGTACAATGATTTTCATTTGATTTCTTACTTTCTCTTCTCTACTTCGGGGCCTCCGTGGGCGAGAGGGTAAAGTCGCTCACTTTAACACTCACTCAGCCACTTTTTTTTTCTTTTTTACTTTTTTTAGGGGTGGGGTGGGTGTAGTATGGTTTATACAATAGCACATGAAGTTGACCCGAGATATTCTAAGAAGAGGAGTAAAGTGAACATTTGATTTACATTTAGCTATAAATCCACTAAAGTAGTATATAGTGTTATTGTTTTAGCCTTCTTCTTTGTGGGGGGTAAATCATGATATTTTGTCTATCAAACACCTACACCATTGAATGTATTAAATACTAAAAGTTGTCAGTAATAATGTTCTAAATCTTTTATCTGGAAGGTGATGAATTAATGTTTTATATGTAGATAATAAAAACACATGCGAATTTTGCAATTAACGGGGGGCTTTAGAATAATAAATTTTGTCGTCTTTGATTTTAAGATCTCGTTTTGTGATTTAATATTTATCAAATGTTTTGCTTTGTTTGCTTTTTTTAATTTGCTAACTTACCTTATCTGTTGCGGTTGTGCGCCTCGTTTTCACGTTCCACGTCCGGTTACAGTTAAATGGGTATATAATAGGGCAGAGTGGTCACATGTTTAAGATTTGAAGGTTTTATTCTGGACCCTGTTTTCCTACGACATGCATAACAACATATGCTTTCATCAAAGCCACGTTTGTCAAATATTTAAACTTTGTTTCACTGTCCCGGTCGCAGAATGGTGGCTAGAGCATACGCCCTGTAAAAGATTTGTCGCGGGTGTGATCCAAGGTCGCGACATATGAAATAAAGTAAAGGTCTAGATAGAAACGCCGACTTATGTTATCGTTGGTCTACACTGTTGTTTATCCACGAATATTAAGTAACAATATAAATACTGCTCAGTCTGAGAGAAGATTTCAATCTGACCGGGTTTTGAAATGAAAATATAAAAGAAAAATGCCTAAATCGGTACCATCCTTCTAAGCTTATGATATTAATTAATTGTTCATGTTCCTTACCAACAAAACTGATTAAAAACTATGTAACATAGCTTAACAACTTCGAATTTGAACATATTGAATATATCTTTTTTATCCATGACTGATGTTCACATAGTCCCTATTTCTCCTATTTTCAAATGACGTTGTATGTTGTCATTATGTGTTTAATTGCACCAATAACTAATTAACCCTCTTGATCGGTACCCATTATTTAATGTAGGTTAAAGGCTAATTATATTTCATAAAGATTTTAATGAAAAAGAAAATATAAAAAAACACATTGACTGGACTTGACTTGACTATTTGAGTTTACAGTCGCTTCGACAGTATTTCAGTCATATATCGACGTCCAGCTAATTACAGGTGGAGGAACCCCGAATGCACGGAGGCATCCGGGTAGAACCACCGACCTTCCGCAAGCCAACTGGAAGGCTTAATCACATGAAAACCCGAAAGACCCTGCCGGGATTCGAACCCACGCGGTGAGGGGCTGACTGAGTGTTGAAGTCAGCCACTTTACCCTCTCGGCCATGGAGATCCCCACATTGACATATTGTAGCCTAATACAAATGGTTCATGCTATCTGCTGTAAAATAACAATTAAACGCATTGAAAATGTTGATCAAATAACGCAATGTAGTATTTTGAATGGATGTCATAAAACTGTCATTGTTTAACTTTTTATCCGAAGACAGTCTGTAATCGAAAATAATTTGAATTTGGAAAAAAACGTTGTCGAATCACTATGAAAATTGACGAATATATACGGAATATTCAAATAAGTTATTTTTGTAAACAATTTAACGATTTTGAGTAAAAGATTCTTTCTTATCTATGAAATTGTGGTAATGTCAACGAGTAAGAACATATTGCATCTCATTACAAATCTGTAGCACACAGTTTGCTTTTCTGTCTGAAGAATATACACTGCTTTTGGATGAATAATGGACCTTTAAGTTCTTTGAAGGTTAAACACGATTTACGTAAGTTCTAACACAAGGTTACTTGTCTAAATTTATAATATAATTTATGGTGGTTATCACTTGCAACAGAGCCATGATGTATACACATTTACATATCCTAATTTTATCTCCAAAATAAGTTACTGTAACAAATATGAAAACAATCTGAGAAAATTGTTTTCATTTAATATAAAAAAGATAATGCTGTACGTCTGATGAAAAGGAAATACTTTAAATGAAGTTGAGTTTTTAAACTAACGTTTGTGACTTAAAACACACACTGACTTTTCAGTCATAACTACAACTAAACATGAGTTTCAAATGAACAAAATATGTATCCAGCTCATATCTATTTTTATGGCTGGCTGGTTTTCATCCCTACCGTTCAAGATTTTGCAACTTTAACATGGGGGCATGCTTGACCCAATAATTATATTTACATATACATGTACATGCACAGAGTTTTATCGAAAAAATATTAAGAAGAGTTACACGTGCTAGTTAAATGTTCCTGAAACAAAGTCCTATAATTATAATGGGAGCACAATGCCTACGTTCAAGCGAAGAATTATGTTTAACAGCCGCCTTGACACGTGTTCTGGTTCAAAAGTTTAATATTCGACCCTAGATTAAGAAAATAATGTGTGTGACATTTCATGGCGCAAAGTGCTGGTGCAGTACAGGAACAGTCGAGGGTGAAAGAAACTAAAATGAGCTTCCCGATTGGCAGGAGTAAAAATAAGTTTAAATCAGCAACATACTATGAACTTGATTGTATGACTTATTGGGCAATATGTCTACCTTATTCCAATTTCATTTGATGTCAAATATACAACAGAATGACTAAGGGAAAAATACAATAATTTTTAAATGGCCTGATCACATTTTGTATTTCGTTCAAGGTGATTGATGATAACTTTATCGCAATTCTGCCCAGACACACGTAACTTGACTGATACATATCGGCCTCTAGGCCGGGACTGTCCCCGGACTTTGGATTGTAGAGCAGGTGAAGCAGACACGTGACTAAGTAGCATGTACTATAATTAATGCGCCGATAGCACTGAGAGAACGGTTGTATGTTGCATTTGTTTGTGTATCATAGCAAATTTAATAAGCACAGATCAAAATTTCAAGCGATGCCAATAAACCAAATGTTACAAACCTCTCTTTCAAATATTCAAATACGTTTATTTATATAAATAAATGCGCTTAAATCAAATGGTACCAACTATAATGCAACAAACGCACAAGAATATATATAAAAATAAATGTAATACATGTACCTAGTACAATTATATCCCAGGAATATCTCTCTCTCTCTCTCTCTCTCTCTCTCTCTTATATAGGTGTAGTACATAACTGCATAGTAACCTTATAAATTACACCCAGTCTTTAATCTATATATGGCATATTTATTTCATTTTATCTATATATTCTCTTATACGTACATTGATATAAGATTTAATATTAAGATAAATCCACAGCTGTATTCGAACCCGCAATAATTTTAAAAGCAAGCGGACCATTTGAGCTATTGCGGCAGTAGGTCAACTATTTAAATTCAGTTACAACTGCTGAAGTTATTGGTTCAAATATATCTCTGTATGAATTGCGATCGCTCGCGCATTTACATTTGTATTCCAGTTTATTAAACATATTATCTCCAGCATCGTTTTTTACACATTTTTATACAATTTTACTTATATAATGCAATCGCATTTAAATGAACATAACAATTATCATCACTTAGTGATAAGACAGAAAAAAAAATTGAACAATATTTCTGCGTAGTAAAAAGGGGGAAATTCAAATGTGTCTAGATATAGGCCCGAAATGTTGTCCGATGCACAAATGTATACAAACAACCCTATTCAGTAATATAGAAACGTATTGTCCTGATTATTTTCACATGCTTTTCTTCAGAATATAAATGACAAATCAGTAAACAACTATATCATAGCTATATCAGGCAAAATTCTTCGTGAATTTAGAGGTTTCTGAAACAAATAACTTATAAAATGGTTACTTAGATTAAAATACGAATTCTAACTTGCTTTATTAGTACAAGTAAAAGTAAATTATACTTTTTAGTTGTGAGTGACGTCAGTATCACCAACTTCAATATCTACATTCTGAGAATCCGTTTCTCTGCTTTGAAAACCGAACAACCTCTCAATATTGTAAATACGATCAAACGATTGTATTAACTCTGAGATAAAGTAACACTGATTAAAAATTATTTTTATGTCAAAAGTAAATATTTATGGGAAAAAATAATTGTCCTTGGCATAAACACACAACGAATAAATTTCACTATGCAAAACTATCACTTGACCTCTATCCGAAATTAAGTACGAGCCACCCATCGACTGCGGCAGACGACATTTTGCATATTATTTCAATCTATAAATGGAACTGATTACAAATCAAAGCGCTAATAGCGCTGAGAGAACAGAATTTCGCATTTCTTTTGTTTCTCAAAGTAAATTTTGTAAGCGGGGATCAAATATTCAAACGATTCCAATAAACCCAATGTTATAAACCCGCTTAAACCTTGCGTTAACAGGGTCGTTACAAGAAAAGAACAAGACTAAAGACGCGGATGTTTTTGAAGCAAGACTTAAATAAAGCAAAGCCATACAGAAAAATACTTTAATTATAGTAGACACATTATAAGGTGATTATTTGTGGTGCCATAATTTTACTAATCTAAAGATCAGTGAAGATACACATTTCAACAGGTAATTCCTTTCTCATATATTCATTCAAATAGTTAGGGTCTGAAAGATGCATATTATTTCCAGACGGTAAGCTACTTAGCTGGTATTAATGTCAATGTAAAAAATCATCACCAGCAGCAGCAACAACAACAAGATGGACAATGATGAAGAAAAAAATTCAGCACAACTAAGATTTAATTTGATAAAGGATTTAGGTACAGGTCCCGGTATTAATTTGCAATCTTCCCTTGATAACGTAGCGTGGCGTAGAAGTATGGCATTCTTTTTTGTGTTGATGATATTTATAAAATAAGATATATGCTTACAAGGCTTTACAACATAGGCTATGTAATTTTCAGTTAAATTTACCCATTTTCATGTGAGGAAGCCTTCCATCTGTCTTGCGGTAGGTCGGTGGTTCTACCCGGATGCCTCCGTGCATTCGAGGTCTTCCTCCAACTGTAATAAGCTGGACGTTGCTATATGACTGAAATACTGTCGCAGCGACGGTAAACTAAAAAAAATCAATCAATCAATTCACATACTGGGACCGCATATTGGGTCCGGGGCCGTAGGCCATATGCTATAGTGTTTGTGTGTTTTTACACTTTCTACATGATGCCGTTATACTTATTTTTAAACTTCTGTTGCATTAATTTTTCAAGTAGACGGTTTGCATCTAAAATCTGAATATTTTAACATCTCAAAACATTTTCCTTTTTTCTGAGCTTTAATGAATCATGTTGACTTGCAAGATCCATAAACCAAGTTTTAAAACCCGTTGCCTACGAGTTTAAGAAGAAGTCATCAGATAAACATTATATGAGTCCAGTTCCTTTAAATAACGATAGAAGACTTGCTTATTTTGAATCTTGCATTTTTTTTTTCTTGCATCAGTTAATGCAAGTAATTGATTCATAAAATGTATGTGTTTTTTAAATATTAAATGTTTTTATTTTACAATAGTAACAGTGGTTGCTCCGTATTTTGATTATGTGGCTCATATATTCTCATATTAAGGTTCACATGTTAACACTTACTAAGAAAACCTTTGCTAGACAGAACATGACGCTAACCTGACTTTATGATTATTTTACATTATAATAAAAACAATATCATTGTTTACAGTATATGCATGTGTGTCTATTGGATACGTGATAATTATTTTATTTATATAATTTCAAAACGCTCTGTAAAGTGTCGAAGAGGCAATGATTTAAGTGAAAGTGCTGCCTTTTTACAATTTTGTAAAATAGAACTGCAATTGTATATTATGTGCCTTATACGTTTTTTAACTACCTTTTACAATTAATTTATGCATAATGAAATGATTATCTTTTCAAACGCATTTTTTTTTCTGCAATTCATGTGTCGTCCGTAGATAGTTCTACTTTCGAATTAGCGCCATGCGCACTGCATAGTATGGTGGCTGATTTCTGCCATTTCGTGTTGTCGTGTCTTCGCCCCGAAACGCGAAAGGCGAAATAACGAAAAAATGCCATATTGTCGTTATTTCGCCTGTCGCCTTTCGGGGCGAACACACGACAACACGAAACATTGTCATAACATATCGAAATAACGAAATTTTAACAGGCGAAAGGACGAAAAGTTTCGCCTTTGAATGTTTCGTGTCCGCGGGTCGAAACCTTTCGTGTTGGCGCCCTTTGTTTGTCGTGTCTTCGTGTCTTTGCCCCGAAACGCGAAAGGCGAAATAACGACAATATGGCATGTTGTTCAGCATCTTGCTTCGAATGATATCAAGAAGTTTCAAATTATTTTCAAATGATTACGAAATAGATATCGTTACGTATTGGGGCAAGAAATTCTAACTATTTATTTATCATCATTTTATTATTCAAAACACAGCAACTGTTACCTAATAATCACATGTCAATTGTTGGTGTCCATAAATATAATCCTGCATCAAGTCACAATACGCACATGCTTTAAAAGGTTTCCCTCCTAGGATATCTCAAAACCATTCAATGTTATTCTATATCAGATTTTTCTGTATGGATAAAATTATGTTTCAATGTTATTGTTTTTATATTTTTTATTTATTTGTTGTTTTTTTTTGTTTTGTTTTTGTTGTTGTTTTTTTTCAAACCATGCAGTGCCCTGGCACAGTGCAGGATGTAGAACTTGTCAAAAAAAAATTAGACAAAATAAACATTTATATGTATATGAATACAAGGTAACACCAACGTTAATCTCACGGGTGAAATATAATATTTGCCATCGAAACTTAAACTAATTATGATGAACTCTTTTTTATAGATGGTTACTTACAAAACAAAAACAAAAAATATGTTAGTATAAAGTCTTTACACGAGGCCTTCTTAGGAAAACCAAATCCCGATATATTACGCCATTGGCAGCAATTCTGCAATAATTTGAATGAAATACAAACCTTTGTATAAAGTGTGCCTGTGCATACGTGTTACTTCTTATTTTTTCGGAGAGAAGAGTAAAGGAGTCCTGAACTGTTTGTACACATTACACATCGGCATTTGCAGAGAGAGAGAGAGAGACTATTTAAAAAACTAAACTCCATATTTAGTTTTCTTCTTTTATTTAAACAAAAGTGTGTTCTGAAACACAAAGAACTAGGTACGTGCTATCACTGTACTTTTCCAAGCTCCCCCGTTTACATCCTCAGTTGTATCTATTTATATCGATATTTATGTTGCATATCAATGACGTAGCGCGTGTTAGTTTCATTTTTTTTATGTATTTTCAAAATAACAGATGTTTCAGGGTTATTTCAGTACGCATTTGATTTGAGACAGAATTGGTGGAAAGGTCGAGATAGTCATTATTTCTTTTTATATAGTATTTATTTTCTAAGATAGTTTAAGTGTTTAATGATATTCCAACCTTGTGATGAAAAGCAGAACCATGTGTTAAATCAGTGTCAAAAGTCAGAAACTTTCCAAAATGTGCGATTGGAAAATGGCGTCCCCACAAGGTATATTTTTAATTGATTCGGATTCTATTTTTCAAGCTTAAGGGGATTATAAATATCTTTTGTAAATCAATAATCTTAAAATGAAGCAATTTATAATGTTAAAATATAAATCAAAGATTTGCATCAACAACAAATGGATCAGACGAACGCCTGAGAATGGACTGGGTCCAGTACAATTAGATGTTTTTTACTGACTTTAGATAACGAGTTTTAAGTTTGTGAACAAGATGGCGCTGGCCCATACAATAGTCGGCTGTAACGAAAAAAAATCCAAAATGCTCTGAAATGTTGATCGAAATAGAAGTCTACTTGATACCGTAGGGTGAGCCTTGATTATCACCAGCTATGAACTTAACATATGTTGAAAATGCTGATTGGCATATTTTTAAACAAAAGGTAAAACACTCTATCCTTGTTTTCTAAACATTGTCAAATTGATCCTTGGATAGAATCGAAAAATATTGTGCAAGTATCATAGAGTCAGTATCCAGTTCTCGCCATTGTAAGAAGCTATTGAAAGAAAAAACAATTCCCCATCAGCATCTTTAAATTATATATATTTCTTAACTATGGAACAGAATTAGGGCAAAAATTGCATCTCACCGTCTTACAAGTCCATGTTTACACGTGACATTCTGCCTTTGCCATACTGACAAGTGATATGCTGTATTATGTTAAGTGCGTTTATCAATGCTGTCTACTGACTAATGCTCTTGTGTATCTTGCATTAGTTAATGATTTGGCTTTCATGTGTCAAAATTTGATGCTGTTATATTTTAATGTTTTGTTGAGCAACTATCAATGTGACATTTGTTTTACGTTAAACTGTCTAAACTGCCTCATTTGGGGCAGAATAATCAAAGAGAAGTTAATTCGTAGAATCAAGATCCTGCGTTTCGTTTTTACTCAGGGGAGGAAACTGAATACTCGGAACTCTGGGAAAGTAATATGATCATAACAGGAGTTGAAATATAATAAATGTATAACAGTTTGTTTTTGGGGGGGGGGGGGCAAGCCCCTTGGTTTTTAGGTGCGTGTGTGTAGGGGGCGGGGGAGGGCATAGCCCCTTGGGAAATATTTTTTCTAGGAGGACGGAGATGCATTCTGAGGGGCATCTGAGGGAAATTTGGTAGATTTTTTTCAATTTTGACAAGATTCCTGTCCCACGACCCTCTTGTTATTGTAATGGGGGCGAATGACAACGCTTGGAGGTTGTTGCAGTAGGCGGGCAGTTAACCTATTATTGCTCTTAGGAAGGACCAGTACTAGACTCATATCCTCCGTAAAAATCTCGCATACAAAACCATGGTAGGTAGCCGCCGGGCTTGAACTCACAACCCGCTTATTCAATATATAGATCGTGAAAATATTTTTCTACATGATTTATAGTGACATTAATACGAACTTTATGGCACTGGCTGCAAAGCTAGGTTGCGAGTTCTAATCAAGCTTGGGGACGTTTTTGTGATATGTATTAAAAACTTGTTAATAATTTATTAAAAAAAATGAAAATAAAATGTATGTTCAGCAATACTAAAGGCGTTTGCCTGATTCAGATTAAAGCAGACACAATTCCGTTGTTGTTGTAGTTGTATTGTGGTTTACCGTCGCTGCGATAGTATTTCAATCATATTGCGATGTCCAGCTAATTACAGGTGGAGGAAGACCCCGAGTACACAGAGGTACCCGGGTAGAACCACCGACCTACCGCAAGCCAGCTGGAAGGCTTCCTCACATGAAAAATCCGAAGTCCCTACCGGGATTCGAACCCACAGCGGTGGGGGCCTGAGAGATTTGTAGTCCACGACTGTAACCGCTCGGCCACGGCCCGGTGACTCTGGGACTTAATTACGAAACTACGAACAGTATGTAGATCGACGAGATGTGCTCGTATATAAAATTTTGCGTGACGTTCATTATTTTTAAATATTCATCTTTGTAAACCTGAGCTCATATAATTTATATCTGAAATGTTTGGCCTGCAATTAGAAAAGCAATGGAAAGTATTATGTAAAATGCAATTATGTCTTTAAGCAGTGGATCTACTTTCAATTTCAAACAATTTGTTTAAAAGAAATAACTTTTTCGAATTTGGAAACAGCCACAGTTTCGTACTTCATTTTGCCGATTCTTCCCGAACAGTAGTATAAAGTGACTTATTATAGGCACGCCACCTTTTCTGTGGAGGACGAAATTTCTGTATATACTACTCCGAACTACCGACAGCGAGTTCAGGTGAACAATTACAGTTCTACTCGAGTTATAGAGCGTCCGCCTCGGGTGCGGGAGGTCGTGGGTTCGATCCCTGGTCGCAACATACCAAAGTCGCAAAAAAAAAAAAAAAAAAAAAAAAAAAAAAAAAAAAAAGGTACTGTTAAAGCTCCCTTGCTTGGTGCTCACCATTTAAGGGTAGATGCAGGACTGGCTGGCCCGGTGTCAGGATAATGTGACTGGGTGTGGTATAATGCCACATGTCCACGGCGTGATACTGCAATGTGGCAGCACTATATCTATTTCAAGTAAACATCGTCTCCAAATGGCTTAAAAATACTGTCGGTGGGACGTTAAACCCAACAAACACACACTACTCGAGTAAACTCGTATTGATGACGTAATAAATATACTCTAGTTAGCAATCAACTGAACGTATGAGGCTTACCCCTTGTGACTTTATATGTAAATAGACATATGATTAAAACAATAGATCTTTTATTTATGACTTTTTTCGAGCTTGGGCTTTAATAAAGTAGCTGCCAGCTTACATGCTTATTTAAAGACAGGATATCATAGATATTTATAAATTTCTATAAATTTGCCTAGATGTTTTCCGTCCGCCATATTGCTTTCTAGTCTACCCACCTACCTCTCTGGGTTGAACTCGCGTAACCCTACAGAGTTCGTATGGTAAAACCCCGCACGTTTTATTTGCAACTCTGGTAACTCTAGTTAACTCTAGTAGCTAAACTGAACTCGCTCCAAGTCAAACCGGCAGAGCGCCCTCCAACGTCATGATGCTAGGTGCACATTTTGACATTTGTCATTCTGCTTGCGTACATGTGTTATTTTGCTTAGCTACACGTGTCATTCATCGATTCGTTAAACCGACGAAATAAATTCCATTTTAATACGAAACTGGACTGTCCAGCTATACACAGTGCTATACGGTGATGAAATGGAAATAAAAGCAGATATATTTTCAGTAGTTAATTATGATGTGAATGAGTAATGAATGTTTAATGTAAAAAAACAACAACAAATAACGCAGACGACGATTACACCGTATTGTACTAGTCAAAATGATGCTAGTCACTTAGACAAATGAAGCAATAAACATGTCAAAAGGCAAAATGTATTTTTTGCCTGAATTCTGTTCCATACTTAACACATGAATGCATTCCCAATCAATGTCACAAATTGTCAATGGTAATTTAAAAACAAATTTAAAAAAAAAAAAAAAACGAAAAAAAAAAAAAACTTTCAAAAACAATCGACAGTTAAAATATTATTTCAAAAGGACGTCTTGAATTCTCGACAGTGAATTCAAATGAATCTGTCAGGTGAATTGTGAACATGTAAAGATAAAATCTATACATCCAAATATGAGAACCATCAAATCATCATTACTATCCGTGCGAGTTTTTTAACTTGGGGTATGAAAATTGCTTTTTTTTTTACCTTTGTATCCTTTCATATAGAGAGTCCGTACAGTTTTTTGTTTTGCCAATTTAGAGGGTAAAACCCTCTACAGTGGGTGTGTTTGTTGGGAATAATGACCCACCCACAGTTTTTCAATCATTTCGAAACGATGCTTACTTGAAATAGGTATAGTGCTGCCACACTGCAGTATCATGCCGTAGACATGTGGAATGATACCACACCCATTCACCTTATTCTGAAACCGGGCCAACCAGTCCTAGAACAACCCTTATATGATGAGCGCCAAGCAAGGATGCTATACCAGTACCATTTTTTGACGACTTTGGTATATCGCGGTCGGTGATCGAACCCACGATTTCCGCTCCCGAGGCGGACGCTCTAACCACTCGGCCACCGGGGACGTTTAAATGACTTCCGTACAAATGATCGTTGAGAAGTGAAATAAAGTAATAATAATAATAATAATAATAATAATACAATAATAATAATGATAATTAAATGATAACAAAGTAACTTAAATCAGGAGGCCTCGAACAATTCAGTGATTTATTTTGCAAGAAACTTTTCTTCTTGAATGGTTTAGATTTTAAATCCATAAACAACAGCAACAAAACTGATAACTCCTAAGTGAAAATTGGCTTCCAATTCTGTGAGACTTTATTATTATAACCCGCATCGGTGAATTTGTGGAACTTCGGTTTTTTTTCTATAAACTTTAAGCGACACCAATGCCTATACACTATTAACCCATATATATTCTGAAAGAACATAGTTTCCATTTTCCAAAAATAGTATATTCAAGAAAATCCACCCTTAAATAAAAAAAGATACAGCGATTTAAAAATCAACATCTCCGATCGGAATTCGCTCCGACAACGAAAAGATCGATCAGTACCTGTCCGTTGTCAAAAACTAGGTCACTAGGTCAAATCATAGAAAATCTTAGAAAAACCTTGTTAACAATCTAGAGGCAACAGTTTTGGTCCAGTCGTAATCAAATTTGGTCAAGATGTTCGTCTACATGATATCTTGGAATAATTTGAAAATGGGTCACTTGGGGTCTTAAACTAGGACACCAGGGCAAATTTTAGAAAAATCGTGTGAACACTCTAGAGGACTACATTTTTGTCCCAGCTTTATTAAACTTGATATGAATGATGATGCATGGATTTCCAGTTGAGTGCAAATTCAGGTAGGATCAAAATGTAGGTCACTTAGTCAAATGTTAGCAAAACATTTTAGATGCAAGATTTTTTGTCATTATGCCTAACACAGCCATCTAACTCAGGTGAGCGACACAGGGCCGTCTTGGCACTCTTGTTTTAATTTCACGTTGCAATAGTTGATCATGCGTCTAAAGATGGAAATTGACGCAGATATATTTGAAATAAAATTCTAAGTCATTGACCATCCTTGAAAGAGCTGCTTTAAAACGTATAGACGGCTGCAATACCCCTACTTAATTGAGTGTCTATTAACGCCATATTTGAAGATTATAAGAACTCTATAAGAACTCAGCACGATAGTTCATGTAAGATAGCGATACCACACCCAGTTATCCAGACACGGTACAAACCAGTACTGTATTATGTCTATATATACATGTATAATTAGGAAAACATGATAACATAATTGAGAGGCCATTAGGACGTGAATACAAGTAAAGAGATCATAATGGGAGTGTTCGATCCTTGATTGCTATATGCCGACAATGTTAGAGATTGTCCTGGCAAGTCGGATATCTTCCAGAAATTGTCGGCTCCGTATAAGGATAATGAGCACGTCATTTGTCTCCAATTATGTAGCGCAGTTTCATGTGTGCAATTTCTATAATGACTGACCAATGTCGGTGAGACTCAACAAGCAAACACACACGATAACTAGGCATGAAAGCGATTGTGCATTGATATTGAATTTGAATAAAAATCAATCACAATATATATGTCCGCTACCAAAACAGTTAATTTCTGATATTCAGTTTATACTACATGTATCTTGCAGTCAGGTAATTGTTTTGGGACAGGGAGCCCATGGATTCAATCCCCGGTCGCTATATATCAAAGTTGCTGAAATGGTAACGTTATGGCATCCCTGCATTCCACTACGCAGAAATATGTGGCTGGATGTAGTGTTACACTATTTGTTTGACGTGAAATGGCACGATAATATATTTCATGATGTGTATAAATTGAATAATACCGTACTCTCTACAGGACGATGAAATCATGAAAACTTATACACGAACGAAGACAAACTCACGAAAACATACACGTACAAGTTTTATTTTTGAATATAAAACCCTCCGAAAACCATTCACTTTACCGACCTCAAATGATCTAAAACAAGAATCCACGAATAAATGTTCCCGCGATTTTCCCTTACGTACATATTTGCTGAAATTTTATGTCAACGGATATTAATGATTTTACAATATCGTTTATATATGACTATTCGATGAATATTCGACTATTTGAATTTATCGTCGCTTCGACAGTTATGTACTGCCTTATACAAATATTTAAAGCTAATTAGCACATGGCATGTTCTTCTCATCGATTCAGGTGCAGACATTTGTTTTCATTCAAAGTGGCCTATAATGCGCAGTCTAATACTTGTGTACGAAAGTGTAGAACTGTATAACTGGCATGTCCTCATAGCTCTTTTGTCGCTACTATTTCTTACTATTTGAGTTTACCGTCGCTTCGACAGTATTTCAGTTATAGAGCGACGTCCAGCTAAATACAAATGGAGGAAGTCCCCGAATGCACGGAGGCATCCGGGAAGAACCTACCGCAAACCAGCTGGAAGGCTTCCTCACGGGAATTTACGAAAATCCGAACGACCCTGCCGGGATTGGAACCCTCGCGGTGAGAGGCTGAGTGAGTGTTAAAGTCAGCGACTTTACCCTCTCAGCCACGGAGGCCCTCTCTTTTGTCGCTAGTAGATAGGTCATTTTTCCGTATGTTTCCGACGCCTTTCGGTCAAATCTGCCCGTTATCGGTTAAAATGGAACATTCCATAGACGTCATATATATATATATATTTTTTTTTTTTCCTTTTACAATTTACGACTATAAACGTCATCAACGTTACGTCATTTTATTAGGGTAAGTCCCTGTAATGTTTCCGCCAAGTCTTGGACCACTGAACTTCTACCAATTAAGATAGCAGAAGGTACCCTAATGAAATATTAGGACACCTTGGTTATCTCCGTGAAAGGCTATGATGCCCGAAATGTAACGGATCCATTAAAGGGTCTTTACCTGAAATGTGTCCTGCTGCATCAATGTATGTTGTTTTATAAATGCTAGTCTATTTATTGTTATCATTTTATATTCACCAAGTTTGTCGGCAAAACATTGATCTTTATTATAATTAATACCACTAAATTATTGGATATGTTTCAAATGAATAGTGGAGACAGTCAAAGAACATAACAACCCCAGCAACAAATAAACCAGAGAAATTAAAGTGAAGAAAAGAATTGAACTACAAAAGACTTTCAAGAACTAGCCTAAAAAGATCATTTATACCCAATTTGATTATCATCTAAATTTCGAGCTTTAACGTTTTGCCACATTTCGATATTTCAACCAAAGAAATATTTTTAGATACAGTGATAATGCGATATGAATCTCTCATAACCGAGTGACCTCAAAAATTAATCAGAATCAAAAATTACCATAAATGTTCAGGGGCGGACATAGTTGATGTAGATGTGTACGCGAGAAACATGTTTTGCCGTGGGGTCTTCCCCCTTAAAATTAATATAGAAATGCGAATTGGCGGCATTTGGTGTATAGTATGGGCAGTACAATAAAGGAAAACACAATTTGGGTAACAAGAAAACGTTGAAATTTTATCACATTATAATATGTCATTACCGCACTTTGAAGCTCATGTTCATGGCAGCAGATATGATAGGACTAGCATATTTTTAAAATGCTCAATGCTTGTTGCATCGATAATGATCTATATGTTATTTTAAACAGTAAAATTCGCCCAAACTTCAAACATCTACTTAATAGAGACTTAAACTTAAAAGTCTACCAAAAACTTTAAAAACTACCGCCTCGGTAGCTCAAGTGGTAGAGTGCTCGCTCCTAGAAGCGAGAGGTCGTGGGTTCGACCCACGGCGGGTTCACACCAAAAATCTACAAAATTGTAACAGTGGCTACTTGTTGTTAACACTTGCAACCAAGGAGGTTAGCACTGGGCAGCGTTCGTCAAGGAGACCAGTCTCTTGTATCTGTATGAACAAGTTAATATGTACGATAAAATATTATTTAATTAGTTAAGCATAGGGACCGTCTCCGGTGGCCGAGGGGTTAGAGTGTCCGCCTCGGGAGCGGGAGGTCGTGGGTTCGATCCCCGGCCACGACATACAAAGTCGTGAAAAAGTACTGTTATATCTCCCTTGTTTTGGCGATCAGCATATAAGGGTATTTCGTGGACTGGTTTTCCCGGAGTCAGGATAATGTGACTGGGTGTGGTATCATGCCACATGTCTACGGCGTGATACTGCAGTGCGGCAGCATTATATATTTTTACTGTTGTTTATAATTGGAATGGTGGCACTAGAACCGCAGAAATGCTAATTTCAATGGGATATTGATTACGATTTTTTTTTGTAAGTATGTACTGTATATTGAACATGGTAAGTAACGGAATCTGACATGACTTGATTACGGAGGTCGTAACTTTGCACAGGTGTATGCTACCATTATACTTAATGCACGATTCGGTCAGGCTGTTTTTAGATTAATACATGGTATATAAAATCACTGTCAGAAGACAAATCTAACGTGAAATGACAACAAATATAAATAATTTGTACATTTTATATGACTGCTCTACTACCAACTTCCGGTTTAATTTTTCGGCGGTTCTGATTGGATGATTTAAAACATCTACGCATGCAATTTCCCACAACCTGTCTATGTCACTGTCACGTCGTTCAATCAGATCGATCGATTCAAATCAACAACAACAACAACTTACGCCCCCCAAAACCGGATGTTGATAGTGGAGCAGACTTATGAAAATGTACAAATTGTTGATATTTCGCGTTATTACTTCGCTAGGGTTGTCTTTTGACAATGATTCGTTATAATATGTGTTAATTGGATATCAGATTGATCGAACCGTGCATAGAATATGATAGTAGCATGCATGTGTACAAAGTTACACCGTTAGTAATCAAGTGATGTCGTACATAACGACATCAATAAATCGTACATGTATATTTTGATAATCAATGCTGCGGTTCTAGTGCCGGTGTTATTGCTAGATGGACAGAGATGAATAGAGATGAATATAGACGAATATAGATAAATAACGTCTGTGATGAGATGGTCGATGTAAGGTAAATATTGTACTTCAATAAATTCAAAATTGTCACGGCGGGAGCGTTGGCCGTTTTGTTGTCGACCCAGATTCATAGCTTTCGAAGGTTCAACATCGACAGCTCTTGCTATGGCAACGGATTTGTCAAACAATCCCCCACCTCCCCGACACGATCTTCTGCATGAGAGGTTATCTTTAGTGTATTCATACATATTTTCTAGTCTACAATTTGTCTAGTGCTATGCTTTTACAGCTTATTTTTACAGTGAAAGAATTTATTGCTTGCAAAGTCTATAGTGAGTGCGTTTCGTTTAAAATAAATGACCCCGATACGATTATCAGATATGAAATCGGTTATAGCATTTCAAATTCAGTAAAATATAATTTACATAGATCGTTACAGTCATCATTCATGGTATTAACTTGAACTTTTATTTATATGTTTAGGGGCATCAGACAACCAAGGTAAATAACTCTTGGCTGATTTTTTACATTCAAGCTACTATCAAGCTTATATCTCAGAATAGTTCATTGTATTGACTTCAATGTGTTCACGGACATCAGAAAACTATGGAGGAAACTCAAAAGGCGGCGTGGTCCAGTGGTAACGTATCCGATTATTGAACCAAAGATTGTGGGTTCGAAACCCGTTGAAGGCAAGGATTCTTCATGACCTTCGCAGGCGCAAAGTACAAGTCCAACCCAGGAACCGTCAAGAGGGATCAATATAAGTTGTAAGAACTTGTTTCCCAATCGACGTAAAATAAATAAGTTTAAACTAACTCTGTGACTGCATCTAACTCGAATTATGACCCTTTTCTAACTTGGGTATTTTTCCTAAAATATTGAAAGTGGTGTTATTATGATTATATCTCAGAAAATAGGCATGGGATTAATTTTAGACTTATAAACTGTGTTGATACTTGATACATGTACTGGAGAAAACGTGTTTAATAAACTGTAATGCAAGAAAGAAAGTTCGCGAGCGAAATAAATCGCACCTCATTCTGA